>JABTTQ020002576.1:0-472028 GCA_016081115.2 Rehmannia glutinosa
GTTTGCTTCGTTCCAGTTACGTATTGCTTTATCAATTTGGGAGTGAACGCCGATACGTTAAAAAAACATTCACAAGGCGGGGCTGGGAAATCTTGTCGAAGTATGAGTGAAATATTGAGAGAATTAAGGTTGCGATTGGATGTGAGTGAAAGTTGAAAAAAATTTCCTTAGTGGACGAAATGTATTGGATTATCTCACGATTGGATATGGAAACGGGGCCGATTTCATTGGCCTTATTTATTTACTCTCACTAGATTTACTTATTGAAGTCTTGTTTGTTTCCTCTGACAGAAGCTTTGCAATACTGGCAGTTCAAAGTAATAATGACACAGTTTATTGCTCTCACTTGGCTCTTTATATTTCCACTCCACCCGGAAATAAAATATAACAATTGCTTTACAAGCAAGCTTAAGCAGCTAATTTGAGCCATTTAGAATGAGACCCCTACATTTAAAGTAATGCCATGCATTAGTTACACACAGTGCAGTTGTTGAGCTGAACCATGTGAAAGTCTTGGCTTGGAGACCGGTAGTGTGCGAGAGACGGCGGCGGTGAAGTGTAAACTCTGTGATCGTGGCGTAAATATCAGACAAAAGTAACTAAGTCACGTTAGAGGAGCCTTCGCATTCCGCCAGCAATGACGGATATTGCGGGTTTACAAGTTTAGATTGCAGTGAACATTATGGAAAAACCGATTCTCACCAGAAATCACATAATCTGCGTGTTGTCTTGCTTTGTTGGAGGATTCGAACTACCAACCTTCAATTTAGTTTATTATTTTTCAGTTTGATGTTGCTCATGATGTAAATTAAACCCGTGTATTTGAAAGGTTGTTTGAGCCATCTTCCAATTTAGTTTTTGATTTGTGTAAGTAACATCTTGAAATGGGTTTATTCTTGAATAGCTAAAGCTATGTATGTATAGCCTCTTGGGTCTGTTATTCACCTGATTAAATTAATCCACTAGCAGTAATTTTGAAAAGTATTCTCTTGGGCGAACATTATTCTTTATGGCACCTAAATATATTGTGCGAGTAGTAGTTCCCAGCGGAGCATTTTCTATGAACAATGGCGACGCCCGAGTGGCACTTTCGAGAATGGCGGACCATTCCTGCGTTGATGCTGGGAGGTCCTTTAAAGTCAGTGGGTTTCAAGTTTAAATGCTCGATGGATTGCCACGATGGTAAGTTAAAAGCGGTCTTGTCGGGTTACATTACCGCGATGAAACAACTCTCTGAAATCAGGTCGGCCAAGCGAAACAATGGTGGAAGAGCCACCATAGGATTAAGCAGACGCGGTTGGTTGGGATGACGTACGGCTTGATTGTAAATTAGGAAAGTTGGGCACATTAGCTGTGATAAGTTATCTTATCATACATGGTTTTAAACCTTTTTGTGGAATTGAGACTAATCGACCATAAAATTCTTCCCCAAATATAAATGCCCCAGGGACATTTCGTTGATGTTGTTGTTTCATTAATTTAGGAGCCGATCGGAAGTGCATATTTGCGTAGGAAGAAAATTTGCCGTTTACAATGGTGACCACCATATTTGCGCCTGACTACAGTAAGTTGCCGTCTCTACGAAGAAGAGAGCGGTTCCTTTAGAAAGGAGTAGTCGAGTGAGGTGCGTGAGGGTGTTGGAAATGGTTGGATATCTTGGTAATGATGAAATTGATCATATAGCAAGGCGTCGATATCCAGCACCCCTCTGAGTTCTGGTTAGGACACCGACTTGAGCTGAACTGTAACAGTGCACTTAAAAACCGGCAGACATTTTTGTCCAGCCATGAACTCAGTTCACTGGAGTAGTGAAATCTGAAATTATGGCGGTTCGAAAGGTGGAGCCAGCTGTCACTGCATCATCACGAAAGAGGTTATCTGGCGTTCCTGATGTCAGCATTTTCTGCTGACAGGATCAAATCACGTGACCAGGAGTGTCTGGAGAGTTTGAGTAGGTGTGTAGTCGTCGTAAAGAGGCACGCAGTTCAGCTGAGTAGCTCTTTGTTTCATTTGAATGTTTTGTTGGTGTTTTAGAGACTTTTGTGTTGTTCGACTTTAGTCACTCTCCTGGGGATGTGCAGAACCGTATCTTGCATGTTGTTATGCATAATTTGTATAGTATGTTTAAATATGTTAAACAATTCCCTTTATAACGTGGTAACTTTGGTTTGTATTAACTAGTAGGTTGAAATGTCTTATGTTTTCTGTGTGGATCTTGACCACTGAATACTAATTCTCTTGGGAAATAAAAGTGCTAACGATAGGATGTGCTGCATTATTATGTGATAGTTGTAATTGAAGGCGATGTCCATTAAAATTATAAGTTAGCGTGATCATACTGTATTTATTTATACAACATTTGCAGCGAGCGTTAGAGTCTGTTAGTGACAACAATGAAGACTTTGAGGACATTCATCAGAAGATGTGGTTGAGGATGTGGAGGATTATTTTGATGGTGCAGCGTATTATTGGACTGATCAGGTATTAACTGCTTGAGGCATTACATGTGAGTTCAGAAGTTTGCTTGCTGTAACATTTTGGGTCATTTCAGATATGCTTAGACCACCATTAAGGACTCGATCTGGTGATTAGGTGAATGGATGTGTAGGGTATAAACACTTGGTTTTCTGACATGTCATGGATCAAGCTGCCACTGTTATGTTGTTATCACAGAAGATTAACCAAGCAGAGGCTTTACTCACAACAGCATCAGCGTCACAGTGTGTCAGAAGAAATCTGATATTTTACCTTTTTGAACCGGGATCGTGAACGGCATCGGAAGATTCATTGAATGTTCTTGGTCACTGAAACTATTATTGAGCATGTTTTGTTATTGGTTGAGGCTTTGTGCGAGAATGGCACCCGATTACATGTACGTTCAATAAAAGTACTGGCGTTTATTCAAGCAAATACCAATGTATCTTGTTGATATCATTTCATGTTGAATATGATTGTACACATTGGTACCACTAATTTGTTCATGGAGAGTTTTTCTATTTTTTTACGTGCCATTTATGCTCAGTGCAATAAACCAAGACGTCATTCTGCCCAGTCTGTCTACGGCATGGCTTGTCTCGTAGTCGGAAAGAACCTTGCACAAACGTAATGGCCGGCTTGCTGACAAAATACAGACTTCGTTTGTCTGCATGGGGATCAGGAAAGTGTGCAAATGTTCTTGAGGTCTTTCTTGAGCGTTATGAGAATCCAGACCATGATTTCCTTGGCCTCATCACGGGTAAATTAAGCCTCGGTGTAATCTTATGCCCAATATTTGTGAAGCTACAGACTATCTCGATTAATCAAACATATAGCTGCTCCAGGTAAATACTCAATGATGCGACTCGAGTCGCCAACTTTCCTGGTTTTAGCAATCCGTCGTGGGTAAGGCACCATTTCACGAATGGGTGGTCTAATAAGTAACCATGACGATGAAAGGGTGTTATTTAATAGCATCGGCATGCGCTGTTGAAATATCCTTAGAGCGTTGTTTGAGTCCATTTGAAAAAATATTGTATTATTAAGAGATTAATGCAGTACAAGCTCGATACAGCGGATATTGTCGCAGCTTGTTGTGTCATACCGCAGCTTTGTTCGTAAACATTGTATGGGCAGTGACATTTTTGAATCGTTCGAGCCAGGTATACTCCTCCTGAAGAAAAAGGCACATCCACTCGACCCATCGAAGGCAAATGAATAACAGAATAGCGGTATAGGGCGTTAAGTACATACAAGGCATTCCATAGCGGCCGTTGTGAGGGGGTAGACATAGGAGCACATTCGTGGCATTACGCATGAATTTTCACACTTTCTGGATAAGTATTTGAGTTTAATGATATATTGTCTAATTTGTTAAAGCGAGTTGGTGTGGTAGTTACTAAACTGTCTTTAACATGCACCTCTGTTGTATTGTTGTTTATTTACAACCCGTATTAGTAATCCGTCCTTATGACATTTTGCACAATATGGATGGTGCATATATTTCTAATTAGGAAGTTGTACTTTTGTATTACGTCTCTTGATGTATCCTACAATATAAAATCAACCAAAAGAAAATGTGATAGGCAGGAATGAGGTAATAAAAATACATTGTAGTGACCTAATTTTGATGACTTCGCATAGTAAACACCAGAAAATGACACTTGTACACACCAGTATGGGGATACGGATTATAAAAATTCAACATTACCATATTGTTGATTAGGTGCAGCGTGGCCATTTCTTAGTTCCACTATAAGAAGTTGGGCATGAGTTTTGACAATGGGTTTATAATATCTTTGTGTCATGCCCCGTTCGTTTTTGGAATACTAAAATGGAGACATACCAACCATAAAGTACATGAATGTGGCAATAGCTTCATGGCGTGCGCGCATGGCGGACCTCCCAGCCAATTATGAATTTGTTTATACGTGTCTTGTAGGTGGGAAACATCCCAAGCGGAGCTTTTATATGGCCGGATGTCTGGCTCGAAAAATGGCACTCTACGGGTTAAAGCGGATCACAATCGCCCGATCCTCAATTTGATACCGCGCCGTTTTGGCTGTTGTACACCCACGTCATCTACGTTCTTCCACGGTGACGCCCGGCGCTCTGAGGTAGCGCCTTTCGAACAAACCTACTGGGAAGTAAATTGAAATTCATTAGTTGTATGCGGGTTGTCAATATCACTCTCAAGTATGTTCTTGACCATGATTTTAAATTCTCTAATAGTGCTCCTCAAAAATTATAATGTCACTAAGGAGATACAGTTGATAGTAATGTCTATGTCTGCCTGAATACGGGGTTATTCAGTTGGTTTAGGATGTTAATTTTGGTCGGAATGTTGAAGATGCTTCCCCAAATATATTTTACAGCACCTTTATTTGATATTATCTATGTAATATTGCGTAAGTCAACTTTATTGCGTAGTGACAAATTTTATCATATTGTCTATCTTGCTCCTTTCTATGTGTTCGCTTTTTTAGTGCGAGAAAGTAATGGTGGCAGCTGTAAATTTACACATGGTGTTGTCTTATTACGGTTGATCCATATTTGGATGTATTAGTTTGAAATTTGTACCGTATAAATGGAACAACCGTCAATAAATCAACTTTGGATAATATAAAGATGGGCACATGAAAATATTTCTGCAAAATTTGGTAATGATGTGGCGTTGAGTTGATATTTTCCTACGATTTAAATGTATCTCTTGGTTGATCCTCGGGTATCTTATAATAACACGACAACATTATCTTTAGTGTGCGGTAGTAAATGGTAGGCAACCTTTTTGCGTGAGCGCAATATGATATATTGATGTTACGAAATGTGATGATTGAAATGTTAGGAGGAAATATACATCCCGATGCGAGGCCGGGCCATCCTTTCGAGAAACAGAGAGTCCTACATGAGGATTCGAGAACGTTTTGACTTCTTTAATAGAAAAATATTTTAATATAACAGTTAATAATTAAAATGGATAAAATATAGTGATTCACTAGCTCTTTTCTTATAATAACGACAATGTAAAATCTTTCACAGAATTGGAGTTAAATACAATGATGAAATAGTGATGCTTGTTATTTTAAAATTTAAAGATTATTTTCATATAAAACACATAATTTTCTGATTTCGAGTTACAATTTAATAAAATAACAAAAAAATTTTAATTAATATTAATAATGTATATGCATGCATATATATATATATATGTGCTATACTTGAATGACTATATATATATATATATTCAATTATAAATGGTGATGGCAGGTGGTGGAGATCCCATTAAGTCTCTCGTCACAGAATTAGCAGGGTTCGATTTTTTAACGATAATTTATTTTTATTTTTTTACCAAATAGTGTATATAGTAAATTCTTGATAAAAACTTGCATTATATTGGTTATAGTATATTTACGCTATTATAAATTACACACAATTATTTTATTTTAATTTGTTCATTTTTTAAAAGAAATCTTCGTTGTATTTACACATTCTGATTGTATATATGTGTGTACATATATGGGTCTGTGGTTTTAAATAATTATTAGGTTGAACGATCGCTTTAATGACCGTTTATTAATCGATTTGATGTGGTCAGGGTTAAATGCAGGTGGTTCACAGTGAGCAGTACTTGAATTATTGACCCGAGGCCGTAATTACTGAATTTATATTGTGTAGTTGAAGAAGTCAAATCAGTTTGTAAATGCCATGTTCAAGTCAACATCACCTTAAATATAGTGATAATTCTTCCCGCCACCTCACACATAACTGAAATCCACTTGGCCTTGGATACGGCTATTAAAGGAAAGTGGCAAGCTTATTTTATCATCATGCAAAGTCCGGATAGTAGTTTTTGTAAAGGCGGGGCGAAGACACGTGTAATGTAAACTCCTTTTCCAAAATTTCTTCTAAGTGTGGTTTTTAATCCAGCATTTCAAATGGTCGTTTTCTGCCAACACTTGTTTACACTTTATCTGTTGTTATTTCTGATTTAAGTCGACATGGCAAGCGGACTCCATCAGTAATAGGCTCACAGCACATGGTACATTGCGAGGATCGGCCGAGCTAGGACGAAAAAAGAGAAGAAATTTTTGTTATATCCTACGTCATTCGTAATATCGGCCTTTATGATGAGATGAGTCAACCCGAAATTTCGCTCCCAGGACATTTTCCAGGGGATCTAATGACGAGATGGAAACAAATTACACATTTGGCCAGGTCGGCAGGCGGTTTTACGTATTGAATGATCGCTTACCAAGACTTTACCGAATATTTGTTGGAAGCGGGGAAAATGTGCACTACGATCCGGTGACTAATCTTATTAACGTGCTTATTTGTTGTACAAGCAATGGCTATGGAAGTACGAAGGGAATATTTTACGTAAAATATTTTGAACTTTTGCTTTCACATTTACCAATTAAAATAATATCAACATTTTAACATGAATATAATAGTAAGCGTTGTCATTCTAAATCGCGTATGCGGCTATGGCCACCCAGCAACAATATATTTTTACACGGGAGAGGCTTATTGGAACTCACTACTAGGGTGTTTTATACGAAAATGGAGCGTGTGGATGGTATAATGGCGACTACGAGTTGAAGGAAGGCGTGGACGAACTACTTAACGTGTAAGCGGCGAAGGAGGAGTCGTAACTATATCAGGCTCCCGGGTTCGGCGGTAAGAACCAAAAAGAATCATTTCATACTTCGGACTTCATTGACTTATGCGAGATACGGACAACCGTCTTGTGGTAAAATCCTCACGAGGCTTGACATTCCAACACCGGTTCGCCTTGGTAGGTTTAGCTGCGAAGGATTACAATGTACATGGGGATGCGGGAGAGGAACTCCTATTTACGAATATGGTTACTCCGGTATGTTGACAACGATTCCTATGGTAGTGGGTTTGCAAAATGGAGTACAATCAGCCCGTTGCATCAACATCCAACTCGCTTTGAAACAACCGGCATCAATAGGGTGACAAACTGTAGGCTTGTGTATTGTGTTATGTGAAAACAAAGATGGTGGTGGTACTTGTTTGTATTTAGAATTGGCTACTTTTGTCGTACGCATCCAAGATTGTTGCCAATCATATATACCTCGGATTGTTGTAGGTGGTGTATGAATTATTATTTGCATGTCGAACAACCGTACTAGGGTTATGCATGTAGTGGTGTTTTGTTTTATTTTTCAATGCGTGAAATCTGTTATTTTGTCTTATTCCGTTGTGGTAATATTACTAACTTTGTCTTATCTAAATGTGGAGTGATGTAATAATTAATTTAATTAGATTTATGTCACATTTGAAGTTAACGGAAAATGTGAATAGTACTAATTACTAAAGAATAAACATATTAAATTGTAAGTTCATAAGTAATAATGTTTCCTCAAATACAACATCTAAAAGTATAATTATTCAGTAGAGAAATATCTTATTGGACAAGTGTAGGACTTTTGTACCATAACATATAAACATATGTATATTCGATAAGCGTTTGAGAAGATCGAAATCAATTAAGCTTACTAAATGACAAGCGATTTGTGGTGCCGTTATCATTGGTGGTTAATAATTTTTATTATATTTAATACGAGTTGATGTAGCCGTCCCGTGGCGGGTGGACCCGTTATTGGACCCGGCGGATAAAACAATACCGATAAGCGATAACAGCGGCCCAATAAACGGGGCGATGCGCGTTAACCCAAGCATGACGATAACAACGTAGTATAGCACAAACACGTCATGTTAAGCTCGATAAGCAAATTTATTTTTATTCTTTATAAAATTATTAATAGTTGTTTACCAAATTATTTTTATTTTTCTGTTAATTAAAATTAAAGTTTGCCAAATTTGTGCAAAATTTGGGCATTTGACTCGTTATAAAATCTACTAATATAATAAAAATATAATATTATTGGCACCTAATGCATGTGTCACCTATTAAGAAATTCTGGATCCCGATCACCGATTCAAGGAAGTTGCATGAATTAGGAGAAACATATATGGGCGATCAATATATTACCTTTGGACTCCCCTTTGTAAGTCACGATTTCATTTAATTAAAAATTTTGCATACCTTCGGTCTCAGATAGCATTAATGCTCATTAGTAAGCGTACTTACACAAAGAAATCTTGAATGGCCAGATACCATAATCAATTGGCTTAAAAAGGTGCGTGCGGCCTTTTTTGGTTTTATTAATGCGGTTAAATTTGATTTTGAAGGGTTTTTCACATTTTTATATATAACCTTTATTATAGTGCGTTTAGTATCGCACTTGCAGTGCATATAACCATGCATCCTTTCCGAAGAACACCACCGCTTCCCACAGTTTGTATTTGCTTTTATTGTGTATTTTGTGTTTACTGCTAACAAAATGCCCCCAAAAAACCAAACCAACTTGTCAGCGAGATCTCGCCAATTGACCAGATGGACGCGATGCGGGTGGTGAGAATTTCTTTATGATTTCTTTGAGAAGAAGAACTACAACTACTCGCAAGTTGATGTTCTGAGTTCATTATGTGGGTTGCGCTGAGAAACTTTGTCGGAAGATTTGCATCGGGGAACTAGCAATTCGAGGCCCGACTAAGTAAAGTCAATAGCCTCGACGTAGCATCTTTGGGATTTCCACCATTTCAAGAAGAAGATACACAGGGTTTTTCTATTTCGAGGAGGAGAACGTTGTTCATGTTTCTCCCAAATGCGGCTCCGTATTTGGACTTTAAGGTGGTATATTTCAACTTACATATTTATTTTTTATACATTTATTAAATTAAATTAAAATGGTCATCACATTTGTTTTTGACCAAATATAAGCGAGACAAAAGGGGTCCTTTGTTCGATGTTTGAATCTTTTTAAGTTTACCTTTACGGCGTGCACAATCCTCATAGCCATTGGTCCCATTTATCACGGTTAATACATAACTTTTGTTCGCATCACTTGCACCAGGAGACTCCTCAGCAAAGCAAAGTTGTACTGTGGGTGCAAAGAACTTTTATTGCTCGGAAGTGTTCTTCTATGACTTTGCCGCGATTGATGATCTCGGGAGAACAGCGACGTGGCGGGGTCGCGATTGTTGGTCCGGTGGAGGCGGATACCAATGGCTCGGAGTTGAGGTGGCAATCCAACAGGAAGGCGGATGGAAGAAGCGGCAGCAAATGAGGGTTGGACCCGAGGAAGCGGGAGGTGGACGTGAAAATGCAACGGACGGCGAAGGAGATGCGACGGTGATTGACCTTTGTTTGGAGTCGGAAGTCACACACCCAGTGAATGGGGTCTGGATGTCTTTATGGGAAGGTTGGGGTGGTAGGGTGGGTTGGTGGTTTTTATTTTTGGTTTGAATGAAGGTTTTGTGTTAGCCATGTAATGGTTTTGAAGTTTTTATTACCTGATGTATTTGGGGCTTTTTACAAATACTGGTGTGTTTTGGGATGGTATGGTAAGACCTGAAGAAATTCAAAGTAAATGAAACCCGAATGTTATTATTAGTTGTTATATGTTTGAATTTTGATGTCTTCTTTGTTAAATTTCAACAAATCTCCCAGGAATTAACAACATTCCCATGCATGCAACCATAATCGACATATATTCCTAAAAAAAAATAAAAAAGTAATCTAAATATCTGACAGTAGTACAACATAAGTTTACAGTTGTATATAGATTTTCAAGTATGAAAAATGCTTGACATAGTTTGTTTGTTTTCTAATTCTTTGGAGTGTTTTTAGGGTCATGCGCATTGCTAGAATAAGTCGGTCCCTTGACTTAACAGTCAATTTGTTTTTTCATGGGTTCATTGAAATGATAAAGCGATGCCCGTAATAATCCGTATACCAATATGTGTTCTTTTTCAAAATTCCATTCTAACTTTGGGGATATGACAACAAATGGGACCGGACACCATCGGGTATTAAATTGGAAACCTTGATCTTAATGAATATGGAACACAAATTCACTCACACAACTTGTTTGTTCTAATATGAAAATACGTAAAACCAGGAGTGTGGCGACTTTTATGAGTTGTCACACCAAAACTTTCTTAGTAAATGCCCAAACATTTGTTTTATGCAAGGCATGGTGAATATAAAAACACCCCCCAATCAGGGCATTCCAATAAATTTTATGCAAACCCCCATCCATACATAAAATTAAGCTTCCATGACCACACGCTCCCCAATACATTGTTCAAAAAAAAATGGCATTTCGATTCTTTACTCATTTTTAGGCAACCGACCATCATATTAAGCGGCTGGAATGACGAAGAACTCAGTCATTTACTACAATATTTGTGTGAGCGACAAATGATGGTGATATGTCGGACACAACGTTGATCATGAAGTATGTCACTGGTGCGGAATGGTTGAGTGAGTTTTATCAACCACCGTATCATATGCCATGGTCACCTCACGGTGATAAACTTCTAACGAGGAACAAATTTTGGGCTTTCCAAAGCTTCAAAAATATGCAGTGTCAAATACGACCAAGAAAATAACGTGGTTTCGAGTGGGTGGTCAATACCGGGATTGCATCTTCTGGTCAGAAAAACCATTCTAATCTAAATTATATCTCTGATTTTCACTGCCACATTTTATGTACATCAGTAATTGTCAATAGTGGCATTTTATTTCACATCACAAGTAATATTGTACGGACAATAACGCTGCGTTAAGTTTTTTCGCCAGGAGACCACGGAACAAGGACATTTCGCATTAATGGTCTCAAAAACTATGAACTTTTGGAACACTATTTGTATCGCATTCATTTGGAAATTGTGGGTGTGGAGGACGGGGATCGTACGAGTCAGGAGTTGCAAGTGAAGTTATCGAAGACAAAGAAATTGACAGATCAAGAACTTGAAGTGTAATGGGTGGATGTAGTAATTGTTGTATGTGTACTATGTACAAGGAAATCATTTGTGGGACTACAAGGTTTCGATTATGTTTTATTTTCTTAGCACAATAAGTATGGTTCTACTACACGCATGTACTTGTAATTAGGATTGGCTAATTTTGACTTCTCATTCCATCTTTTTTGCCAATCCTCACTGTCCAATTGTTGATTAGTGGTGTATGAATTAAGATGGTTGTAATTTAAGTCTACTTCACATTTCCTTCAAATTTTTGATTCATATATGTTCATAATGTGTTGTATGTAACAATAATTTTAAAAAAATTATTAATTGAAATGTGTATCAGCACACAAAACAATTCAACCATTTCAGATGAAAATTAATTTAACAATAATTTAAGTTTTACATAAATATGTATATATAGTTCTTGTTAAAATAATATATATACATATATATATATATCTTGGTTTTATGGAACAAATTAATAATTGAATTGGAACACATTATTATCATAATCTACATGGGAATCAAGCAATACATTTTACAATTATTAAATAATAACCATCACATCATACAAACCAAAAAATTTCATATCCATTCACAACTTTCCTAGCAAAAACATCACATCAATCGTCATCATTACATATCCATTCACACTCTCAAAATTTTCCATAACTTTCTTCGTAATTTTTTTCACTATTACCTAGCGAAAACAAAATTTTCAAAATGAAAGATATCCAATCGCACCCTAACACGCTCATGTTTTGTGTCTTAATCCCGCTATTGTTGGATTATGTATCAAGATCCGCCCATGGTATTGTAATTTAACCATCCAAATGAGGCCCATTATCCCACCACTTTTGCCTCTTTAGTCAAAAATAGTGTGGTAAATGATAACATCTCAGAGATGTTAAACAGTTGACCTTATTAGTTTATTGAAACCTAACTTTAATCTTAGTGGACTTTAGGCTAAATGGGCCACTATCGAACTATAAGATAATTAAAAAATATATATATAAATATAAAATTTTAAACTCATAAAACATTTAAGTTTAATATTTTAGTTAAAGTATTCATCTTTAAAAAAGTCATGCATAGTTTTTTATTTACATTTCATCAACAAAATTAAAAATTAAATATTTTATGATCTAATTTTTAAAAATAAAATTATAGTAATAAAAGTTAGGATTATATATTACTCATAAAGGATATAAATCGGCATTTTTATAATTATATATTTAAATCTAGAAATTTAAACTTAACATATATAACATTTAAGTTTAACATTCAAAGTTATTATTCATTATAAAAAAATTCATGAATAGTTTATAGTTATATTTCACTAAAAAATTATAAAATTCATTTAATTTACCATTTAGAAATATAATTTATATCCTAAATAATATAATCAAACTTCGTGATATTTTTCTTATTTAGAATAAAAATTGGAAAGCTAAATTAAGTAATAAATATACAATTTTGTCGAAAACATAGCTTCTTTGGTAAAGTTGAAGACATAAAGATGAGAGAGATGTAAATTTGAAAAATATATTTACTAGAAATAGCCTAATAGGTAATAGTTGATATATAATAAGTAGTAAAGTAGATATATAATATTAGAATAATATTTTTATTTTTAAAATAAAAATGACGGGTTTCTGCTAGCCCGGTTAACCTCTGGTCTAAACGGCCTGGGCCCAAAAGGACCGGATTTAAATTTTCACCAAAATAATCCGGATAACCTCTTTTTGTTGGTTTAAGCGGTTAACGGCCAACGGGTCACGACCCATTTAACATCTCTAATAATGAGTAGGGGGTTAGGGATATTTTACACATTTTCATTCATGCATATTGTCAAACAAAAAATTAGTAAAATTATATAATCTTGTTGGCCCGGTCCCATTTAGCATCTCTTATAATGAGTAGGGGTTAGGGATATTTTAGACATTTTCAACACTGTCATATGATTCATATATGATAATCCATTCACATTGTCAATCAAAAAATTAGTAAAATTTATATAATCGTATTGGCTCGGGCCATTTAGGGTGCGATTGAATATGTTTTCATTTTGAAATTTTTTTTTCGCTAGAGAATAGTGAAAAAAATTCTGAAGAAAGTTTTGGAAAATTTTGAGAGTGTGAATATATATGTAATGACGACAGTTGATGTGATATTTTTTTGCTATGGAGAGTTGTGAATGGATATGAGAATTTTTTGGTTTCTAGGATGTGATGGTTATTATTTAATAATTGGAAAATATGTATTGTTGATTCCCATGTGGATTATGACATAATGGTGTGTTCACTTCATTTATCAATTTGCTCATAAAACCAAGTTATATACCTATTTTTCATTTTTTAGCAAAGACATATATATACATATTTATGTAATTATTGTTGAATTAATTTTCTTGTCAAATGATCGAATGTGATGTGCTACACGTTGGTATTGGACGTATTTTTTGAAATTATTGCTACATACAACACGTTATGAACATATATGAATTTAATATTTTAAAGAAATGTGAAGTTTATAAAAATAGAATGTTGGGCAATTATTTCCAAGATCACCAATAGACGGTCCCTTGCGAGAATGTACTACAATTTTTCGCCTCCGACGGCATTATTTTTTCAGTACATGACATTTAATTATGATTAGAATGGTGAATTTAATCATTCAATTTACCCTGTTGAACATTACAAGTTCATCATTGCCCATTAAATTTTGACTCGAAGGAAATTGATTAGTAGCACGAATACTAATTTGGAATAACACAACCACGCGTAATCACACATCACCGTTATAACATCGTAACAAACCATTAAATGTAACATCGACAAGACACTACATAATACGTGCGGTAAATGTCATTTGTGAATAGAAAATAAAAACATACATGAAACCTTGCCTAACCACAAATGTTTTCATTTGACGTAGTACACGTAAAACTATTAGTAGCATCCACACAATTGGTACTTCAAGTTGAACTGATCCTATCAATTTATTTGTCTTCGATAACCTCAATCGCAACTCCCGTGATTCCGTCCTCGCCCTCCGCAGTTAGTCAGTTCCAAATGAATGCGAGACAAATAGTGTCTCCAAATGTTCATAGTTTTTCATCATTAATGCGAAATATCTATTGTTCCGTGGTCTCCTACCAAACAACTTAACACGTTATGGTTCGTACAATATTACGAGTGATGTAAAATAAAATGCCAACACTTGACAATGATAGATGTACATAAAGATGTTAGAGGTGAAAATCGCCAAAAACATTTGGGATTATTTTTTCTCACCGTAGTATGCAATCCCAAGTATTGACCACCCACCGAAACCACATTATTTTTTTGGTCATAATTGACCCCAGGCATATTCTTGAAGGTTTGGTATCATGTTTATCTGTGAGGTGACCATGGCATATGATACTGTGGTTGACCAAAACTCACTCAACTATTCCGCAGTCCCGTGACAGACTTCAGTGACGAAGGCTTTGTCGACATACCGCCATCATTTACGGCATCACACAAATATTCTAGTAAAATGATCGAGTTTTTCGTTATTCCACCGGCATAAGGTGTTCGCAAACCCAAAATGATTAACGGAAACGTCATTGTACTCTTTATGATATTGGGGAGCAGTTGCCTGTTGAAGCATAAACTTATGTATGGAGGGGGGTTTCGTATACAATTTCTTGGAATGCCTCGATTGAGGTGTTTATATTGACCATGCTAGGTAGGGTAAACCAACAATCATCCATTTACCCTTAAAGTTTTGGTGTGACAACTCATAAAAGCTGTCACACTTGGTTCTCCTTTAAGTCAATAGGTTAGGGGTTGCATAGTACCAAATACCAGCACTTGGGTCTGGGAGTGATGGTGCATTTCCATTTTAAGTATCATGGTTTACATTTTACTACCCTAGGGTGGCTGTGGTGATTTGTTGTCATATCCCAAGAGTAAGAATGGATTTTTTAAACAGAACATAAATTTGTATATGTAGCAGGCATTGCTTTATCATTGGGCGTATGTAGTCAATTTCCATGCTAGACAAACAATCGGTCAAACAAGGATACAAAAAGCTTGACTGTGAAGTTGATCGATCTGGTTTTATTTTAGACTTGTGCATTACCTTTAACGAAAAGCAAGCAACATGAAATTTAAACACAAATATGGCGTGTATTTTTCATAATTTAAAATCCATATTCAACTTGTAAATTAATGTTCTACTATTGTGTTATATTTAGTTTATGGTTGCATACACATCAACAAAGTAATCACCCGGGAACTTGGTTCAAACATAAAAATAGCAGTCAAACAGTATTAATTAATAAGAAAAGTTGGAATTTATTTACTTTCAAGGTACCATTAAGTTTTAACATTGGTTAAACACACACTAGAATCGGTAAGGGACCAGATTACAGGTGTCTAATACAAACTTAACAAAATCCATTAAAGAAAAATACAAACCAAGAATAAAAACCTAATTTAAAACCACCTACCCACCAAACACCCCAACCTCTAGCCAACACATCCAGACCACATTTAGTCGTTTCGACTTAACCCAAACAGGGTCAATCACCTCCCGGCTCTATATTCTCTTTATCGTTCATCCCATTTTCAATAGGTCCACTTCCTCATTTCCTGGAACAACCTCGCTTGCCGTAGTTCAACCTCGCTGCTCCACTTGGATTGCCATCTCATGAACTCGGGCCACTTGGTTAGCCACCGCTCAACCTCGACCACTTGGTTTGGCCCTCTTCCGCCTCGTCATTCACCGGAGGATCATCAATCGTGGCAAACTCGTTATAAAAGAACATTTCTGACGGCCCGGAAGTTCTTGCATCCACCGGTATGAAACTTTCTTTTCTTTGAGGAGTCTCTGAAAAAAACAACAAGTCACGCAACAAAAAGTGATCAATACGGAGATGAATGGGACCCATTCGAGTATGTGCACACGTGTGAAGGGTGAAATATTTTGAAGATTGCAAATATCGTAACAAAGGACCCCTTTTCCTCGTGTATTTGGTCATAAAAAACAGAGGACCTTTTTCATGTTGTTCATGTATTTTAAAAATAAAAGTACGGATAAACCACCTTAAAGTCCAAAGTGCCTCCCCGATTGGAAGAAAAACGTAAACAATGTTGGCCTTCCCTAAGTAGTGGACCCAAGGTATCTTCTTGAAATGGTGGAAATCCAAGAAAGCATGCGCGGTCGGTTCACTTTACGTAGTACTTTTCGCGATGGTTAAGTCCTGGTGCAACTCTTCCAACAAGTTCCTTGCCGCAACCCAGATTACAAATTCTCGCCACATCAACTTTAGAGTAGTCATACTTCGGTTCGCCTTCAAGAAATCGGAGCAGACTTCACAAGATCGTAGTGGGTCCATTCGTCATCTCGGTCCAAACCGCATGAAAACATATGGGTTTGGTTTGGGGCATTTTGTATGTGGTAAAACAAAATACTGAGAATATAATAAACAGAAAACTCTGGAATGTTGGTATTATTTGAATGTGCAGAGGGTTATGTAGACCATGTGTGTAGGATACCAACATTCACACTTAAACATAAAATTAAAAAACCTTTGAAATCCATTTCACAAGATTAGTATGGAATCCGAAAAAGTTGCATGTACCTTTTGCAGCAGCCAATGAGATTAGGGGACAGGTGAATCAAGTTTTCTTGTTCCACAGTTTACTAATGAGTAATGATGGCATTAGAAACCGAAGGGCTACAATAATTATTTAACACAATAAACTATGAGTTACTCTAGGGGTTTTAGTAATACATTGGATCGTCAATATGCTGATCACCGCATACAGATTATTTTGCACCCAATTCAGGCAACTTCCTTGTAATTAGAGACGGATCCATGAATATTTTAATAGGGGACACATAATATGTATCATTACAAATTTAATACAACAAATTGTAATGCTGACACATCTTGTCATTTTGTAAGCTAATTATTAATATATATCTTCTCAGATTTGTATGACACTATACATATTTTAAGATATTACTGTTACACATTTTTGTACAAATGGTAAATAAACATATGTGTGTACTTGACAGTATTATACGGTTTTTACATATTGTATTTGAGGGCACATTATTAATTTATAAATTACAATTCTATAGTTTTAGACGGTGCAGTTAAGTTAACATGTTGTTCGTTTATATTATTATCCAAATAAATTTAATTAAATTTTATTATGACATCACTCCGTATATAAATCGTTGTTGTTATTTGGATATATGTATAAAAGTAATATTGCATGATCGCTCTGATCATACTATAGTTTCATTATGAAATTTGCCTTCAAATGGTTTTAGAGAGTATTAGCTTAAATTAAAGTATTGAAAAAAGTCTGGAAAATGACAAGGGGTAACTAATAGCCATATGTAGTGCCCACTGTAATGTGCCATGCAAAAAAGTTGACCTCTAACTGAAATGGTCAATATATGTTTGGTTGTACATTAAATAGGAAAAAAAATACTTAGAACAATTGGAGATGTAGGAAATTGTTTAAAACAACCTATATTATGCTATGAAATGTAAAAATATGTGAGGAATGTAATCACATCTGCACGACAAAATTAGATATGAACATAGTGAGTCATATTACCATAATGGAAATATACAAAATAAGACTACGACATTCCAAACATAAAGAAAGCACAACTACATGCATAACCCTAATGCATGTGACATATGACATGAAAATATTATCACAGACGTCACCAACTACTACAAGCCGACATGGTGGATTGGCGAAAACATGGGTTCAGACGTCAAAATTTGCCAATACTAAAAACAAATAAGTACCACAACCGTCTTTTTTTTTAAATTACAAAACACAAATAAACTGAAAAGGCAAGCATTGGTTACGAGAACATGGAAGCTTAAAATCACTTGTCACCCGATTTGACGCAGCAGTCTTTCTTGGCGAGAGATGGAGGTTGATGCAGGCCGATTGTACTCCATTTTTCAAAGCCACCCGTATGAATCGGTGTCAAGAACCCAGAGTAACCATATTCGTAAATATGTTTTTCCTTTCCATCATCCCCCATAGCTACATCGTGCAACACCGTACTTCTACTTACCAGTGCCAAATGGAGTCGAATATTGGAAGTCCGTGACGATCTAACCTTTGAAGATGGTGGTTTGTATTCAAATAAGTCAATGAAGTCGGAAGTGTGAAAAGAGTTTCTTTGGTTCTTACTCGCCGCTGAATCCTGGGAGTCGGATATAGTTATGACCTCCCTTTGTTGCCTACGTTTAAGTAGTTTGTCCACTTCCGCCTTCAACTCGTTTACGCTTATTATACCATCAACACTTTTCATTTTAGAAAAACCCGCTAATTAGGTTCCAATAAGTCTCGCCCGTGTAAAAATATATTGTTGCTAGTGGCCATCGATGCATACGTCGATACAATTTTGATCAAGTTTACTATTATATTCATGTTTGAACATTAATATGTTATTTACATGGTTATGGTTAAACATAAAAGCGTGCTAAATTTACGTAAAATATTCATTCTTACCTCCATTGCGATTGTTTTGTACAACAGTTGGCATGTTAATAAGATTAGTGCTTAGGATCGTATTGCACATTTTCCGGCTCAACAAATATTTGAAAGTGTTGAAGCGATCCTTGAGTACGTAAACGCTAGCCTGCACCTGCCAAGCGTGAAATTTCTTTCCATCTCGTCATTGAGATCCCCTGGTTATGTCCGGGAGTGCAATTTCAAAGTCCTCGTCCGTCATAGGTGTCGTTATTACGTAATGATGTAGGATAGAACAAAATTTCTTCTCTGTTTTCTCATCCCAACGCTCATCGTATCCCGAAGGATGAGTTTACGTGCGTGTGGCGATTACGGAGGAAGACCTTGTTCGCCATGTTTAACACAAAATCAAAAGCGGATACAAAAAGTGTGCACAATGTTAGTATCACCGCGTATTTGAAATGGGTATGTAACTCCATTGCATAATACGATTAGAAAAAAAGTTTTAACTACGTTTTTAACATCACACTAGTCTTGCCTTTTGAGAGAAAACTACTATATCTGGATTTTAGAGTATGCTAAAATGAATTGCCCACTTTCCTTTAATAGCCGCAGTCAAGGCCAAGGGGATTTTGGGTTCCGTGGGGGCTGGTGGGGAACAATTATCACTATATTTAAGGTGATGTTGATCTAAAAATTGCATTTAAATTCAGTATGCAACATGGCCACTGTTCATTAACTTAACCACAGTAAAGATTTAACTGACACAACCCCACATTATATGTTCTCCTCTAATTTACGTTACAAAGGTCACCACACATTCTTCTAATTTCTCTGCTATATCCGGTATTAAATTTCAAAAACTAAAAAAATAAGTTTAATAGTAAATTACTATAATATACCCGAATATGTAAACAATATAACATATGTATTTAGTAAAAAATTGTGTGTAACTCCATTTACGCCAAAACACCCAATTAAATTGGTGTAGTATGTAGTTCCAAATTTCGTATTAAGGGTTGTAGATGTTTTAGCGGCAGAGACGATGGTATGCTAGGGCGAAGGCAGCCACATCCCCACACCCCTTCCCATTTGTACAACAAGTTGTACATTTTCAACCACCGCCTTAAGCTCTAATTTTACTTTGTGTATTATTATGTTGTGGCTCTATTTAACCCCTATATATATTGATCTAATTGTATTTTGTTAAATATAAATTAATAGTAACATGTGATTTGAAATAATACAATGACTTATGAATAAAATCGCCATGTTTTCATTCTTGATGTGTCCCAATTATTTTTTCATGTGATAACACACAAGTTATGCACTTATTTTTGTTTTAATAAAATAACTACAATAAGAAATGAAAATATATTTTTCCTTTTAAACGCGTTCAATCATTTCTTTTATCATCTTGATTGAACCTGTTATTTCGGATAATTTTGCAATCCATCTGTTATATTGGTTTACTATAAATTTCGTTTAATAATTAGTAAGCCACACTTATGTATGTTCAGTACACACAACGAACCTAAAATATCGATTTCGTAACTAAGAAAATGTTGCGTAACACAAAATTTAATAACGCATGAAACACAACTATTACTCACTCGAGTTTGGTTCCAATCCTGCCACATGTCGGATTGAGGGGAGATGTAGATGACATCGAGATTTGAACTAAGGTGGAGTTCACATAAATTAATATGGTAGGAAAATATCAACTCAAACGTCTAATCAAAAGCAGCTTTTACAGACAAAATTTATACCCACCCCTTATACAATCCAATATTGATCGGCGACTGTGTTCTCCCTTTCAGTATGGGCACACATTTTTCAATATAAAAACACCCAAATATGGACTGTACCATATTAGTACAACCCGATTTACATTACACAAGTGCCACCATTATATTTAGTGAATAAAAAATTGGAAACAGCTAGCAGTAGAAACAATTATTAAATATTAATTAAATACAATTAAAGTTGAGGATACAATGCGTTATAAAATTAATACCATTCGAACAAACATATTTTGGGAACAACTTCTACATCTGACCAAAATGAACATCCAAAACCAACTCAGAAGCCCTTCTTCATATGACATATGACATTACCATCAACTGTTTCTCGTTAGGATATTATAATTTTGAGGAGCACAGCTATAACGAGAATCAAAATTGCAATAACCAACATTAAAAGACATGCACACAGCCCACATACAACCACTGAATTCTCACCCCTACTGGTTTGGTATGCGGGTCGGGTTGCGCGAAACTCATAGTGGGTCCGGGGAGTATGAGGATGATGGGCGTACAGTCAAAGAACAAATGGTAGCGGTAGCAGTAGAGGATTGGCCAAATGTAGATCCTATTTCCTTAACCCGAGAATGCCAATTGTCGATCCACACATCTTGCCATATAAAGCTCCGCTGATGTTGCCCAGCAACAGGACACATATAAAAGAAATGGCCATAATTGGAGGATGTCTTCACCATGCGTAGCTTCATGAAGTCGTTGCCACATTCACAGCTTGGTGGTTGGATAGTCTCCATTGGGATTGCAATTTTTTGCGCGGTATGACACGCTTATGCTATTATAACCCCATTGTGGGTGGGTGCTATTCCCAATTTTATATTGCTCCTAATAAGAAATGGTCCTGTTGTACATAATGAAAAGTATGACATTTTTTTCTTATTACAACCACATATGAAGTGGACAACTGGCGGAATTTTGGTTTGACCATGTGGGAGTGCCACATTAGGGAAGGCTAGTAACATTATTTTTATAATATCTATGTGGCCTGCAATAATTTTTGGTTGTTTTGATAGTGTAGGATACATCAGCAATACAAAATAATAGCACAACTTCGTAATTGTACAAAACATATGTAACGATATATCTTGTGGAAATATCGTAGGGATGGATTAGTAAAACGGTCCACAATAACCAACACTAGAAATGTTAATACAATTGTAGATTTGGTAACTAGCACACCAACTCCAACGCCGAACTAAATAAAAATAAGAACGTTACTAAAGTTCAAAATACTTGTCTAGACAATACATAAAACGTTGCACGTTTTCGAGCGTGGCCTATGCCTTTCCTCCCCCCCTCCCACAATGAAACCACTATGGAATCCCTTAGCAACTTTGTTCCCATATATACGTCGGTTGTGTTATTCATTTGCGCTTCATATGGGTTCGCGGATGTGCCTTCTTCAGGTGGAGGTATGTAGTCTGGATTGGCAACGGATTGGAAAATGTCATCAGCCAAACAACGTTTACGAACAAAGTTATGTATGACACAACAAGCTATGACAATATCTGCTTGCATTGGGAGCTTGTAAATAGGCATTAACCCCTTAATGATTGCGAATCTTTTTTAAGCGACCCAAAGTACCTTTCTATGACATTTCTAACGTGGCATGCCAATGATTAAACAATTCTTTCACCGTTGAAGGGTTACTATTGGAGCCAACCATTGCGCAAATGGTACCTCTCACTACGATACGGACTAAGGAAACCAGGAAAGTTGGTGTACCCAGAGTCTACTACGTAGTATTTACGCAAGATTTACAATTCTGAGATTAGCGTGATACGGTCTTTTTTTGTTTGTATAGTGTACAAACATTATTACGCTAGTACATTACATACCCTAGGGGCAAGGGAAATCATATTCGGGATTCGATAATGCTTCTGCAAAGACCCGAGAATCATTTGCATCGCTTCCTATCCCGCTAACACAAACGTGAAGTTTAGATTGAAGTCACAAGTTTGCCATTATGTTTTGCGCAAGTGTTCCTTTTGACTCCAATATGTTCCATGTTTTCGAGATGGTACCTAAGTGGAATGATTGTTAAATCTATTGCACCAACTTGATCTATGAGCGACAAAGAAAATTGAAACACTTTTGAGATGAAAAAATTGTGTATACCAATGTTCGATCATAGATAGAAAATGAAATGATACTTGCCTTGAAGTAGGGGAATAGTTGGGCATTGTTTTGACTAAAAGTCAGGAACTTAATTGAAATCTGGAGAAAGAATATAGTCTGATGCCATTCTACACAAGGCCTCAACAACAATGTGAACATGTCTACTAATAGTTTCCGGGGACCACTGAAATCGTTCGGTGGAATTTCGATGTCGTTCATGATCCCAATTGTGTGCAGAAAAATACTGAGACTTTCTTCAATTGACACTTTCGTACGTTGATGTGGTGAGTAATCCCCTGTTTCAATAATCTTCTGGCATAACAACATAAACATAGGTTTATCCGTGCGTAGGGCGTCGTAGAAGCGTTGTTTGTGTCCCAAGAACAATTCATTCAGCCAATCAGCTCCTTTGAATCGGGAGTCTCAGAATGGTATCTTAAGCATATTTGAAAATGATGGGGGGGCAATGTTGTAAAGGTGTATAAAACTCTGGAACTGTTGATGTAATGCATGTTGTGGTGAGATGGTCGAATCGGGCAATAACATGTTGAAATCATCAAAATAATCCTCTGTGACATCCTCCAACACATCCTCGACATTGTCCTCAAAGTCTTCAATGTTTTGACTCATTACTAGTCCCAAAATGTCCCTGTGCAAGTGGGCACGGGAGTTAAACAATAAACATGATTGTAATAAGATACAAAAAATGTAATCGACACTACCTTCAATTCCAATCGTTTATTGGTACAGGTGGAAATGTAAAACACAATGCTATATCGTTAAGTGCAAACCCACAAGCAAATTGCAACACCACTAACCTTTTATTAGGCAAGCAATCATAGGAATTGAACAGTGGTTTCATAAGATCCATACAAAGTACCATAGTACCCACAACAACCAAAAACTAAAACAAAACAAACTTTCTAATTAAAAAAGGAATTGTTTAACGGAACAAACGTACTACATAGAGTAAACAACAAATACACATATTGTTCGATAGTTAGAGAAGCCCTAAGCTGAGGAACACAAACTCTCTTAAAAACAACAAACATTAAGTAGAAACAAAGAGGTGCATCAACACATCTCCAAAGGTTGCGGTCTATATATGCACGACCTCACATTCTCTGCCTACTCCCTGAAACTCTCCAGATACACCCGTCTGCGGGAGGGATCCATGGCTATGAAAATGCGATGATTGACAGCGTCAGTAGCAACCTTCTTGGCACATATGCAGTACAACTCGTTTGTCATCTCAGGCATGTCGAGAAGTATATCAAGGCATTTGTCAATAGCGGTTCCACCTTCTGAAATGTCTTGTGAATGGAGAGTTTCATTGGTTCTAGTGAAAGAGTTCATGGCGGTCACAACTGCCGGTTCAGTGGTTTTACAATGTTTGTTACAATGAGCTCGAGAAGTCGAGGGCCTAAATGCGAAGCCTGGAGGGGTGTGAGTATATCGACACCCTTGTTCGAAAGGTTCAATGTCATCGCGTCACCAAGAAAGTCCGAACCATTTCCAAGACCTCCGATGTCATCTGTCAGACCAGTCTTTTCTAAAGGCGAACGAGCTCTCTTTGTAGAGGCACTGGCATACCTACCAGTAGCCGTGGTGGGCGCAAATATGGTGGTCAGCTCATTGTAAAATGGCAACCCTTTCCTACGCAAATAACATCTTCTGGATTGTCCTAAATAAATGAAACAACACCATTAGCAAAATGATAAAAAAAAAAACAGGTATCTAGGGAACTAAGTTTATGATCGTATGAGTAAGAATACCACATAAAAGAAGGAAACCATGTATGGCATTAGAACTTACATCTAGCCAATGTGCCCAACTCTCCTCCGATCCCACAATCAGCCCGTTCTGCTCATCCCAACCAAAGCCGATGGCATGTGTCAGAAGCCCATGGTACTTTTTCCACCGTTGTTTAAGTCAGTCGGCCTTACCCTGTAGTTGTTTCATTGTTTACGAGTAACCCACCTGATTTCCCAAAAGGACCTCCTCATGCATCAACCTAATGAAGGTCCGCTCATTCTCGAAAGGCCACTGGGCATCGCCAATGTTTATAGAAAATGTTTGCTGGGAACTACTATCCATCTAATAATATATTTAGGTGCCATATTAATAGTGTTCGGCCAGGAGAATGATTTTCGAAAGTACATCAGGGGATTTAGATTGTCGAAAGTATAGCAAGGGATTTATTTAATCGGCCAAATGAAAGACCAAAAAAGGTTATTCATACATAGTTTAGGCATTCAGAAACACAAACCCACTTCAAGCATATTACCACACAAATCAAAAAACAGTTGTATGCCTCAACAACCGAAAAAATTAATGGGTTCTAAATTAAAATCATGAGCCACCTCATACTGAAAACCGTAAACAAAATTGAAGGGTGCGTTTTGAATCGTCCAACAACAACGAAAATACCAGCGTTTGATATTTCAGTGGGAATGGGTTTTTTCCATAATGTTGGACACTAACCTCAACTTGTAAAGGGCAATATCACTTTCATTACAGAAGAAGGAAGTCCGAAGGTATTCAGATAACGTACCTTGGGCGCTTTGGTCGGATAAGAGTTGACGCTATGACTACCGGAGCTCTCACACTTCACCGTCTCCGTCTCCTTCACACTACTGTCCCGAGTTGAAGAGTCTCCACTGGAACAACTGCAGCTGAGGAAACAAGATGAAGGGGGCATTACTTTAAATGTAGGGGGTCTCGGTCTTTATTTTTTTGTCAAACGATAGTATTTTATAATAACAACTCAAAAACTAAAATTACAACTACAATCGTAGCCAACGGGCTAAGAGCCGACAAGACTAACTAAACACCAAGCGGGAAATTGGTAAGACCAATTCAGATTCACAACATGGACTAAAAAACTACCCACCCAAAACTAAACCACTCCACGCCGGGATACTTCATCACTCCTTAAAGGAGACTATAACACACCAAAAAAAATTGAAACCGGGCACGAGCAACCACTACATACTGCAGAACAAAAAAAATTGATCCGCATACGAGTTTCGCAAATCAACCAGGAAAAGAAAATATAAACAAAAAAGAAAACAACAGCTATAGCAAACAAACGAGAGGAAAAAACAAAAAAAAAAACAAAAAATGCATCTCCCTCTCCCAAATCTACTATCGCAGCCCATCGTCTTCTCGGACTCCGAGACACCTTGGAGCTTTCACCCGCTGTCCCCGGGACAAAAAATTCGGCCACCTTCAGACGCCCAGAGGACCGTCATTGTTGGCCCTCCAATAGAAAACATGGAGGGGGAGGAGGGAAGGGAGGGGGCGGCTGTGAAAGAGAAAGGGGAGGAATATGTTAGGGTTTTCTTTTTTGGGGGTTAGAGAGAAGGGGGAGATAAAGATACCCCAATAGGGGGTCTCGATCTCAAATGGCTCAAATCAGTTACAGGAGCTTGCTTAGGGGCACGAGTACATATTTTTTTATTTGCGGGGTGTGGAAGGAGGTAGGAGAACCGTTGAGAGCAATAAACCGGTCATTATTACTTTGCACTGTTGGTTGCAGGTGTGTGGCAACTTTTGTTGTCAGAAGGAAGGTAATTTTACACTCAACAGTGTACATCTAGTGAGAGGGGACAGTAAAAGCCAGCGAAAAAATTGGCCCATTTCTATATCCAATCACATATTTCAATACCTTTCGTCCAGTTAGGGAATTTTTTTCTATTTTCACTCACATCCAATCGCAACCTTAGCATCTCTAATAATGAGTTGGGCTTAGGAATATTTTAGACATTTTCAAACACTGTCATATGATTCATATCTAATAATCCATGCATATTGCCAAACAAAAAATGAGTAAAATTATATAATCCATTAACATTCGAATCCTACATCTCACATAGAAAATAATAAACTACTGCAATATTCATGAAATAGTATAATACTACTCAAGGGCGGCCCTGGGGTGGTGCACGTGTGTCTTTGCACAAGACAGGGCCCCCCTGCAGGTAAAGGGCTCAGGAATGTTTTCATTTATTTTATATGTATATATGTTGGATATATTAATCAAATCTTTAATTTGAGTAATGAGTGATTTTGGCACAATTTGTAATTCTTTTTATATTCCTTATGGTTATGAGTTCAAATCCGATAGAAGCAATTATTGATTTTTGTTTTTTGCCTTTCTATCTATTTGGTTTTTCTTTTTTGCCTTTTTTTATGTAACTATATTTTTTTTTTTTTGCAAAAAAAAAAAAACATAAGTGAAAGTTTTCTTTTTGCCATTTTATGTAATTATTTTTTCCCGCCTACTATCTAACTTTTTTTAATCTAACTATACATTTTTCTTTTTGCAAAACCAAAAAATATAATTGAAGAATTGAAAGAGTAAATCAACCTTTAAGTCCTCATTCCTTCCTTCATATTTGCCATTTTTTCCTTTTGTAAAATTAAAAATAGAATTGAATAATTTAAAAATGCAAGAAGATCAATTTTTCATAGTTAATTTATTATTATTTTTTTGTCTTTTACTCTATGGTAAATTATATTGAATAATCTTTTTCATTTATTATAATAAGACCGAAATGTTAAAGGTTGAGTATTGTATTTTTTTATTATATATCTTATTAATCAATGAAATTTTATTTGTGCAATTGATTTTATTATTTTTAATTTTTTATGTAAATACAAGGGCCCATTTTTCTACTCGCTCCAGGCCCCTTGAAACTTAGGACCGGCTCTGATACTACTGTAGCTATCCAATCATTCCGATCATATTCCCAAACGAGCCCTAAGGATACTACTAACTAGTTCTTGAGGGATAAAACACTTCGAAAAATTAAATTAAGGGAATTACAAAAACACCCCTAAGGTTAAAGCTAATTACAAAAAATCCAGAGATGTTTCAAAATTACGAAAAACCCCTTGAGATTTGACTCTATCTTACATTTTCTCCCTTCATAAACAATGAACATTTCAAAAAAACCCATGATATTTCTAGAAATATTACAGTTGACCCCTTAAAATTAAGGCATAATCAAACTTGAGTGGTTTTTTCGTAATTTTGAAATATCTCTGGTTTTTTCTGTAGTTAGACCAAACCTTAGGGGGTCTTTTGTAATTATCCCTTAAATTAAATACTATATCTAAGGATAGGGGGAGTACATGAATTTCGATCTAAATCTTATATAAAAAAAAATCTAGGGAAAGTAACAAGAAAAGAAAAAGAAACTGTGCATAGGCTAGTAATTAAAAAAATAAAGGAAAAAAAGACAAAAAATGGAAAACGAAACCAAGAGTATTATATGTGAAGGGGCGTTTGACGGATTGAGGGCTGGGCCAACTTGGCCCTGGCCTAGCCCTCTTTTTTAAAAAAAAAAAAAATAGTGAGAATTTTTTAAATAGTTATAATTTGTATTATTTTTTTTGGATTTTCTTTTCGGTCCATCCCATTTTTTTCTATCGGCCCACCTTGCTAGGGTCTTCTGGCTCCGCCATTGTAATGAAGGGATGTAACAAATTTGAATGGAGGGTTAAGGGCTATACAATCTAAAGAAAGAAGCAAAAGAAAAGCATAAAGGAAACCTATTAAGCACAAGAAACCAAGACTGTCATTTTTGGTGCATGGAGGGAAGAGCTAGCTTGGAATTCTAAAGTGAAGTTTTAGCATAAAGCAAATGCTTGGTATTTTATAGGGGGGTATATTTTAGTTCTCTTAGCTAAACCCAACATTACACTTTATCTGGCTTTCTTGCAACTGTAGCAATCTTAACTTTGGATGGCTTGTGTCTCAATTCTTGCAGCCAGTTTTCTTTTCCTTTTTTTGGATAATTTTACAACTTTATACTTGCTACAATATTGTTCTTGTCAGTTATTACTTTTGGATACCGGATGTCTATGTAAGTTCCAAGATATAATTAAACTTCTAATTAAGTGTTTCGTTTACTTATAATTAGTGTTCTTGAGAAATTTATGTTTTCACAGAAAAATTGTTATATGAAACTTTAGGGAAGATGTGCATGAACAAGTCGAATTTTGAAGGGTGAATTCCTCTAAACCTCCTAAATTATGTGAATATTTGCACTTTGTGCCCTTAATTTTTTTTTTCTTGTGACGGTAAAGTGTTAAATAGGGGAAAAGGGGTAAAAGTCTGTATACTTGAGGAGGTAAAGTGTAATTTACCCAATTTTGCACTAGTATCAAAAAAATGTATGTACTTACCATGTGTTTTGATCTAATGATCAGAACCACACATTGATTGGTGATAGAACTATATACGGTACAACGGAGCCAAAAATAAAGATTGAGAGGGATTTTTTTTTTAGAATAATCAACAAAAGTGGTATTTTTAATTTTTTTTAGAGGGTAAAATATAAAAATTAATAATTATATTTATAATTATACTAATTTTAAAAAAAAATTATAAAACTGATGAGGCGACCGCTGCTGCCAACCCCTGGCTCCGCACTGCTAACATACAAGTACACGTGTGTAATAAGATGACGTGGAAACTCAATCTTGCACATTAGAGTTCCAAAGGATTGGTCACTGTTCGAACGTTGGTCTAAAAGAGCAAAAGGAACAAAATGTGGGGAACAAATGCAAATATTCTTGGCTTCTGAAGAAACTAGCTTTTGTTCAAACCTGTCAGTCTTCTAAAACAGCCTTAAATTGCTTCTGTGTCGGGGCTTATGATTGGGGTGAATCTAACTTCTCTACATGTTTTGGGTCCCCCTTTTCTGCTTTATTCCCTTTAATCCCCACAACATATGAAATAAAAACAACACATTATTAGTAACAGACAAGCCTTAGTTTTGAAACAAACAGACTCATCTATTCTTTCATCATTGTCCTAACAAGACCATATCCTGTTTTTGCAGTCCAAAAAAATGAGCTGCTTAACTTATAGAATCATCATTCTTACAGTTTTTTGTATTGGGTTTTTTTCTATTCAACCAAAGAATGTTTCAGGGTTGAGAATCATAGATTTTGCTGTAAGAAGAAGTTCTAGAATTCTGAAAGCCGATGATGATTGCTTGCAAAATTTGAACGTGCCACTAAATATCGCGCCTTCGCCTGCAACGATGTTCGATCCGGACGAATCGCAAAAACGAAGAGTTCGTCGAGGATCAGATCCTATTCACAACAAATGCTGATGTATTATATGCTGAAGTTGATGAAACAGCTTTTGCTTCTTCTGAGGTTGAGCAGTATAGGTTTGGTTTGGTTTTGACTGTTTCATTTGTTTAAAGGATAATTACAAATACACCCCTGAGGTTTGGGTTAATTACAAAAAAATCAAGACATGTTTCAAAATTACAGAAAACCTCTACATGTTTCTTTTTATCTCTTAATTTTAGGGGTAACTGTAATATTCAAGTAAATGTCAGGGGAATTTTTGAAATGTTTTCGAAAATCACAAGGAAAAAATGAACTCTGAGTTTTTTTGTAATTAGCCCAAACCTTAGGGGTGTTTGTGTAATTGTCCCTTTGTTTAAAAATCAATGACATTTTTGTCCAAAATGAGCTGAAAATGCAGCTAGAAAAAAACAGGCAACACCTACATATATAGATTTTAACTATAGCTCAAATACTTAGGGATTATGATGTCCTTTTTAGAACAGAAATAGTTCTTTTTTCCTCATCTTTCTATAGCTTTCAATGGTTCGTTCGTGTTTGTTGTTAAATGTGTAAATCTTTATATACAGTTTGGTTTACTTGAAGCATCTGTTACTCTGGCTAACACACATTCTTGTTTTTTAACCATTTCATGCTCAGTTTCACTTAGTTTCTTTCATATATTGTTCAACTGGCAATGGTCATGGGTTAATTACAAAAAATACCCTAAGGTTTAGTCTAATTACTAAAAACCCAAACTATCTTTTAAAATTACAAATACCCCCTTCATATATATTTCCGTTTTACAAATTGCACCCTCAATGGGGGAGGGCATTTGCTAATTTGTGATGCCTTAAGGGGCATTTGTAATTTTTCAAAGTTAAACTATATTCTTTTGTAGTTAGGTTAAACCTTGGGGTATTTTTGTGATTTTACCATTTATCTAAATGGTAGATGATAGTTTACACTAATACAACAAAGCAGATCTGAATCGAGTATCCTGTATGAAATATCTCAAAAATTAAAGGGATAATTACAAAAAAGTCCCTGAGGTTCATGCTAATTACAAAAAAAAAAAAAACCAAAGGTTTTTAATATTACAAAAACCCAACGAGGTTTGAATTCATCTTACATTACATTTGCTCTTCAGTAGCAATAAAACATTTCAAAAAGCCCTTGACATCTATAAAAATATTGCATTTACCACCTAAAATTTAAGACAGAATCAAACTTGAGGGATGTTTTTGTAATTTTGAAACATCTTTGGGTTTTTTCGTAACTAGCCCAAACCTCGGGGGTATTTTTGTAATTGTCCCAAAATTAAAACAAAACTAAACGGTGTTCAGAAATCGTATCGAAAACAAGCATGGCATGGCAAATGTTCCAAAACTGATTTTTGTGTATTATTCTAAAGCACTCAAAACCAAAATTTACTGTAAACACATCAACTCTAAAATCCTAGTAAAGTATATGAAATCAAATTGGTCCTTACTGAAACTGTGATCTGCTGTATCTATTCTTCCGGTGAACATTCAACAGCGTCGACGTTTTCTTGCGCGAAATCGTCTGCCATATCATATCCACAGCATCGTTCGGTTGAGATGGATACTGATATTCAAAGTGTCCACTGATATTCTTTAATTTCTCCCACATTTTGGTCCATTTCTCCCGTTTGATGCCTCTGAGAAGATTCAGAAGGTAGCCCTTTTTCACAGCATCTTCCGAGCGGACAAATACGGAGAATTCTGAATAGTCGAGAACATCTTCGAACGGTAGCTCGATTTCATCACTAATTATTACGGGAACGCAATGACTCGCGATGGCGTCGAAGAGACGATTGGATGAAGGGGTGTCACCTGCGATATTTAGGCAGAATTTGGACGAGGCCATCCCTTTGCCTGCTTCTTTTACGCCGTTTGATTGAACGCTTCCGAATGTGAAATGAACGTCTTTTTCGTCCTTGAGAAGGTAGTATAGTTCTTGACGTATCACTCCGCCCTAAATATCCACCAAAATTACTTTTATAATTAAACATAAACAGAAATAGAAATAGGCAAAGTAATAGTAATAAATCGTTCTCAACATTGAAATACCAGAAAAAAAAAAGAGCAAAAAAAATAAAATAAAATCCTTATTTCTTGCTGCTTTTTCCTACCTATAACTTCCCATTTGTATTTCTCTTTTGTCTTTTTTTTAAGTAATAATCCCTTTTTTTCCTTGAACAAACCACTTTTATTTGCACAATTTGTTTTGGCATATTAAATTGATGAAAAGTGCATCAAGAAACTAAATACAATTACAACACAGTTTCATGTGTTTCACACGCAAATATGATAAAAATAAAAAATATTTATTCAATTTTCAATATTAAAAGACTGCACGTCATAGAAATAACTTCAATGGGCTTAAATGTAAGAGGGTAACTGCAATATTTTTACAAATGTAAAGGGGGTGTTTGCAATGTTTTTTTCTTATGAAGGGAGCAAAGTGTAATACAGAATCAAATCTCAAGAGGATTTTTGTAATTTTCGGAAACCTCTGGGTGTTTTTGTTATTCGCTCAAACTTGGGGGTAGTTTTCATAATTATCCTTAACTTCATGTGTTCACCCTCAATACTCAATAGCTATGTATATGATTACTTCATAGGGAGTTTCCAAGGCCTATGTTCTGTATAATTGCTTTGAGTTATACTCTGACAGATAACTCCCTACATTTCTGAGATACGACGAGTCAAATAATATTCCAAGGCTAGTTACATAGCATGTGTACAACAAACATACTGGAGGAAATCAACACTGTGGTTTAGCAACAAGGACAACTTTCTGGTTATTATCGTACTCGAAAGTTTCATGATCCATCAACATGAATACAAAAATGTACCCTGAAAACTCAACTTATCTCGAGAATGAGACAAATACTAAACTGCCATACTAAAGCAATTTCAGTCTTCAATAAGTGAATCAAATATCACTCAATTAGATGCACAGAACCACCTAACAACTATGTTTATTTCATGATACACATTCCACCACAAGATTGAAAAAGCATTATCAAATAAAAATAAAACGAGCATATTAAGGGGAAAAAGAGGTGAATAGTATAACTCACATCTTTCCGATAAATTGCTCCTTGAAATACACCAATGTTGGCGTTCATCGAATGAGGCGAATTATCAACCGGAATTGTCCTCACCATATGCTTGTAAGGGGCAATAACATCCTTCTTAAGGTTAGCTATTTTAGCCGAGTATCTCCCAAAGTCCGACAGCACAAACATGCAAGAACCAAGCTTTTTCCTAGCCGTTAACATGCTATTCGGATGATGGGCTACAATCAAATGATCCTTACCACCCAATCGTCTCCACTCTGTTCTACCAAACAAAAACTCCACCAATTTTTCTTGCAGCATTCTATCTCCACTAGCCTTTTGCTTTTCGTGACGCTTCGAATGCCGATTATAACTCAGAGACGAGAAAAATGGCACAAATAATACATCTGCTTCACTCGAATTCATTACTCTGATCGCACTACATGGCCTAACTACATTTTCGGTATTTGACGCTAAAAGATCAAGAGTAAGCCAATACTCTGTACTGTGCTGTAAATTTAGGCCACCAGGGTAAGATGGTATGGTCTTTTGGTCACTTACGTTAGGCCATGTTTGGTTCGCGCTTCCTTTCCAACCTAACAACCCAAAATGAAACTCGGGCGGTAGGTCGTACAAGTATACTCTGAGAAGAGCTTGGCTTTTGTCACATTGTCTCTTCCTATGTTTTTCTGGTTCGTCTATAATCTTTTCGGGATTAGGAATTTGAGAAGCAATCTCATCAACGGTAATATTTTGTTTCACCGACGTTTCGTAAGGGAAAACGGGACTATTAACCGGACCTTTTTGTGTATCGGCTTCTTTGACATTTGGTATTGGGTTAATTGATGTATTATTTACCAGAATGAACTGAAGAACTGATTTAGGAATTAAGGAACTGTCATTAAACTCTAGAAGGGATAATGAAGAGGAAATCAAAAGAAAGATCGAAAAGGCAATTAGGCAAGAAAGAAGCTTTGAGGGTAGAATGCTCTTTTCTGAAATCCAAGACATCTTGAAAATCAGAACTAATGCTATGTACTCTATTCAAGATCAAAATCAATGTTTTTTTTCCTACTAAGGCCAGAGGCAGAGGATATGGATTCTAAAGGCCAAATTCTATTGTTTTGAAGATGATTTTAATTATTATTCAACCTAATTCAAAGGTTTCAACTTCTAAAAACTCTTAGGAGACAGCAATTTAGCAATCTTTAATGATTCTAAACAAGAAGGGAAAAAATAAGGGGAAAAAAAACAACTCACATGCAAAACCCAAAATTTGGCCTTTACAAAAGGCTTTTTGAGATACTTTCAATGTTGGTACCTTTTAAATAATATATTACAGTTAATCAACAAAATTCAACCACCTCCATCAACCCTAACTAAACCCAGAACTAGAACAGCCTCTGTTTTCAACCATAATAAATATCCTCAAAATGATATAAGAAACAGAGTCAAATATCCCAAAGAAATCAACCTGCAGACGTAAAACAAAAGAAAAAAACTTATTGAGTATATTTACAACTTCCTGATAAATTAATAAACCGTTGATTACAACAAAAGTATAAAACAAAATACTACCAAGAAATTACAAAAAAAAAAAAAATATCTTGAGAATCTCAGGAGCATAAAAGTATTATCAAGAAACAATTTTTTTCATCTGGGCAATCAAGATTCATCATAAATTTATAAATAAGAGAAGTGAAAAACGGGAAAAAAGAAAAGGTGGCAAGAAAATACCTTGGTGGTAGAGAGAAGTATATTCACATGGTGACGCAGCTTTTCCTATTTTCTGCGAAGTATGAATAACAATGAGAATAAAATGTTGTCGATAAAATATTAAATTTACAGCTTTGTATACACATACACATATATATAAAAATGGAAAATAAAAATTACATTCGATGGCCTGGCTTGTAATGTGAAACAAGTGTTGAGAGTAGGTTAAACAGACTTTTCTCGTGTCTCTTGTCCCAATGGCACTATACATCTTTACGTAATGAATCACTTTTTTCTATTTGTTTTCTTTTTTTGTTTTTGGTCGATGAGTAGTTTGGTTGGAAAGGAAAATCTTTGCGTATATTGATGGGGTATTTAGGTGACCATTGACCAAGGACTTTTTCTTTGTTTGCTGTGTATTAGGTTCAACTTATTTAATTAATTAATTATTGAATAAAATAAATTAATTTAGTGGTGTTCCCCATGTTTTAAGAAGTTACCATTTTTCCTTTCCAAAAAAAAAATGAAGTTACAAGTTTTCTTTATTTAATTGGTTTTTGTAAATTAAAAAGTGATTTTTATTTATATATATACCTTCGGATTAAAATATTTTGAATTACACTCTAATAATGGTATTCTTTTATATTAATCAACTGAAATTATAAATAATGAAAAAACTTGTTAAATAAGCTAATCAACAATAACATATTATATCAGATTTTCTCTTTTTTCTCTCTCAAAACTCTAGCCGTTTTTGCTCTCCATCTTCTTCCTCTTTTCTTCTCTAGCTCATCCTTCATATGGGGAACGGGGGACATAATTAGGGGTGTCAAATCGTGTTATCGTGTCGTGTTTCGTGTCGACACGATAACGACACGACACGATAAGGGCAAACACGAACACGACACGATAAGGATCTGCTCCGACACGACACGAACACGAAAATTTTCGTGTCGACACGACATGACACGATAGTGACACGATAAGTCAAAAATAAAAAGAAAATGATTTACACGTTAATACACGATAGCAAATTACACGATATGACACGATTTTACATGAAAATACACGACATAAATATACAAAATATCAGGTTATCGTGTCTTTATCGTGTCACTAACAGGTAAATGTGTCATTATCGTATCCTTATCGTCTTTCGTCTTTGGTCATTATCGTGTCGCTACTGCGTAAACGTGTCATTATCGTGTCTTTATCGTGTTCGTCGCGGTCATTATCGTGTCACTATCGTGTTCGGTGTCACTATCGTGTAAACACGATAAAACACTAACACGACCACGAAATTTTCGTGTTCTTATCGTGTCGACACGATAAAGGACACGAACACGTTAAGGCTAAACACTAACCCGCTATTTTCGTGTCGTTTTCATGTCGTGCTATCGTGTCGTGTCAGAAATTGTCACCCCTAGACATAATGTTCATTGCTTTTAATCTAAATAAATATGTCCCAATATGTGGTTTTTATTTGTTCCAAACATGTGGCTTTATGTGTCCCCTATATGTGGCTTTTTTTCAGTTAAGAAGTTTGTTCCATATGTGGAATTTTATTCAAAAGATCAGATAAGTTATTATCGATGGTACGTAACAGAAGCGACATCATCTTTGATATGTATTTTGTCCGGCGTCCGTTGTGAAGTTTTGATTCTACTAATCAGTTAGACCTAATTAGGTTTAAGATTTTTGTTTTAGATCTGTATAGATTTACGATCATGTAGGATTTGCAGCTGTTTTTCACTCGTTGTTGTACTCAGTTGTAAATTTCTTATGAAGGAATGAAATTCATTGTGATTCTAAAAAAACAATAACAAATCAATTATTTTGGAATACGGAAAGTATTATTATCAGGACTAGTGGTATATCTATTTAGATTGAGATATTTATTTTAATGAATTCATTATAGTTAATTTCTAATTTAAAGAGCAATAGTGTAAAGTTATAAGTTGCAATCGTTAGTATTATTTGGCACCCAAAATAATTTTCTTCATTGATTTTCAAGTTTTATCCCACCACCTAAATTTTAGGTTTGAATCTTGACCATCAATTCCTAATTACCAAGGGTTATGATTAGTCATTAGGGACTTTCCACTAGGAAGTGGTTCTCATTTGATCCCATTACACACATATGCACACACACTCAAACACACACACACACATACACACACACATATATATATATACATACATAGGATTTGGTTCAAATGAGACCACTCTCCCTATGTGAGACAGTGTGGACTCATCTTACCCATTTATCTTAAAAAATGAAGGGATGTGATTAATTCAGATTTTTTTAATTATTTCATAATCATAATTTTCGCTGATTTTAAGGGTAAGGTTGTAATTTTATAATTTTTTTAAGATGCATAGATAGTTTTCAGATAATGCATATTTAGTTGATTTTTGTTGCATATTTTCAAATATGTAATATCCTACAGATATATGCATCATTTCATAAGTATCTATGAATCGTTTCATAAGTATTTATACATCATTTCATAAGTATCTATGCATCGTTTTATTCGTGAAAATTGCAGTTTTTTAAGAGTTGATGTTAATGGATAGTTTATGAGTTCTCTATCGATGTCTACACCATTGATGTTGTTGGGTAGAGTTTTTTCCATGACTGATGATTCATCATGCATCATGATTCGAACATAAGCGCATCTTCTTCATTGTTTTATTTTTTATAGTTCGAGTTCTTCAAATTTGCGTTAATGGTGGAATTGTGAGAGAGAGAGAGAGAGAGAGAGAGAGAGACGTGAGACAGAGAGAGAGAGAGAGAGAGAGAGAGACGCGTGAGAGAGAGGGAGGGAGAGAGAGACGTGAGATGAGAGATGCATGAGAGAGAAAGAGATTTGATTCCATTTTTGTAACTACCTTATATGTTATTTTACCCTATTACCCTTATGTGGTTAAATTAATGTTTTAATATAATTTTTATCCATTAATCACACTCATTGATTAAAAGTGAGGGATGGTTGAGATTAGTCAATTGTGTCTCACCTAGAGACATGGTTTCACTTGATCCTCCCCTACATATAGGAGTGGACGCCATGACATTAATATCTGAGGTGAGTCTGTATGAACTAATCCTAGCCATTGATCGAAATTAGCCAACAACCAATATTAAACTACATAAATAAATATTATTTGATTAAATTATTAACAATAAGGTTAATTTAGTAAATGACTAAAAATAGATAACAACCCACAAAAAGAATGGTTACACAATTTATAAATGAATCTCATTTGATTTGATTCCATTAGATATACACCCTATAAAAAAAAATAGGGACGATAAATTAGAGCGGAACACGTATTCAACTGAACCAAATTCTTCTTCTTCGTTTATCTTCATACTAAAAAAATAGAAAAATATTTCACTACTATATGAAACAAATACATAAAAAAGGATGATTAATACTCTAAATTAGCATTAAATACTTAGTAAGTATGTAAGAATATATCAAACAAATCCATTAGTACATCTACCATGACAAGAACAATAAAAACATGATGAATATTCTAAATATGCATTAAATATATAGTAAATATGTATTAAAAATACTACAAATATGCATGAACATATCAAACAACTTCATCTAATATATATTACAAAATAAAACAAAACAAAAAAAGTATCATGTATGTTTCAAATAAGCACTAATTGTATAGTAAATGCAAGAAAAATCTAATTTATTTTACGTGTATTATATTTCTTCTAAAATATCAATGCACTTATAGAATACTAAATATGCATCAAATAACGAATAATATCTCAGAAACAAATATACAACGTATTTGACAAACCTTTAACAATGGATATTTCGAGTTTGGTTCTTCAACAATGCCAACTTAGAATATTTTCGTCAATCTAAGGTTTGAATAAGGAAAAGAAGAAAATTCCCACAAATTTACCTATTTGATTTCAAAACCACCCAAGGTAAAAATACTATACCGCCCCTTATATCAATTAATTAGTATTTCACCTCCTAAAAACAAAGATTTTGTCTTAACAAATAAATGTTATGTCCCAACGGTTTTTAGATGAGTCCCTATGAACTCGCCCCTAGGATATAGTTATTATTTGATCCAAATCATGTAATTTGATCCAAATTATAATTTCTTAATACTAAAATGAATATTCTTAAATTTAACATAATTTATATTAAATATGTCTTTACAGTTATCTATATTTTTAAAATTATATGATTATAATTCATTAATGATTAAAAACTTAATACAAATAGTTTACATATATTACAAAATAATTCCTAAAATATAATACACATTTTTTAGATTTATCATGTAAACAAAAATGAATATTTTAGTTAATATAAAATAATCTAGAATATAGTTATTTAATAGGAACTATATTAAATTTATTTTATAGCAAATAAACTTTCCTAAAACATAATCATATGAATTGAATGCCATTAAATTAATTTAAAAATAATAGTAGAGACATTTGGGTCATTTAATAAAGGAATATGCGGATAAATTAATATTTTAATTGTATAAGGAGGTAAAGTGATACAAATTGAGAGTACAAAGGGGTAAAGTGATACAATTGAAAGTACAAAAGGGTAAAGTGAGATTCAATGAGAGTATATGGGGGTAAAGTGAGATTTATCCTAAAATATATATTGAGCGACATAAATACATTGAATTAAATTGAACACTTACTTCCATATTTTGCCTCTACAATTAAATTTCACTTTATTTGATCCTATATTTTATTACGGAAGTCCTATTAACACCCCCAAAAATTATCAATACACCCTCCTTTCTTAATACACCTCCAACACTTTTTAAAAACTATCTATTTACTTAATACACCCCTCTATCATTCCTTAAGTTACCCTTCCCCAACTAAACACCAATTCTTTCCCCTCAATATATAAAATCACCCAACACATACAGCTATACACCAACACACACGACTCACAATATTGCCCAGAAGTATTTATTAACAACGATGAAATATTTGGAGGATTTGGGTACGAACGTTTGAAAGAAGAATTTTATGTTGTTTATAATAGGTCAACACTCACCGCACTTTCCACATTCCGTATGTTCGAATTTGATAGACTTTCCCCATAAATGAGCTCCTTATCGACTAGAGCAAAGATCCGAAAGATTCATTGGTGCCAAGTCGATTGATAATCTTTCAATAATGACCATCTCATAAGCATTTTGGAGAAACACATTTTTTATTCTCCTTGCAATTTAACAAATGACATCGATGCCAAAAATGCCAAGACCCATTTGCCCCTTTGTTACTCCACAACCAAGGAAAATATATCTTTGAAAGAGAAGGGTACATCACAGTTCATTCGATAAGATTATAAGGTTTACAAAATGAGGGAAGAAGAAAAAAAACGTGGGTGGGTGGATATAAGATTATAAGGTTTAAAAAGATGGGGTGAATTTAGAGATTTGGTTGGTGCATTTAGAAATTTTGTTGAATACTAAGGGCATGTTAGTCTTTTAAATTGGTGTATTTTTTGTAATTAAAGAGAGGTGTATTAATGAATTTTGTGGGTGCTACTAGCGGCCCCCATTTTATTAAATAATTAAACCTACAATCAAATCAAAGATTAATATCCAAACATAAACCCGATAGTATAAAGAAGTGACAGTTACACTTAAATAAGAATGTAAAATTTATGAATGCTTAACAATTTCATGATATATATTAAAATAAAAACTACGCGCTTATCTCTCATCCTGTACAAAGGTGTGTCAGAGTTCGAACCCTGAGTAATTCAATTTTTTTGAGATTTATATCTTCTCTCCGACCACTGATCATCCCATCTCGTTTAAATATAAAATGTATTTTAAAATCATATTTTATTTCAAAATTGAATTAAACACACAGGAATGGCACTATTTGATATAAATATTTTTCTAAAGAAATATTAAATTTTTACTTAGAACTGAAAATGGGTCCCAACTGATTTTTTTTTTTTTTTTGGTGCAAGGGTCCACAGACTTTAATAACTCTAAATTCCAACTAGTCAACTATGCATTCCAATACAGTGATGCAGACACGTCGCAAAATTTAGTTGTTGAGGCCAAAACTGGGCCTTCCGTTATACGATTTGGGCCAGACTCAAATTATGGGTTCAATTAACATATTGGACTTCTACTACGGACGGCAGAATGTGTTGGCTCCGCCTTATGGGCTAAAGAATTGTAACTGAACTGATGAAGAGAGTGTTTCAAAGGAGTCCGTCCATTTTTAGGTTAGAAACAAATTACAGATCCAATATAAGCCCAATTTTTTAAACCTTCTTAAAAAGAAAATAAAATTTGGAAATGGTTCAAATTGGCCATTTCCAAAGTATAAAGATTAAAAATAGCCAATTTTTTCATATACATATTTTTTAGCCATTTTAGGGTATAAAATGACATTCATACCCTTCTAGCATGTTTGTTTGATATTTTGATTATTTCTCTCCCTCTCTCTCTCTCTCTCTCTCTCTCTCTCTCTTTGATCTCTATGTATCCTCTAACTCTTTCTTTCAAGTTTTTTTGAAAAATTAAATCTATATTTTTCGTTTTTAAATGTGCAATATAGGTGTTAAATTATAGATATCGAAAAGAGGATTAATTTGATATATTTTACATGCAAAACGAATTTAAAACAAACAAGTTATTTAAATTCAAAGTTTTTGAAGAAAAATAAAATAACTGGGTTATAATAAGTGAGAGAACTTAGATGTCGAGTCACAGTAACTCGACGCTACAGTGACATGCTACAGTGTCGAGTCATCATCAGCTTTCGCTTACGTACGAGTCACCGTGAATCTCGTCTTTGCGATGTCGAGTCATCAGAACTCGCGCTACAGTGTCGAGTCAGTAACTCACGCTACAGTGCCATGCTACAGTGTCGAGTCAGTAACTCACGCTACAGTGCCGGTGCTACATTGTTGAGTTACTCTAATCGGCGCTACAGTGTCTTTTGGTGCAAGTAAATTCACTCAAGGACAAATTGGGTTTTTTCACAACCCAAAATAGCTAAAAAAGATGTATTTGAAAAAGATGGCTAAAAAACATCTTAATTTGATGGAAATGGCTAAAAAACCCACTCAAAAGTGGAAATGGTCAATGCTCCCTCCATCCTTTAAAATCTAAATAACACATTTAGAATACGAGTATTTACAAATGCGAGTTGAAAAAAGTAATATTTCTTGATGTATTTTGTACTCCATTAACCTGAAAACTTAAAAGTAGTGATTTTTTAATATGATTATTCTAACAGGGAAGCTAATATTTTGAAAAATAAAGTTCATTAAAATGCAATTGTCATCATTCTACATTGCGATCTTCAGTCCATGGCACGTAATTTAATTAAAATTTACCCATAATCAAGTATAAAAATAAAAGTCCCAAACTTTGTGCATCACTAGGAAAAAGTTACTTTTTTGGAGGTATAAGCTAAATATTGGCTTATTTTTCTGTAATTGGCATTTGCCACATACTTTGTTGTATACAGGGACGGACCCAAGGGGGGCTGGTGGCGACAACCGCCCCCCTCGTCTTGCGATTGAACCCCTATAATATATTATTTAATAAATTAATATAGTATATAAAAATGTAAGCCAACATATTTTGCCCCCCCTCCCCCAAATTTTCATGTAATTTTGTTATAAAAGCTTGTATGTTTTATTTTTATTTATATTAGATTTGATTTTGTCAGAGCCGGTCCAAGGTTTCAAGGGACCTAGAGCAATAAATAATATATATACAATCGCGGAGATAAGAGGAGGCCAACCCGGGCTCTGCACCCTCTTTTTTTTTTAAAAAAAAGGTATTTTTTTAAAAAAATTAGTTAATATTTATGTGTATTTTTTAGTTTTTTTTTATCTGGCCCATTCCAATTTCGTGTATCGGCCTACCCTTAATAATTCCTAGATATGCCATTATATAATGGCGTATCTAGGATTGTCTGAGGTGGTGATACAAGAAAGTGGGGTGGGCCGATAAAAATACGAATAAATATTAACTAAAAAAATTTGAAAAATTTTACCTAGTAATTTTTTAAAAAAAAAGGAGGGCCGGGTTGGCCCCTATCTCCGCCATTGATTGTATATATACATATATAAAAAAAACTTGGGGTCCTCGTAGGAGGGCCTCTCTGTCTTGCGGCGCACCATCTCGCGCGCCTCAAGACCGCCCGGATTTCGCCCCCCAAGAACAATTTGCGTCCGTCCCACAGTTGTATATATGGTGGGTTGGGGGGGTGTTTGTCTAATTAAGTGTAGGCGCCTTTATGAGAGGTGCTCTTTGCCGAGTACAATTTTTTTTTTTTTTTACGCAGCGTAGGCGCCGGTTTGAATGGCGCCTACAACCTGAATTTTTTTTTTTCGAAATTGAATTTTTAAATATAAAAACACAATTTTTGGATATTATTGAATCGAAATATTACTCAATCGAAACACGATTACGTAATAAAGTTTACACCACATAATTAAAAAAAAGCAAGGAAATTACATATTAAAATATTAAAATAAGATACGATATGACATTACAACATAAGTACGCGAATAACTGGTACGCAAACAACCGGAACACTGCACGATCAATCTTGGCATGAAAAAGAACTTCATTGCTCGGCATTAAATATTACTCAATCGAAACACGATTACGTAATAAAGTTTACACCACATAATTAAAAAAAAAGCAAGAAAATTACATATTAAAATATTAAAATAAGATACGATATGACATTACAACATAAGTACGCAAATAACTGGTACGCAAACAATCAGAACACTGCACGATCAATCTTGGCATGAAAAAGAACTTCATTGCTCGGCATTAAATTGTGATGACGAATAGTGTTTAGGGTGAGCCGGCAAATTGCTCGGCATTATATTTAAAATTCAATTTCGAAAACAAAATTCAGGTTGTAGGCGCCGGTTTTTGGCGCCACGTTCTGAAAAGAAAAAAAAAAAAAGAAAAAGTACTGTCGTCGAGCACCTTAGGCGCCCCTCATAAAGGCGTCTGCTTTGTAAGGACGCCTACACTTAATTAGGCAAACACCCCCCAACCCACCATATATACAACAAAGTCTGTGGCAAATGCCACAGACAGAAAAATAAGCCCTAAATATTCTCGGTATATGCTTTGGTTTTTAATTAGTTACTTTTTCGCATAATTTGTTTTCACTTCTCATTCTTACACATTCTAATGTTACTATTCTCTAAATAAGAAAATTGGATAATGTATGGTCAATTGGTCAAGACTCTCAAGCCCATCTATATAAATGTGGGTTCGATTTCCATCATCCGTCCTCTCCAAAAATATATGCTAAGACAATGTAAAACTATTCTCCAGATAAATACGTTCCAAAACCAATAGAAATTAGATACCATAATTTAAAACAAATGTAATATAGACCAAGTATTTGGTCACTTAGCTCTCATTAGGGCACGTTATAGACTCATAGTCCTATGCCCATAGGAGCACTACAAAGTTGAACATTTCAAAAACCAATGAAAAAAAAATACATAATTGGGTCATGGAATATTGTAATCTATGACCCATAAAACAGAATGGGTTATCAATTAAAGAAAGGATAAAGCCAAATAATACTTAAATTCGAAAAAAGAAAAAACAAGAAATGGCGATCAAGGGCATTTTGGTCCTCCTTCCTTGGTCTTCCAGTTGTTGTAGCAAGGGCAAACGCCTTTATTACCATAATACCCTGGGGGAACGCAAAGGCATTTTCTACAGCACTTATTGCAGAAAAGCAAACACGCGTTCTTGTATTGGGTATGCCCGCATCTTCTATCACATTCCGGCTTGCATTCTGGTAATTTCACAAAATAAAAACAAAAATTTGTTTATGCGTTTATTTCCCCCGATTAATCAATTTAATAAAGTATATTATAAATCAGAAAAATGACAAAAATGAGTAATATTAGGCTTACGGTTGATATTCAAGCTGCCTGGACCATAGCGATTCTGGAATTATTGAGTCATATGTATGTTAGAGAAACAAGATTATGTAAATTTATGCAAATAAATAAATAAATAAATATATAAAAATGAAAACCCACTCCCCTCTAAGCACCTATCTACATTGTACTTTTTAATACATTTTGGTACAAGTTAATTCGAAATATTCTCAATCAGAATATAGCATTTCATATTATTATGTCATTCCACCAATGCACGTGAGAGATTATATAGGTAGTGTGTATTGATGAAATAAAATATGATATAATTTACAAATTTTGATCGAAATTAATAAAAAAGACACAATACATGAGACAAGAAACTCACTGAGTCAAGCTGGTATTGGCTAGCCAGTGCCTGCAAAAAAAAGGTACAAAAATTAACACAATTAATCACAACATTATCTTGTCACTTGCATTGCTAATTGAAATAGCTATACTACACTACCATTTCAATAAAACGAGATCCTCTATTTCAAATTGTATTTCATTACTTACTTTAATATTATCATTACACGCTAAATGTACATGATATCAAATGACGTCATCAGTACACATGTAACATGTATTCATATTATTAAAAAACGAGATGAAACACCATATTAAATAGATGATCTAGATTGAACCTCAACAGAAACACACACAAAGAAAGGGATTATATACCGTGGTAGTGAGGGTGGAGATGGCTATGAATGCGAGAAGAAGTATAAGAGCTGTGAGCTTAGCCATTGCCGTGCCACCAAACCAAAGTCTAAAGACCCCTTTTTTTTCTGAGTATAGAGAAATGATTCTTTGCTTGATGTGAATGCTTCCCAAGATTTGGACTATATATAGAAATAGGATGGTTGGATTGGTGTATTCGAGGTCCACAACTTATATTTAAAAATTATATAATTTAATACAATCTTTTGATCCATGATTGGGGCCATATTTCTCTTCTGCCCTTGACCTGACATACATGTGAGAGAAGCAACAAAATAATTTATATGTAGTGGTAATATGTGAAATTGACTATTTATGTTTTTTTAAAATGAAAAATAATCGTATTTTTTAATAACATGTTTTTAGCCATTTTGATAAAAAAAAATTGATGGTCATATCCTTCTTGTATTCTTTGGTGAGATACTTAGGCAATTTTCAAAAAATCGACGCAATACGTTTTTGTACTAAGAAATGATTCTTGGTCCCAAAGAATGCAGTCTCAATAATGAAAAAAAAGGGCAAAACGTTTTCTTTTTGGACCGTGGGCTTGAGCTTTGGCTTCAAGACCCTTATTTTTTTTGGACCAAAAACATTTAAAAATTAATTAATTAATTAAAGAACTTCCAACTGAAGCGTTTCGCATCCGAGCACGGGCGGACGCACGACTCGTGCGTTGGGTCGTGCGTCAAGTTGAAACTTTGCCATTTCGTTCGTATCCAAGCACGGGCACACGCACGGGCCGTGCGCCAGGTCGTGCGTCGATGTGAAAGTCTGAACAGATGCACCTGTTCGCTGTAAACATGTCTTTTCGAGCCAAAAGACATGATCTTTCCATACGTACACCTGATGCCTATAAACTAGAACCCCCTGCAGATGAAAAACACAAGATATCAGTCTAATAATCAGTCATTGCATTACAACATATTGACATTACTTCCCGTTCAAAGTTTGAAAGTTTCATACACCTTTTGTTGTTAGCTGTAGTTTCGAGTTTATGAGTGTTGTAAATTCGAAATATAAAAGTCGTTGTATCTTGGGACGAGCTTGGCTAAAACCGTAAGCTATTCGTATACGGGCGTTTTTCGTCTTCGGAAATCGTATCTATCTACAGCCCCGAGCGAGCCAAATACATCTATACACGTAGTCTTTTTCTTAAAAAAGTAAACCTTCTGTTTTACCCAACAAAGACACCATATTAATTTTTAACCATAAATCAATTATAAATTATGGGGTTTAATATGATAGATTTTATACACGTGACAATCATCCGTATGATGAAATATGAAATGAAATACCCTTTTTAGAGAATTCCGTCCAACATTGAACACTTATTATAATTAATATGAATAATTCCGGTGCAATCAAATTATTTTCAAGTAAAAATCTCCAATGGACTCCATTACTTGGACAGTTTGACCATTTGATTTAACAGTATGCAGATTATCACTGTCTAGACAAATCTTGACGGTGTTGAAACATTAAATGAAGTACACAAAAATATTGAGGCAGATTGAGATAAGGTAATAAATTAGATTATAAAAAATTATATTGAAGGCCTTTGATCCAATTTCCACGTTGTAAGTACTTAATGAACTTTGGGATCTGGATATCAATAATTGAGTCACATGGTTTGGATCTGAAAGGCTATCAATAAATGCAGCAGAAAATAGGGCACGATCTGTGGACGCTATATTTGGTTTATTCTTGTCATAAGACATCATTTATTCAAGATATATCAAAAGACAACAGTTATCATAATACGGACGTTTAGACAAATTTGAACACATTGTTACATTTCATGACTTGCCTACATATAAAAGTACTACAACCGTTCTTACTTCCTATCATTATTTTTGTTATTTGGATGGTTTACTGTTTACAAGAAAATAACTAAAAATATTTAGGAAAAATGGACAAGATTTTAAGTCGAAACCAGTATTTAATACGAAATCGCCACATATACAAAGTGCAGATGGTTCCAACGATCGTCTCTAAGATACAACGATTTTACTGTTTCGACTTAGCAGCACTTGCAAAAGTCGAAACTACAGCGAACTTAAAGTGTATAAGGCTTTCAAGCTTTTGAAGGGAATGATTTCAATATTTGTAATTCAATGACTCGATTTTAGGCTTATAATTTCGTGTCTTATTTCATCTGCAGGAGCCTTGTATATATAGGCATCAAGGTGTCTGATGGAAAGGATATGTATTTTGGATCAAAAAGACATGTCTACAGTCAAAACAATGCACCTGGTTGCTCGAACGGGTGCATCAGTTCGACGCTCATCCGCGCACACCTGCGCGCATGGTAATTTCCGCTCACTGTCCTCGGTGCGCACGCGCACACGCTGGCCACGCTGCGCTCCGCGCACCACCCAGTTGGAATTAACTAATTAAAAAATAATTAATTAATATTTTTTTAAAAATGTTTTTAAATAAATTTGGTCCAAAAAGTATAAGGGCCTTGAAGCCCAAGCCCAAGCACACGGCCCACGACCCGCGACTGGGACCCAAACCCAGACTCGGACTAGGACTGGGCTAGGCCAGGCCGAGCCGAGCCAGCCGCTGGCGGCGCGCGTGCACGCTTTTGTATTTTGAACCAAAACCATAAGCATATATGTCCTCGTCTCTTTAGAAACTTTGGTGCCCCAGGGCCCAAACTCAATTGTCTAACTTGGGATTTATAAATAGAGCAATCTTTGGCTATCTATTCTATGTGAGATGGAGCTTTTCTCCTTCTCCACATTTTCCATTTTCTATATCAATTTCTAGTTTTATGTGGCTAACTTGTAGCATTAATTTCTCATTCACTCGGAATTGGTTTTGAGAAATTCCAAATGCCATTCTCACCTATTCACTTAATAGAATTTTAACATATAATTAAATTCCATCTTCCACCAATGGAAACCACCTAAATATTTGGTCAAAATCGGGTTAATACCCAATTTCTCAACCAAAATTCCAACAATCCGCACATGAATGAAATTAATGCATGTATGTATGCAAATTCACTTAAAAGCCTCCGCGAATTGTTATTGCATCTCGATAGGTAGCTTGTGGCTTTGAACCTTCCTCAGTAAAATACTATAGGATTTACTAGCTGCTTAGTGATGCGATGTCTTGAACTAATCAGCCGTTTGTTTAAACCGAGACAATAGTACTTACACAATAACAATTCTAACACTTGTTGTTCTCATGTTGTGTCTATTTTGGCCCTGGACCTTATCTTAGATTCATAAGTGTCCATTTGAAGCGGCCATTACTTCTCACTTATATAGATGATTTTACATTGACAAATATCTGTCATACTCCACCTTTCGGTATATGAATTATTAAACGCCTTAAACTTAACCGCACCATATTCAACGGGTTTTTATTTCACTTGGAAGTTCAGGTGAGCTAACACATTTTTCAAGTGTTCAATCGAATATTCATAACTTAGTTGTCCCATTGAACCAAAGTCTTAGGATCTCCAATTCACAAGGTTGGAGTTCGCTATGAACATTCTTTATTTTGGATTTTAAACACATCCCATTTAACAATTTATACAATTGATCTCGATTTATTCCTTTTGTGAGCGGATCCGCAAGGTTTTTCCTCGACTTCACGTAGTTAACCGAAATAACCCCATTCGAAATCAACTGTGCCTAATGGTATTGTGTATTCGCGAATATGTCTAGACTTACCTATTTTCTTTGCAAGAAAAGACACCTTTAATAAATACAATATTTCTTGATTCAATGATCGTACCATCATTTATATCATCAATGCTGAATTTATTTTCTTGGGTGCTTCTAATTTAGCCAAAGCACCCCTACACTTCAAAGTATTATCCTTTATGTGGTTTGCTAAAGTAAAGTTTCCCCTTCCAAATTCTGGTATCCTTGTTTGACACAAGATTATCTAAAACTTTTATGGCTCTCGGCCACTTTTCTTTTATTTTGTTAGAACTTTGTCCCAATAATCCATTTAAAACCTCGTTCTACCAGGTTTCAGACCTTAGTTCCAACAACTCCATTAACACCTTTTACAAGGTGTGTAACCTTTGGTGTTATCACATCTTCAATAACACTTTGGGTTTAATTTGTTACTATGTATATATACTTCTAGTGTTACAACATTTTGGGCAACACTTCATGCATTGGTGTTAAAACACCTTTGGCAACACCTTCTATTACATTTAATTATGCAACAGAAGCTCCACTGGTGTTCCATAAAGTGTTGTTACACCACCACAATTATCGATTTTCAGTCGGAATTATGGTTGTCTTCCTCAATTTGAAGAGGAACTATCAAATCCTCAAGCCCCATTTCATTTTGCGCTTGTGCTTGAGGTAGTTCTTAAAAGTTTTCCACGATGGCGACAATTTTCGATAATTTTGTCACTTGGAACAACTCGCTCGATAATTGCGATCACTTGGAACAACTCGCTCATAATCATCCCATCGACACTAACTCATGAAGTATGATCGAATTTCTTGCACTTGGTGATCACCGTTTTGGTGTCAACCATCTTGTAATCCAGGACATTTGCCGACAATAAATATCTTTGTCAAGCATCTTCTTGTTTTATATTTTTGAAGAAGCTGTAGGCATTATAGAGAGTATCTTCCCGGCCCGTTCAAAACATAGTTACGATAGAGAAAATTGATGTTATGCCAAGCATCCACAATTATCCTCCTTTGGTTGTCGATTCTTCATCGCCAACGGTAGGGGTCCTCCTTCAAGAAACAGATGAGGCCGAGAAAGTTGTCAAGTTGAACAACATCTTTTGCTACTAGCGTTTGAAATCAACAGAAGAATTTCGCGGTTTTTCTTGTGAGTGAGCGGGGAGCAACAACCATCTTAGTGAATGAAATGGATGCCATCGTCTTGAAAAAAAATGTAAGGATTTCGTCTTGCAATTGTTGTTTAGGTTGTTTACTGTTTACAAGAAAATGGCTAAAAGTGTTTAGGAAAACTGGACAAGATTTTAAGTCGAGGACAATATTTAATATTGTATTTGCAAGACGAAATCGCCCCGTATACGAAGTGCTTACTGTTCCGGCAATTGTCTCTAAGATACAACGATTTTACTGTTTCGACTTAGCAGCACTTGCAAAAGTCGAAACTACAACGAACTTAAAGTGTATAATGCTTTCAATCTTTTGAAGGGAATGATTTCAATATGCTGCAACACAATGACTCGATTTTTGGATTATAATTTCGTGTCTTATTTCATCTACAAGGGCCTTGTATTTATAGGCATTAAGGTGCCTGATGGAAATGATATGTCTTTTGGATCAAAAATACATGTCTACAGCCAAAAAAATACACCTGGTTGCTCGAACATGTGCATTAGTTTGGATGTGCGCGCTCGACAATTTCCACTCATTGTCCTCGGTGCGCGACCCAGTTGGAATTAACTAATGAAAAAAATTATTAATTAATATTTTTTAAAAAGGCTTTTAAATAAATTTGATCCAAAAATTATAAGGGCCCAAGCTCGGACCAGGACCAGGCCGGGCCGGGCGGGCGGTGGCGACACTAATGTTTTGAACCAAACCCACAAGCATGTAGGTAAGCGATCAATTTGTCCTACGAAAGCCGTCCCGGTCTTAGATCGATCGGAAGCGGAGAGAAAATTGGTGCCCGACCCCAAAATTTCTTGGCCGCTATTTTGGGAGCTGACCCGGCCGTGTATTAAAAATACACATGATTTGCTTTGGGCGAATCGGCCGACCCAATTTTTCCGGCCTAGTGGGCCAGACCAAATTGGCCCGACTCTTTTCAGGCATACAAAATCGCAGCCCAACCCGACCCTATTACCGGTTCTACATGTAGGTCATCACCCCTTTAAAAAATTTGGTACCCCAAGCGCCCAAACCAAATTGTCCAACTTGGGATTTATAAAATAGAGCATACTTTGGCTTTTCCTCCTATGTTGGATTGAGTCTTTCTCCTTTCCCATATTTTCCATTTTCCATACCATTTTCTAGTTTTAAGTAGCTAACTTTAGCATTAATTTCTCATTCACCCGGAATCGGTTTTGAAAAATTACAAATGCCATTCTCATCTACTCAGTAGAATTTTATCATATAATTTAATTCTATTTTTCACTAATGAAAACTACTTAAATATTTGGTCAAAATTGGGCCAACACCCAATTTCTACAAACCAAATTCCAACATTTTTTTAGATAAAAACATAGGCTACGCCATAAACTGTTGAATATTTAGTTCGATGAGTCATGAACAAATCACAAAAAAGTCCATAATAATAATAATATGGCATAATTGCAAAAACTACCTCTGGTGTTAATTACAAGAATTCCCAGACTTTCTAAAATTATAAAAAAATCCCATGAGGTTTGATTTTGTATTATATTTTATCACATTTATACTAGATTAAAATATTGCAATTATCCTCTTATATTTAACATTGAATTAAACCTCAAGGGATTTTTTGTATATTTTTTTCTAAACATATACTGGATTTTTTGTAATTAACCCAAATCTCAGGGTTATTTTTGTAATTATTCCTAATAATTATAATGTTATTTCAATAAGACCCAAAAAGGATGAACTCTATCTCTAAAAGCCTCCAATGCTTCACCACTATAGTTTCGTGGAGGAGTTCAAAAAGACCCAGCAAAAAGTTCTTGGGGCTCAAAGGACCGTAATGGTCTATTAACCGCCCAACACTAGGTAATTACTTTCTCATAAATTTATAAATACCCCTTATCATCACTATCCATCAGAACAATTTTATTTTATTTTTTATTCTAGTCTCTTCATTTTGAGACTTTAGTTTTCTCTAAAATTGACTTGAGCATTGAATGATATTTTTGGGGACAAACCCGACTTGTGTCATAGACAATAACTTTACTCAACAGTTGATCGACCAACTTGACAATTCATGAAGTGAAGAGAAACTGCGTTATAACTCTTCTTGCTGATAAATTGATTAATTTATTCAGTGGGGTTTTTTTTTTAGCCATTCCCATCAAATTAAAATATTTTTAACCATCTTTTCCAAACACACGTTTTTTAGCCATTTTGGGGTATGAAAAACACAATTTTTCCTTAGTCAATTTAACTGCACAAAAACACACATCCCTGTAACTTGGCATCGAGTTAATGTGACTCGACATCGAATCACTGTAATTGGACACCGAGTCACTATAACTTGATAATGTACTGTAACTAGACATCAAGTCACTGTTACTCGATGTCAAGTCAAGTTACAGTGACTTGGCATCCAGTTCTCTCACTTATTATAACCCAGTTATTTTGTTTTTCTCCAAAAAACTTTGAATTCATATAATTTTTTTTTGTTTTAAATCTGCTTTGCATGTCTAATATATCAAATTAATCCTCTTTTCGATATTTATAATTCAACGCCCATATTGTATATTTAAAACGAAAAATATAGAGTCGATTTTTTAAAAAAAAGCTTGAAAGAAAGAGTAAGAAGATACATAGACGTAAGTGAAATAGAGAGAAATAGTCCAAATATCAAACAAACATGCTAGAAGGATATGAATGTCATTTGCATGGCCAAAATGGCTAAAAAAGATGTGTTTACAAAAGATGGCTATTTTTCATCTTTACATTTTGGAAATGCTATTTTGACCCATTTCCACTAATTTAATTAACTATATCAAATTTATCACTTATATAAAAGATAAGTGATAAATCGTTACCCTCCAAAATAAAAACGAAAAAAGAAAAACAATATGCAAATTCATTAAATAATATGATTTATATACATCTAGCCAGTGGCGGAGACACATGGTGACTCAGGGGGGCCCCGACCCCCAATCTTTTCCTTATTTTTATTTTAGTACCTATATTTTTATTCTTTAGTACTTTAGTTCCCCTCATAATTTTGTTGGATAAAAATTATTCCATAAATTTTAGTAAGTTAAATTGGATATTTGTGGGTCTTATTTTATCTTATTATCATCTTAAAATTATATTTTCTATTAATCAAAATATGGATTTCTCATAATTATTTGCTAATATATATTAAAAAGAAAATTACAAAAAAAAAAGATAATATTAAATTGTAAATGGTTTCCGTAATATACGAAAGATACTCTAAAAAAGTTAAGGATTTAATAATGTATTTTGTAAATATTTACTAATGAATATTAATATATTCTTTTGATACAAAAGTAATATATATATAAACTTCATTAGCTTGTATATATACACAAATGTGATCTTTTGTTTTTTTACTCTTGGCTAGGGGCGTCAATTTGTGACACGACATGATCACGAACCAAACACGAATTTAATAATTTTTTAATATTTAATGTATTTTTTATTTGTAATTTCAAATTTTTCTTCATTTTTTTATTTTAATTTTTCGTGTCAACTTTAAATTATATAGGTTTTTGTGTCGTGTCGAGTTACACGTGTCATGTTAGAATTGGTTTGATAAATTGGGTTTTGACCCGATTTTGACCAATTATTTAAGTGAGTTCATTTATTCGATGTATGAAATAAATGAGATAAACGTCATCTACGCTGCAGGTAGATGAGTTTAGCATTTTGAATTTCTCAAAACCAATGAGTTTAGCATTTTGAATTTCTCAAAACCAATGAGTTTAGCATTTTGAATTTCTCAAAACCAATATCGGGTGAATGAGAAATAAATGCATAAAGTTGACCACTTAAAATGCTTTTATATATGGAATATATCGTTACTCTGCTCAATTGTTTTTTCCAGTCATTCGGTATACACCATCCAGCTTTTCCAACATGTCATAAATTGGTCGTGTATCTTACACAAATAATTAAACGGGTCGTGTTCGGGTTCATGTAAGACCTGTAATATCTGTGTCACAACACGACCCGCGAATAGAAAACACGAACAAGATTGACATCTCTACTCTTGCCCCCCCCTCCACTAGTTGTCCTGGCTCCGCTCCTATCTAGCTAGATACATATAGTTATAACCCACGACATAAAAAATGAGTTCAATTATTGGATTAATGAAAGTAAGAGATGGAAGGCATGTGCGGCCATATGAGGGAAGCACATGACCAAAAAGATGCGCCCGCAGAAAACAACTGTCCGCATGCTGCGCCTGTAATACCTTCTTCCCTTTGTTTTCTTCAACACATGCCTTTGTTTGTTGAGGACTTTATTCACTCATTTTGGTTCACCTCTACCTCTATTTTATCACATATATATCATTTCATTTTTATTTTTTTGGTTTGATGGGAAAATGAAAATAATAGAAAAGAAAAATAAAATCATAAGAGAAATTCAAAATCTGAAGCTTTTTAGGTAGTCTAGGAAAATCTAAGTTAGAAAACTTAAAATGAAAGTTCTATATAGGCAAATATGAAAGGCTTGGTTCACCTCGTATTTTTACACCAACGGTTCGGACATATTTTTATTTATTTGTATGTTTTGAATGAACATATATCCAAAAACAGATAATATAAATTATCTTTTGCTAGCTTTTGTCTACGAGCATCTAAAAACATAATGTTGAAGAAGGATTATCCCACATGAGCACCAATTGGCTAGTTGCTTATAAGTAATTGGTTCAAGTGTTTATTTTTCACGACAAAATTACGAGGGCAGCCATAGCGGATAATAATTTTTGGCGGATACTTGCTATCTCAAGCAACAACACATATTACTGCAAAATCTATTTAAGTATCGTATATTTAATTATTCATGATTATTAAGTAATAATAAATTGTTGGATCGGGCATTAAAATCTGATTTTTTTGGGCCAAGTATTAAATATCTAAGGAAAAGGACATAAAGTCATAAATGCCTAACATCTCAGCAAAAAACTCTCAGCAATACGCTCCATTCTAATATCATTATAAGACCTACAAAAAATTATGCAGGTAAGCATTAATAAAATTGTAAAGTGTATGTAAAATTATTGTAGGTAAAATTATTGTAGGCAAAATATTAACTACAAAATCTAAATCTGTCGGTAAATACCTACAGAAAATATGTCGGTAATTTGGGGGAAAATAAATTTTCTTATTCTGTAGGTATTATGTAGGTAACTATAAAATTTAGTGACAAAATTATTTATGTCGGTATGTTCTATCGGTAAACTGTAATTTTCTTGTAGTGTATATTTTCACAAATACGCTCTCGGTCCAACAAAAAGACAGAGAATACGTTGTAGCATATAACTAAACAAAATTCTGCTCCAAAATCACAACATAGCAGATCCACGATCCAAATTCAGACCTCAGCCACAACGTACAAACAAAAACCAGGAGCAAAACACACAACCGCAGAAGAAGAGAAGTAACAAAGAATAAAGAAAAATCTACGAGGAAATAAGAAAAAGATCAGAACATAGGATGCAAGAAACGCAACAAAATAGAGAAGAAATCAGAAAAAAAAACAAGGTAATGAACAAAACTTCAATCTGCAAACGAATAGATATTTCATTAAAAATTCTTTGCTACTGAACAACATTGATTTGAATGTTTTTTTAGTCTTACAGCTCAAAATATAATACTATATACATATTGGATGAGATTTATGATCCTAACTGAAATTTCTTCATCAACATGACATTAGGTTAATTATTCTAGTTTATAGATGTTTTTCGTTTAAAAAAGATTCAAATTTGTTTCATAATTGTATAAACATTGTTTCTGGTTTATATTTGCAATGGAAATCAGTCAAATTTCACAATTGACATGCACTTGTTTCGGTGATTGTTTCATAATTGTTTCGAACATATTTAGAAATTGTTGCACACAGTGATTCAACAGTGATTTAATCATTCAAAGTTGTTTAACGCATGTTCCTATAGTGTTTCTCACTTGTTTCACATGCTAAATTTTTATTATATCTTATAGACTCATGGAAACAATTCCAGCAGTAATATATCACAATGGATAATGGGAAGAAACTACCAATTACATAAACTTCGAAGTAACATGCATATTGATCCCAAATGATTTAACTTACAACAATCTAAAGAAAATATCGCAACAACAAATCGAAATCTGTAGGTCTCAAAGGGTGTCAGTTAAGTTTAGAGGGGGGGATTGAATAAACTTACCCAATTTTTTGATTTTAACTTAAATCAGAGTTTTATCCAAGTAAGCAGCTTAGTCTTTTAGAAGACAACTACGTTCAACCTCAACAGGAGAGTTTACCACTCAATAGACTCGACTGAGCTATTGATAGAGTAACTCAACTTTTAGGTTGCACTCTTTCAGCAAGACAACTTTTAGGTTGCAGGTCTGTCCCCTTTCTATTTTGGGTAAGTCTTTGACTTTTCAGCTTTCTTTGAGTCCTTAAGCTGCTTTACCCCTTTATTGAGTCTTCTCCATGAATGCGGGATGACTCGGTTGTCGATCTCTTGAAAGACACGACTTCTTCTTCACTTGACCGAAACTCTTATTCGATACTTAGCTACAACTCAACTAAATATTCACTACATTCTTTCAGTGAACTTATGCGATCTTCAACTTTGCTACCTCTTAACTCAACTTATATCCTATCTATTACATAGTTGAAATACAATAGAAAATGGGGTGCCAACTTTTTAATCTAAGTTTTCTATGCATCATCAAAATCTATACATATAAATTTCCCAACAAAATCAAAGAAAAAGAGAAAATAATGCAGATTAAGTACAAGCTGAAAGAAGATATGCCATCATTAAAGATCAAAAACGACTTCAATCTTAAATTCTACTTGGAAATTAAAAGCAAAGAAATAGATTGGATGAAGTTTCCGCTATGCATAGACATAATTGTCAACTCAGAAAACCTCCTCATCGCAAAATCAAGACGAAAAAGCATGGAACTAACAACATATCAAGGTGCACCTGCAGATACAACAAGCATATCGATGGAGAGCTCAACCATTGAAAACATGGGTCAGACATTGATTGTCTTTATTGACTATGCAAAACTCATCAGTGAAAGTGTAGTCGAAGAAACAACATACATTTAAATTCAACAACCAAGAGATAATGGAGATGAAATAAAAATAGTAGATGTCTACAACGACAAAGATGAACTACAACAATATTGTAAGTCCAAGCGGCTACGATAATCTAGAGGGGGGTGAATAGATTATCTCCATCTTTTCGATTTTACCCTCTTTTCGAGACAAATGCTCAAAGACAATAATAAAAGTGCGGAATGTAGACAACACACGTCGATTTAAAGAGGTTCAACCCACCTAGGGCCTAATCCTCTACCACCCCAGTATATCTGGGATGGATTTCAAAAAGAAAAAAAGATTTTATTAATTTACCACAAATTAATACAACACCAACTTACAACAACACCTTGAAGAGTACCACACTCTTCTTCAACACCACCTTTGAGATTACCACAATCTCTTCTTGAAGATTACCACAATCTCCAACGGCACCTTGTGAAGATTACCACAATCTTCAACCTTGAAGAATACCAAATTCTTCAACACCTCAACAAGAAGATTACCACAATCTTCTTACACCTAACACCTAGATCACCCAAGTGTGTTCTTACCACAAGAACACTCACAAGGATATCTTGTGTTGAATGATTACCCAAATTCAAGATTACAACTCGATAATTGATAATACAATAGAGTGCAAGTGTAATCAAGAAAAGCCTAGACCTCAAGAATGTGAAAGTGAATAGCTAGGCAAATTACAACAAGAAATAAGACAATGTAAGAACAAGTGTATTCTTGAGTGGACCTTGTTGTGTTGTAGTTTTGTCTCTTGTTGTGATGCTTCAATTCTTCCTCTATTTATAGAAGATGTCTTGTACATGATAGGCTCCTCTTGGGGACATGAATTCTGTAAAAAATTGCAAGACAATTGAAGAAAAGAGCTATTAGAAATCAATCCCACAATTTAGGGAAAAGCTGTCTGCTGCACAACGGTTAGAATTTTTTGTCAAACTTGAGGGCGACGGTCGCACACAAATAGACGTTTGAAAATGAGAAAACACATTTACAGGCGGCCGGTCGGGGTCCGACAAGTCGACCACCTATGTCCGGCCGGTCGAAAGTAACCAAAAAAAAAACGAGTCGAGAAAGTTACATTTTGAGAAAATGCTCCAGTACAGTCACCACTCCCGGTCGGCCGGTCGACCACACGATCGGCCGACGCCGGTCGGCCGATCGTCGACGCACGAGTCTACCACCTGTTGGCCGGTCAACCAGCCTTTTTTCAAAGCAAATAGCTTATTAACTGCTTTTTCACAATTTTCAGTCAGGATGCCCTATAGGGCGACCGATTGGCCTCAAAACAAAAGTATTGTCCAATTTTATATCGAAAATAAACTTCAAGAAATACTCCAAAAAATAGTAAAAATATTTTAGACCGATTGGGAGTATTAGGACAATATTTTAGAACCATTGTTTTGGTGTTAAAACACATTAACACAAAATCATCAAAAGTGTTGTCCAATTTATATCGAAAATAAACTTGAAGAAATACTCAGGAAAATATTAAAACCATTTTAAATCATTTAGGAGTATTTGGACAACCTTTAAAACCATTGTTTTGGTATAAAAACAAAATCATCAAAATCATGATAAAATCATTTATCAAACAAATATATCAACTATTACGCTTAAAAAAACACTTCCAAGGTCAAAAAATCATGCAACATGCAATACTACGTTAAGTGCCTAGTTGAAAACTGCAATTGACTCTTGAAAGCATCAACAAATGCAAGAACAAGTAAGTTCACAATAAGAAAATTTATAAATGAGCATACATGTTCACTAGATACAAGAATGAACGACAATCGACAAGCTACTGCAAAACTGGTGGAAGATTTTATAAAAATAAAATACATAAACAACATCAAAACAATATATACACCAACATATATCATGAGGGACACGAAGGATGGACATGGAATAAGCCTCGAGTACAAAAAGGCTTAGAGATCAAAAGAGAAGACACTGGAAATAATAAGAGAAAGAGCAGACGAGGCTTACAAGAAGCTAACAATTTATGTGTGTATGTTGAAGAAAATGAGTCCTGGATCAACAACTAAAATAGTAACAAGAGAAGATAACATATTCCTCTTCTTGTTCATGGCTTTAAATGCATCAATAAAAGGATGGAAACATTGAAACCCAATAGTGGTTATTGATGGTACATTCCTGAAAGCAAGTTATGGAGGTACTTTGCTGTCTGCCTATACACAAAATGCAAATGGAAGCATTTTTCCTTTGGGTTTTGCAATAGTGGATTTTGAAAATGATGGATCATGGATATGGTTTTTAACAAAAATAAGGGAAACTTTTGGAGTAAGGGAATGAATGTGTATAGTCTCAAACAGGTACATCAACATCGAAACGACTATAAATGAGGTATAAAAATTGACTAATTTTCTTTTGATAAACTTAGATGTTTCAATATTGTTTTACATGTGTCTCATGTTTGTTTCACACATCAATCCAAACACAATTACTGCAAAAACCCTTTTTAGGATGTATACTGACTTCTAACAACATTGATTTATATGATTAGATATATCCAGAAATGGCTCATGGACTATGGATGTACCATCTCCTAAATAATTTGAAGGCAAACTTCAAAGAAAACAACAAGGAATTAAGAGAATCATTCATAGGAGCAACAAAGGCTTATACAAATGAAGAATTCGAGAAACACATGTCTACACTTAACAAAATAAATATCAGAATCAGACCTTACTTTTCAAACATCAGCTACGAGAAATGGATACGACTACAATGTAAGAGTAAAATATATTTTTCTATGACTTCCAATATTGTCGAATCATTGAATGCAACAACTGTAGCGGGTGGAGATCTACCAATAACTACTTTGCTAGAGCACACAAGATCTTTTGTTCAAGATTGGACATGCAAACATAGAGATGGGACAAGATAAATATTTTTACAAAGATGGCAAGAAAGACAGAAGAATACCTGGAGAAAAACTACATCAAGTCTCTAACATTAAGAATAATTTACTAAACTTATTCATTTATGTTGTTATTTTAAAAGCTGTTTCTTGAATGTTTCTATTTTGTTTCTAAGATATTTTCAAAATTAATGCGGCTCATTTAAATTTGGTGAAGATCAAATGATAATATCTTTAAAGTCAATAAAGCTGAAAAAATATTTATTGTAGACCTGGAAAAAAACTCTTGCACTTGTAATATGTATCAAATGGATGAGATTCCTTGCCCACATACAATAGCAGTAATAAAAGACTTGAATCAGGATACTGACAACTTATTCAGAAACAGTCTATCCAGTTGGACATGAGAAAACATGGATGTCCATGAATGAAATTGAAAACATGATAATTCTACCTCTAGAAGGCAAGACAAATTCTGGAAGACCAAGGAAAAGAAGATACAAGGCGACATGAGAGAAAAATTTCAAAAATAAATGTGAAAAATGAGGGCAGCTTGGACTTTTTAGAAAGACATGCAGGATCAACCAAAAATAAGGTGCATTTCATAACACTATATTTGAATTGCTTACATACATGTAAAGTTAGACAGATTAATAGAATATTACAAACACAATTGTTTCAATAACATCTCGTACATGTTTCTTTATAGTTTCTTAGATGTTTCTTATTTGTTTCTAATATTACAATCTATTTCATCAATGTTTTGATGATGTTGCACAATTGTTTCTTGGCTACGCCATTTCATATTAAATAAAAAAAAATCAAGAATACAAAAACAAAAAAATTAAAAGTTTCAAAGACTTCTGAATGCCAAAACAACAAAACTAAAAGTTCTTTCAACAGAACCTCAAAATGATTCAGATATTGTTCCATATATACCACAAATCCTAAAATACCAACTAAAAAAATATAGAAATATTCAAAATAACCATAGTAACAACCTATTCAAAGATACGCAAAACATAATATTCAATGAGACCATTACAAAATCAAAGATTTGTTTTCTTAACAATAAAATCCTTGCATCATTAGGAAGTGGAGGATTGATTTTTATATCACTATCATCTTAATCTCCATCTCCATTCTGCTTCAGCTTTGCATGATTGTATAGCAAATGAGTACACCTCATTCGTTCATTATCAATATTGAAGTTTTCCTCACACATGTCCTTTCCAGAAATAAAATATCTGCGTAACAAGCAACAAATACTCCACAATCTCTACAAAAAAAAGGAGAAGTTAAAAACATAATAAGAAAAACACATAAAAAGAAACATAAATAAAAGAGAATAAAGACAAGAATATTACTTTTTCGTTTGCAAATGCATATCTCGAACAACCACCACATTGATTGGAACATTAATATCAATAGAGTAAGCGCCACAACTAAGAGCAATGTCCTGTCGATCTTCATAAAAGGCTACCATGGAAAGAAAATGAGGCAACAAAGATGCTGTAACTTTCAATAGCTTTCTAGTTATTATTTTTACGGAGACTCCACAGTCTTCAATGAGTTATACAGATAGATAATTCTCTCTTTAATACTCAACCAACCAAGAACCCAGTGTTCCATATCAACACAATGAATAAGAAATAAGATATGATCTACCTTAGACCATGGCTTTCCATAACCTATATCAAACCCCATGATATAGTCAACCACAGAAGTATTAAACATTAAACATCGAAGTGTCAAAATTCTTCTTCTTCCTCTTGTTCACTTGGGGGAATTTTCTATAAATACATTGTATGCATCTATCAAAGATCAAATCCGTGGTTGTAAATTTCACAGTGCTATGGCCATAGATATACTTCTTCCGTATATAATAGAACAACACATCAATATGCTAAAAATGAGCAATGAAAAATTAAAAACACTTAAACAAAAATGGAAAAACAACAACATAAAAAATAATAACTTACCCTAGAAGACAAATGTTCATCAACATAATATAGACTATGAAACCACAGCTTCACTTCGCAGACACCCAACTTTAAAGAGGGATCAATATTGTCATCTTCTTCCAAATAACGGTTTGGACTAAACATAAATAAATCACAATATTAAAAGATTATTTCACAAATGTTTCTAACATGTTTCATAATCGTTGGAACACATTAATAAAATATCTTACCCTTGCGAAACAAACCCTTCAGCTAGCCACTCTCTCAAATCATCAGAAAATGCATATATGCCTGAACCTTCACCAAGACTGTCATCCAACGGACACCTTCCTTTTACCAAAATTTTTGATGGCTTCTCCGCAACATCCAAAGACAAATCTTTCTCCTGATGAGTCATTTCCAATTCAATGTTCCCCACCTCTAATCCCCAACTTCTTTTCCACTCACATCACTAGATGATTCGAAGTGAGTGGTGAAATCAGTTCTCCCAGCAGCAGAAGGTTTTAAAACCCTCTTTGAAACATGGAATTGAGGAACAAATTCTAGAACAGAACTCTTAAGAACACCCTGCAATAAAACAAGAAACAATGTTACAAACAAAATATAAATGATATTTCAATGTTAAAAAAAACTAAAAACATGTTATAAATAAACCTTTCCAGCAAGAGCTTTATTTGCAGCATCCGAAATAGAGTCAACTTGAGATTGTGTAAGATTATCAGTTTCTTCAAAATCATCTTCAACCCGAACATTGAGGCCTTGAGATTCAACAACTCCCTCATCTGAACCCTTAGTTGAACCAAAGAAAACTTCTCAACATTTTCAACTATTTCCATTAGACCACAGACTGCAAATCCCTCAACATAACTAACCAGTCATTTATCCAAAGACATATCAACTGCACCAACATAACCACCTTCAACAACATCAGATTTTTCTTCAAATTCTTCACCAACATTAGGACTCCTGGTTTGCTCAACACTTTCCAAACCAGGAGTGTTAACTGTATCATTATCAAAGTGCACAACCTCATCATTAACATGTTCATCGTCCACTCCATGTGACTCATTCTCAGAATCTGAAGCTGATGGCATTTTATTAGATTCATCTCCATCACCCTTATCAACGTCCTCCAAATCTTCACCAACCTAAAATAAAAAGTAATAATATCATAAAATAGAAACAACAAAGAAAAAAATTAAAATAATAATGAAACACAATGAAAACGAAAAAATATAAAAAATACCTGAAGTTTCTCCTTAATAATAGACAACTCAGATAGAATAATTTTAAATTTCTCTTTCAAAACATTGTTAATGGAGTTTTTGAAAAGCTTAAACTCATGCGACAATTTCTCCTGCTTTTGAACAACATAATCCAGCGTGTACTTTGACCCAAAATCAACAACGGACTTCTTACGCTTCAAATTAACAATGACAAAATTGTCATCAATAGAATTAAAAGAGTACTTGGACTCATAAAAAAATGTTGCAAAATCCAACTGTAACTTCTCCTGAATTGATGGCCAAACATTCTTCAACTTCAACTAAAACAAAAAACAAACAAAAACCAAAGTCAGAAACAACATACAAATATTTATGAAATAAAACAGAAAAAAAGAGAAAAATAAATACAATAATGACGTATTACATGTTCAGTGGAACGTTGAAAATCATCATATAAAGAGCATCAGACCTCACTTTATTATCTTTCTCAGGATTTGGACAAGCCTAATTCAAAGTCCAAGGGATGCTCTGCCCCATACGAGTACAAATTTTATTATTCACTTCTTCACAACACTCATAAAACCATAGTTGGAAAGCCAAAGGAAAATCTTTAATTCTGTAAAATTTGATACGTTTAGCAGCACGCTTCACATCATCACACTGAGGTTGCTTTCTATCGAGCATTTGTTCCCTCAATTCTCTTATTGTCAAGTCAAATAAATCCCTTCCCCAAGGATACGTGTTAAAACCATCACTATCAACTAAATCAAAAAAGACATATACACAGAATTTCTGGTAGAAGAAAAAAGAAAAAATGCGAGAAGTACAACACGGACATCTTCAAAGCATCATCATCATTATCACCTCAAACTTGTAATGTAAAACTCTCCTCATTTGACGCTATTGAACTTCATTCTACCAACAAAATACTTACGGAAGAAAGCGAAGTAATATAATCACCACGGATAGAAGGCCTATCATCAACACATTTATTGATAACTAAAGGCGGACTCATCAACACCAAACCTCAATAGTTTCCATTATGAGACACCAATATCTCATACTTCTTGGAGTGAACAACTTGTCTTTTCAATAAAAAATGAACAAGTTGATTAGAAAAATCAACCTCATGCTTGTCTAGAAAGTGCCCAAAACAAGTACGCCTAAAAGCATCAAGTTGCGACTCAGACAACTTGTTCTTCAAATTTTTAATAACTTCAGAGGAGAAGCCAATATTTATCCTGGCAATATACCAGTCTCCAGGATCAATTATATAATCATAACTCTAGAAACAACAAAGAAACTTAGAATTCAAATGAGATTATGAATAAAATTGAAATCAAGCTCGAACCCAGTTTATTGACTAGGCTTTCAATAACGATTGACAGTTCAAAGCTTAGAATTCACTGATTAGCCAAAAGAGACTGATAGGCTTCTACAAGGAAAGGTTAAAAGTGAAAGTTACCTTTGGTGCACTAGTTTTCAGATAATATTATTCTTTATCTTCTTAGCTTGTGTCGACCTTTTCCACTCATATGGGGGATTACTGGATTATAGCGGTGATTGAAAAAGTCTCCATGAAAAGTTGCTTAGCTTGAATGGATGTATAAAATTTAATGTAAAAGATTATAAGCTTGAAAAAGGTGTTTTTTAATTTAGTGAAAAGTTTGTTTTAGCTTAAAAGATGTCTTGTAGATATGAATTGTCATAATAGAATAAACGAAGAGTTTTGATTGTTCATGAGACACAAATGATTGTCAATCACAATCATTTGGTTGTAACAGGCGCATCTGAAGTTGTTAATATTCATGAATTGATATATTGCAACTAATTTCCAAATTCTAAGGGATGCGGTCCAAAGGTCTAAACTCATCTATAAACCAAGAGACGTGAGTTTTACACAAATGGATATATGGAAATCTATAAATAGGACTCTCACATTTCATTTCTCCATTCCAAAAACAATTAAACAAATTGTTAATTCTTTCTCCCTCTCCTATATAGAATAATCTCTGATTATATATCTTCGTAACTTCTTATTTTATGAAGAAGAATATAGTCGAGTTTTTGGTTTATTCGACAAAATTAGTATAGTGTTGTACTAATTTTGTAAAAAGTGTTGTATCTAGGGAGACATACGTCTACGATCCTATAGCACCAAAGTAGGAGCCGGACTCTATTTAACGAGATTATACATGCTTACCTCACTTCAATTCTGGATAAATTCAAATCTCTTTTTCAACACTACTCTATCCAACAGTTATTATAATCAAATATGGAATGCTTCTTAAACTATTCAGATAATGTTGCCATATTATACTAATACTTTTGTTTTGTTTTGAAATTTATTACACTAGATGTAGAAGCTCCACAAAAAATTTCTTCTTTGTTTTTTTGTTTTTACGAGGATGGTTGTATGCATGGTATAACACATCCTCCATGTAAAATAATATCATCTGCCAACTTTTAAAAACTTTATAAAATATTTGATATAAATAGTGAGAAAACTCCATCTAAAAACTCATCATGCTTCACATAAGAGGGGACCCTTTAAAGCAAAGATTTTAGGGCATCTACAACGCAAGTATTTTGGAGAGGTTTTAAAATTGAAAAACCATACCACAAAAAGTTGACCCCATTATTTTTTTCCTCGAAACGATAGACTTTTATTGATAACTCAAACCAAAAATTACAATCATTGCAACGGGCAATAGAGCCTCCTTGCATACACAAATAAATGTCAAGGAGGAATACAAAAGCACTCGAACACTCCCACCCGAGGAGACTAAGCCACTCCCTAGGAGACTAGCCAAAATACCGCAACACACATAAACACCGGGCACAAATAACCATCACGTCATCCAAGCGGACTAGCCGACCGACTACGAACTTCACCCCTCATCCAACAACAAAAAGACATCAATGATACAAAGAAAAAATGAAAACAATCCAACAAACTAACTAGAAAAAAATAAAAAACAAGATCGCCAAAAACAGAAAATGTAAGCAAAATAGAAATCTAAAAAAACAAACCAGAAAAAAATAAAAAAACAAGCATAAGCCAAATGAGAAGAAAAAAATTGGATCAACCTCTCCCTTTCCAACTAGCTCTTCCGCCACCAACTCATCCTCCGTCCGCCATCTCTACCGCCACCATTGTCGCCGCATACCCCATGAAAAATCGAAACACCATGGCTCCACCATCCAACAATCAGACCCAACACAAACAACTCGAACTTGATGGCTTTGAGGTTGGGAAAAATAGATTTGATGTTCGGTTCTGAGAACCTCATCTCATATCTGAACAATGAAAACCAAAGAGCATTGGGGACATGAAGCCGACCGCGGGCCAAGATACAGAAGGGAGGGAGGAGGCAACTGGATAGGGAATGGAGACAATATCAGAAAATTGGTTTTTGAGACGACAAAAAGTCGTCCCAAAAACTCAAAATCATTGCTAATAAATTATTTGCATCGCCTCGCTGTGGCAAAAATATAGACCCAAATTTCGAGATGCAAAAACTAGTTTTTGAGATGCCACTAAGTATCGTTGCAAAAAATAGTATATTTCTATAATTATTTGCAACGACATCATCATTGCAAATACCCTAACCCTTTTCTCCCAATATCCTAATTTTTATATTTTTCCTTCAAAATCTGTTATAAATATTTTTAATGGCATAACATATATGCATGTATACCAATCAATACCAAACACATTATAAAACACAAATGCAATATTTATTCACAAAATAGAAATCAAATATGAAATATATACGTGTATTACAAAAAACTGAGTTAGAGTCTAAATAAAAAAGTCCTAATCAAAATCTATGTGGGCATCATCATCATGGATGGGAGGACTAGATGTCACCGCTGGAGTTGAAGCTGAACTGAAGCTGGAACACTAGAAGATGAAGATGGTGGAGCACCATCATCTCCAAAGCTCGCTAGAGGGACATTTGGATGCAATCGAGATATAATATCATGGAGGGCTTTGTATGCATTAGTTAACCATCCAATCGTCCAACCACCAGTTGATGCTCTCGTTAAGAAACTCCAATAGTAGCATCGTGGGGCCTCAGTAATGTTGCACGTGGTAGAGTGGGTCCGACTCCACGAATATGTCCTTTCTGCTGACCCAACACATCTTTTATAACAGTTACCCATGCGACCTGAGGATGCATCGGTACCTGAGACTGCCATTTGCGTGGCTCTCTCCTCTAGACGTTGCTACACATTTAAGAAGTGGAACTATATTAATAAATGCAATTATGAAATTATTCAAATTTATAATTACAACAAGAAATACTTACATAAGTCTCCTCGGCTTGGGAATTTTCCCAAGTCCCTGCTCGCGTGTGCATACCTCTAAAATTCTGAATGGGAGGTTGAAACTCATGTGTCTCTGGGTTAGCCTAAGGTCCAAAACAACAAAAATCTGTATAAACTAGTAACAAACTTTGGCCTAAAGATGTGTAAGTTATATTAACATCAAAGTCACAACATATATTAACATAAAGATCAATGTGACTGTAGATACAATTGAAGAAAACAATGAAGACTATTACCTCAGCTAATGGCAAGGACATCGAATTCCATCACTTACGGAAGTATAAAGTCATGGATCCCTGGTTCACTATGCATACAGAATAAACAGGCTTATGGTAAACACAAACTCAAAATACTTTCATCTCACAAAATCAGAAAAGCATTGTAGATTTCCTTGACTAGAGCTAGGTTAAGGAGACAAACCCACGACCTAGTAAACTCTGTGCATCAAATTTGACACTTGAAAGACGCTTCAATGGCTTGGAATATAACTTAACCAGATAAATTTTGCAATCTTGAAATATTTAGTGTGAAATCTTTATGCTCGATAAGGAATTGGCATGACTTATAGGTTCTTAGCATCTAGTTTGGTAGTTTCGAGATGACACCTTGGAGTCACGATGTTTTGGTACATGTACCATTCACATATAAAATCACCAAGTACTAGCATCAAAATATTTCCCAACACAAGAAATGATTTTTATCTTAAACACGAAGCATGGTGCCAACATTAATTATCAATTCCTTGCATTTTAGTGCAAGAGGATCAGAGCACCTTAACTGTATACATAATAAGTCACTTTTCCTGAACTTAAGTAATCTTTACAAGTTTAAATGTGGGTTGAATCTTTGTTCTGAAGTGATTCACAATATTCTGAACTCAACTTCACAAAATTTACAAGCTTAAATCTGGGGTGAAATCTACATAATGAAGGTGAAGTCAGCACAACTAAAGAGATATGTTGGATTTAGGCTTCCGGGATCTGATCTATCTAGGAGCTGAAGTCACTACTCCCCCAAAGTTTGAAGACATTGAAATAACATTAGTTTGGAATGAAACACCAACCATTTCATTTACAAAACCATCCAAAATTGAATTACTAGAGTGAAAAATATTTCTTAAAACTGAAAATCTTGTTGTTTCAACTAGAAGAAATATGTCAACATTATTAAAGTTCCATCTAAAAGCAAGAGCATTTGAGAGCCTTAACAATATGTGTCACGTATGTGTTCCACTCTTTGTAATCTTGTCAAATTTAGATTTGTATGTATACTAAGAATTTCTTCATGGTTAACATTTAAGAAAAAGACACATGAAACACAGTTTCACAGATGCCCTCAATCTTACATGTCAGAAATCTTGTGCATCAGAATAAAATCTTGGGATAGTTACAAACACACCCCTAAGATTTGGGCTATTTACAGAAATGCAAGATTTTATGAAGGTGAACATATTTTGGAGTATTCTTACAACTACTTAACTTCAGACATTCTTGGTTCTTTCATTTTAATTAGTCGACTCTAAGTTTTGTAGTCATAATGCTTCTTTTGATTCTTCTTTTTGCTTTCAAAATCTCCCTGGTGAAGGTAGACAGTTAAATATGTTGAAAACATTAAGATCTTGTTTGGCCTTAATCAGTTTAAAGGATAAATAATATGCAAGTATCCTGCCGAAGAACTGAAGTATGGGGGTTGTGAAATGAGCTATATAGTATCAGAATGATAATTACCTTCTTTGCACGATGCTGAGAGTAAGAAATTCGGCCATGTGTGCTCGGATAAGGATGCTTGTTGCGATTCCTCGAGTTTGTGTTTGATGTTTTCTATACAAAAGTAAATTCATTTAAAATAATTTATACATTAAAACTATACCATTAACAATAAATAGATGAAATAAATTAACACCTGAGAAGTCTCTGTCAAGAACCTATCGCAACATTTGTCCCAATGATCACTTTTATTTCACAAGTACTTTTTCTGTCATTTGAGCTTTCGCCTGTCAAATTATGTTGACCACCTTTGTTTTTGAAATGTTGGTTGAGTACTGTTCAATTTCTATATCGAGTGTGATATCCGCTCGGACATATTATAAAGTACACCATTTTTATAGGTGTAGTCAATCTCGAACCAGTCCGGAAAACGCAAATAAAACACATTAACATTAATATATCGTAGTTCAATTGAAATGCTAATAAATGTAATACATACCCCAATCGCTCATGAACCAACTTTCTCTCGATGGGGGGCGACACTCTTCCACGATTCGTGGAAGAGCTTACATATGTCTCATGTGTGCATCCCAGTACTCTTATACCAAGAACCTTAATCATCAATTGCATTATAAACCCTTCCTTCCTCGTCAATCGGCGAGTTGAATCTTGCCAAATTGATGCACGCATGCACCAATATTAATTCCTTGGCCTTCTCCCGACCTTTGCGACGGGTGGTGGTGCGGCATCAGCAACTACATAATAAAATTTTCAATTAAGAAACATTCTACAATAACATGTGCGGCATGCATATACATATGGTAATTAATCCTTTTCCACTTCTTTGTTTACAATTGCTTCATCAGATGGGTAGTTTTCTTTGTAGTAACCAACTTTTAGAGATTTGTTTTTGAGAAAGACCAACTTTTAGAGAATTGGTCAATGAATGAGTCGCCAATTCAGTCACAATTTTCTATTCCACATTATTAGATGATTTTAAGTATTTGTTTGTTTCTGTATTCTTTCTCAATTTGCCAATAATTCATAGTTCGGGGAATATTTTTGATTTTCGAGCTTATGATCACAAATTATATATATGTGGAAAAAAATAACAATATCATGAATGAAAGTAAAAGGAAAAACAATCCACTTGCAAACATTCCCCTGAATCTGGCCAAATTGCACTGACTCTAAGGTTAGATAACTAACCACCTCATTTAAGATGTATGCAATGGCAAAGCATAAATGAAATCCAAAGTACAAACTAACCCATTAAATTAAGCCCATAGAATGTACTTAGAATATAGTCAAAATCTTAGAAATTAGGATCCAACTTCTTTGTTATTGAAATAAAAGAAAGTATCCACAGAAGATGCAATAAAATAATAAATGTGACCAACCAAATACAATAATCTTGACAAGAAAATATTTCAAGGTTTTATAAATACAGGCCGTAACATAAAGATACCTGACTCACAGTGTGAGGGCAATCTGCGAGGATCCTTTGGAAGTTGTGCTCCACCGGATGAGCTGACACCTGTAGAGACTGGTCGTGACATAATATGTACCTGTTTCAAATTATAATAAATTAATTGCATGATTATCATTCATTATAATATTACAAGTCAAACACAATCATCAGTGAACTGTAAAATGATACACAAATTTAATTAACTATAAATGAAGGACAAATTAAATGTATACCTAACATATCATTCATTGTCACTTTCAATGTATTTCATCGCTACATCATTCACATCGTCATCGTTGTCCTTTGATTTGTCACTTTCAATATCTTTCATCGCTACATTATTTATCATCATCGTTGTCCTTTGATTCATTACCATCTTCAAGATATTCATCTAATGTTGTCTCTTCTTCGTCGTTAATAAAGTCATCTCCTACATTGGACTAATCATTCAGAATTGCTTCTATATTGGAGGTGACAACATCAGGTCTTACATTCGATTGATTCCATGTAATTGTCTTTATGTTTGGTAGTTCAGCAAACAACTCAAACTTACCACTGGTGATCTCATCAACTACCACAACATCTTCCGTGTGCTCTGTTGGCAAATCCCAAATATGACGATGTTGGAAATCTTTGCTCAACTTTCCAATCCTTACCTTTGTATATGTCATCTACATAAAAGACATTGACTTGAGATGCAAGTATGAGCAGATCATTTTCATACCAAGTATCCTTAATGCGAGATACTTATACTATTTTATATTGTTCAACATTTCTTTTCACCGGATTGGTGTCGAACCACTTACACTTGAAAAGAATAACATAATATTTGCGGCGTGTAAGTTAATTCATAAATCTCTCCAATACTCCAAAATATATTTGATCGAGTCCCTTGACCGAAATACCACTTGTTGGGAAATTTATTGTTTAGATTTTGATGAATGCCATATAAAACTTAGAATAGGAAGTTGGCACCCCATTTTTGCTGTAAACTGTATTGTAATAAATAGGGCTGGTCAAGCCGAGTTAAGTCAGCTATGACTAAACATGCAAAAAGACAATGAAGACTAGAAGGAACACTCATTGCAAGACAATGAGTATGGCAAAGAAGAGAAGACAGGGGACTCGATGAAGGAACAAGCGAGATGCAACGGTGAGTGGAGTATCAGTCAAGTCAACTCAAGATAGCCAAGTCTCAAGTTAAAGTGACAGGAGAGTCATCCAAATGATTGGAAGCTGACTCCAAGTCACCTGGGGAAAGCAAGGAAATGCGGTCAAGGCGAGACAACTGAAAGAGATCCGTTGCACAGAAATCAAGAGAATTACTTAAACAAGTAATATCTCCATGCTACCTTTCTCGAAGTGCTCGATCCCGAGGAAGCGTGCAAGAGGAATAAACCAATGGGAAGCACTACACCGTGTTAGAACTCTGAAAAGCTGAAGAACAATTCATACGAGGAAGTGGCAATTTCAAGGACTGCAACAAGACAAGCCAACGTCCACAAGTGACTTTAAAAAATAAGCCTATCTCTTCAACGGGTAGATTTTTGAAAGATCACTATAAAAAAGGCGAGAACGACTCGAGAGAAGGTTACGAACCACGAACATTCAAGAGAACATTAGAAGCGTAACCGAGAAATATTCTCAAAATCATCCAAGATTAATCCTCAAGCCTACAACACGAAGAAAATCAATCCATCACTCACCTGTGAAGGAAAGATAGCTTCAATCAGTTGAAGAGGAAACTTTTGAAGAAAAGGGGTCTACATTCCACGAAGGATTGTAGAAAGGTTCAAGGTCGAACCAGTCTCGAGTTTTTGGAGGGCTTCGTGATCAAATCCAAAGAGCTTGAGCAAGTGAGTCTGTAGTAGCAAGGTTGCCTGTGAAGAAGCTAAGTCGTCACGAGAAGCCGGTGAGTGATCAAGGCATCTCGATCGAGTCCCAAAGGATCAAGTCATTTGTGTGATCAAGACTTGTATCCGGGACATTACCACTTTGTATCTTGATCAATACCTAGTGGATTCCTCCGGGGAGTTGGAGAAGAGAGGAGTAGAAGAATTACCCCATCTTGAACCTCTACAAAAACCTATCGTGTCATTTACATTTCAAAGACTTTAATTCTCGCATCTTATTTGTTTAACTCTCTTGATTAATTTGCTATCCACTTGATAATCTCTAAGTACTAAAACCAAGTATTAAATCATTGCTAAACCAAAATTAAGGGTGTTAAGTCTTAAGTGAAAACAAACTATAGTTGAGCTAATTGGTCTTAATAAGGTGAGTTATTCTATCAACGGCTCGGTCAGTGCGTTGAGTGACTAACTCTACTAATTAACTAAATTGGTGTCCACCAAGGACACGGTGTGTAGTATCAACTCGAACTTTACAAAGGACTAAATAGAAAAAGTTGGTAAGGTTTATTCAACCCCCTTCTAAACCTTACACTCACACCCCTTGGGACCTACAAGTGGTATCGGAGCGGTTGGTTCATTGAGCCTCCCATGCCCAGTTCTTGAACTAGATCTCCAAATTTTTCAAAGTCTGTTTTAGTACTTAAGTTTTCAAAACTCCTTTTATCATTAAAAGTTATTATCATGGAAGCAAATTTAACACGCATCCCTATGTTCACAATTGAAGAATTTGATGATTGGAAAATTCGTATGCATGCTCATCTATCAGCATTACATGATGAGATGTGGATAGTGATAGAGGATGGGCCACTGCAAATTTTAAAAGTGAACACAACTGTAAGAAGAGCTGCAGCTGAAGGTGAAGAGGATGTTGCTCCTAGACCAGCTATGGTTGAAAAACCAAGAGCTGAATGGACAAATAATGACAGGAAAATATATAACTTTGACAATGTGGTCAAGGACATTCTTTACAAAACCTTGGACAAAGCCATGTTCAACAAAGTCAAATCATGCAAAACGGCTAAAGAAATCTGGGACAAGCTAACATTGATTTGTGAAGGCTCAGAGCAAATCAAGGAAAATAAATTATCAGTGGTTGTACAGAAATTTGAGAATTTCAAAATGATCTCAGGAGAGAACCTGGATCAACTGGATGCTCGATTCATAGAAATCACCAACGAGCTATCTGCACTTGGAAAAGAATATACACAGAAGGAAATGTGTATGAAAATCCTAAAAAGTCTCCCAGCTGAATGGGAAATGAAGGTCATGGCACTAAGACATTCCATGGACCTATCGAAGACATCCAACCATGAGCTATTCTCAGACCTCAAAGCCTACGAATTTGGTGAGAAGAAAAGACCGAGGAAGAGACAATTTGTACCCAAAACAACTGCTCTAATTGTTAAGGATGGAAAGATAGTTGAGGTCAAAAAGTCATTGACCCGGAGGAAATAGCCACGATGGTTAAAAGGTTCAACAAGTTCTTCAATAAGAACTACAAGAGAGGCAAGGGCGAATCCTCCGAGAAGACACTCAGCTCCTCCAAGTCAAGGGAAGATAGGCCAACCAAGAGAACAGATCATCAAAAAGTGAATATCAAAGGGTGACAATCCAAGAATGGAAAAAGAGTGATCAAAAGGTTGAATATCTATCTTTGGAGGCGTAGGCAACCAGGTCACTATGCCATTGATTGCCCATATCCTGTAGTCAACAAATACATGAATGAAGAAGAAAGAAAGGTCTTGAGAAAGAAGACAAGAAAAGAAAAAGGCAATGTTGGCTGCAGAGAGATCGGCCTTTGAGACAACCAAGTCAAAAGACATGGTTGATTCGAGAAGCGATGAAGTGACTACTCAAGTGACTCGAAGAAGAAGCCCTAATCTGTTTGATGGCCAAGGAACAAGATCAACTTTGACCAAGAAGATGAGGTACACTCTAACTCATCAAACTCGATTCTTGTGATAGTGACGTGACACACACACTTCATCACCCATTGATCTTTATGATTCATTAGGCAAAATGATGAAAGATTTTGAACACATTAAATCCTCACACACACTACTAAATGAGGAAAAAGACCTACTCAAGAACAAAACTCACAATTGACTAAGGAGCCGAGTACTCTAAGTCAAATAGCCGATGAGAATGAAAGTTTAAAAATTTGAAAATGCAAAGCTAATAAGCGAAATAACTGCTATAGAAAAGAGGAAAATGACCTTAAAAATGTGATTGCCTCATTCACTAAGGCATCTAAATCATTGGATGATCTTATTATGAGTCAAAGAGAATGTGGAGACAAGACAGGCTTAGGATTTAATTCCTCTGTTCTATGTCAAGCTCCAAAAGTGATTTTGGAAAAAGGATCTTCAAGCAATGAAGTATCTCAAAAATCCAAAACTCCAAATGGTGCACACACATTTAATCCAAAGCACAATTACAAGCAAACTGGCCTTGGTTATAAAGGAAAAGGAAAACAACCAGTTGAGTGCGTTGAAATGACAGCTGAGAAGAAATTCAGCCGAGTTCATCAGCAAACTCCAAACAGGAAATACTCTGTAAAGAAGAAACAGAGCTACCAAAAACCCCAAAAAATCTATAAAGGAAACACATATGATGGGAATGGTAGAAAATATCCAAGCCAAGCTGATTGGAATGATGTGAACTATCGGCAAAGACACATGGAATATAAGCCCAAATGGCAAAGGCCAGAACTCAAGCAAAGGCCATTCCAAAGGTATAAGAGCTTTCATCAGCACACATATGCACCTAGGCACTACACTCAGAGACATCACAACTACCCAAAGATGGCAATTAAAACACATATACAGGCATACAGACAAAAGAGACAGTTGTATGAACCTAGAATCCCCAAGCAATTTGCCAAAATTAATTATGATTATGGCACTGATAGACGGCAACCCCTTAGAGTCAAATCATTTGGCTATAGGTTGGTTGGATCATCTTACAATACTAACCCCTCAGGACCCAGACAAGTATGGGTACACTAAAACTTAATTTCCTTGTTTGCGGGTTCAAGGAGCAGTGAGTGCCAAGGGCGTGGTACATGGATAGTGGTACATTCCGGACACATGATAGGAAACAAGAAAAATCTGTCAAAATTCAAGGAAGTCAAAGGAGCAAAAGTCATATTTGGAGGAAATGAAGCTCGGGGGAGAAATAAGAGGCATTGGATCCATCAAGAAGAATGGATTAGAAATCACAGATGTTGCATATGTTGAAGGACTCAACTTCAACTTGCTAAGCATCAGCCAACTATGTGACAAAGGGTTATAATGTTGGATTTAACATGGGTATATGCCAAATCAAGGATACTGAATCAAATGAAGTTGTGTTGCAAGGATGCAGACAAAAGAACATGTATGTCGTGGATTGGTCAACTGCAACACCCAACACCTGTCTATTAGCAAAGAGCACAGCTGAATCAAGTTGGATGTGGCACAAAAAGTTTAGTCACCTGAATTTCAAAACGATTAACAAGCTTGCCAGAAGTAATCTTGTGGAAGGACTTCCAGACTCAGTATACAAGAAGGAGAGTATATGTGACGCATGTCAGAAGGGAAAACAAATCAAATCATCATTCAAAGAAAAGACATGCCCATCTTCAACAAGAATATTGCATCTGCTACATATGGATCTATTTGGTCCAGTGGAACCAGCTAGCATAAGTGGAAAGAAATACACCTTGGTGGTAGTAGATGACTACTCAAGATATACATGGACAATATTCATGTGTAAGAAGAAAGAAACTCTACAGAAACTACCACAGCTGATGAAAAGGATTCAAAATGATAAGAGCCAAACCATTATCAAAATAAGATCGATTGGAGGAACCGAGTTTGTCAATGGGATAATAACTTCGATATTGTATTGAAAATGGCATTGGTCATGAATTATCTGCGAGCAAGGACTCCACAATGAGAATGGAGTTGCGAGAAAGAAGGAATAGAACTCTCAAGGAAGCGGCAAGGACCATGTTAGTGAAGCGGGGTTACCAAAAAGATTTTGAAATTTGAAACAATAAACACTGACATGCTACACTCAAAATAGATGCATGATAAACAGACAGCTGGCAAAGACTCCTTATGAGATTTGGACAGGGAGAAAACCTAATGTTGCATATTTTAGAATATTTGGATGTAAATGCTTCATCCATAACAATGCAAAGATAATCTAAAGGCTTTTGATGCTAAAGCAGATGAAGATATCCTCTTGGGATACTCAGCTGAAAGCAAAGCCTACAGAGTACTCAACAAGAAGACTATGGTTACAGAGGAATCCATTCATGTGGTGTTCGATGAACCAAATGTTAATGGAGAAGACATTGAAGAACCAGCCGATAAGCTAAATCAACCAACCATGCAGAAGAGTCCCTATGCTGAAGCTGAAGCTGGAATCATAAACTCAGATGAAGATGAGATAGCTGAATCTCAAAAATAGCTGGAAAATTTGCAGCTAAGTGATTAGAGAGAGTGATCAAAGCAACACAGCTGCAAGACGACTGAATCCACCTAACTTACTCCAACTTGATGTAAGATGGCTGAGAGATCATCCACCAGAATTCGTCATTGGAGATATAAGAGAAGGTGTCAAAACAAGATCCAGAACTCAACAAGAAGCTATGTTCACATGCTTTATCTCACAAATAGAGCCTAAAGATGTGTCACAAGCATTGGATGACATACATTGGATTCAAGCTATGCAAGAAAGAATGAATCGTTTGAAAGAAATAAAGTATGGGAATTAGTTCAAAGACCCACCCCCAAAATGTTATTGGCACTAAATGGGTGTTCGAAACAAGATAAACGAGGAAGGTTACGTGGTAAGAAACAAAGCAAGACTAGTAGCCAAAGGATATTGCCAAGAAGAAGGATGATTTTGATGAAACATTTGCCCCGTAGCAAGATTGGAAGCTATAAGGATGTTTCTTGCCTATGCGACTCACAAGAATTTTATTGTATATCAGATGGATGTAAAAAGTGCATTCCTAAATGGTTTATTGGAAGAAGAAATATATGTTGAACAACCTCCAGGATTTGAGCAGAAGACTCTTGGAGATAAGGTATATAAACTCAAGAAAGCTCTATATGGATTGAAACAGGCACACGAGCATGGTAGGATACTTTGTCACAATTCCTAACTTGAGAATGGATTCACAAAAGGAAAAGTAGATAGAACACTCTTGAGAATTCAAGACAAGAAGAGCATCTTGCTTGTTCAAATATATGTGGATGACATCATTTTTGGATCCACAAACAAAGAGTGTGATAAATTTTCAAACCTCATGCAAAGCAAATTCGAAATGAGCATGATGGGAAAGGCGACATTCTTCCTTGGACTCCAAGTGAAGCAGTTGAAGGATGGAACCTTCATAAGTTAAATAAAATACACGAGAGATTTAATGAAGAAATTTGGTATGGAAGAGAAGTCTTCGTGAAAATACCAATGAATACATCGTCAAAATGGACATGGATGCGGATGGCAAGCACTGTAGATCAAACAAGATACAAAGCACTTATTGGATCATTGCTCTATCTCACAAAGCAAGCGGGCGGACATCACCTTTGTTGTAGGTGTATGTGCAAGATTTCAATCTGCTCAAAAGAGAGCCATATTGCGACTAAGAGGATCTTGAGATATTTGAAAGGAAGCCAAGAAGTTGGCTTATGGTATCAAAGGAAGGTTGATTCAAGGTAATTGGCTATTCGGACTCGACTATCTTTGGATGCACGAGTTGACGGAAGAGCACCTCGAGGCACATGTCAAATGCTTGAAACAGGTTAATTTCTGGTTTAGCAAAAAGCAAAATTCAATAGCCACCTCTACAATGAGCGAGAATACATAGGCTGCGGGCGGTTGTTGTGCCCAAGTCCTATGGATGAGACAACGGTGAGAGACTATGAAGTTGAAAGAAGGAAATTCCAATCATGTGTGATAACACAAGTGCAATTGCAATCACTCAAAATCTGTGTTGCACTCAAGAACAAAGCATATCGATGTCGAGATATCACTTCATAAGAGATCATGTTGAAAAGAAGGACATTACCTTGAGTATATTTCAACCGATAAACAGGATTAGGTGACATATTCACAAAACCATTATGTGAGTCAAGATTTGAAGAACTCAAGCATGAGTTAGGATTAATTGAGATGAGTGACACTCGAGAAGAATCAAAGAAAAGAAATGAAACACAAAAAAAAATTTGAACTCTCAAATCGGCTAAGTGAATCACCAGATCGGAAAAGACTGACTATACCGAATTAGTGACAACCGAGTCACTAAGAGAATGTGAAAAGAAGAGTTAAATCGGTGAGGGAAAAGTGAGTCATTTATGAGCAAAGTGACAAAAACGATCGTTTTTACTAAGCGGGAATGTTTTTTAAGTATTACGTCAAAGCATAATTATGAGCGTGTCTGAGCAAAAGCGCACACCAAGCTTATGATTGGATATAAATCTTTGCCGCATTAAATACGAGACATTAAATGCTAAATCGGCGTGCACAATCTAAGCCGTTGATTTCGATCACATTTCAAAAACCACCCGCACGTCCTTTCATGAACCATACTTAAACCTTTTTTCGTCCGTTTCTCTCACACATTACCAAAACTGTTCATTTCTCTCTCTGAAGCAAAGGCAAAACTCTCTCAAAACCCTATCAATCTTCAAATCAACTTCTAAGTTTTATTTGGCGAAATATTGAAAGAAATGGCTTCTACTTATGATTTTGTCAAGCTAGGAAAGCAAATCCACACCAGGGTCTCTTTGTGGATTTCGAGGGTATGGTCAAACAGGGTCCGATGACACCTCATAAAGAAGATCGTTGAAAAGCTCGAAACGTCAGGGCTAAAACCATTTCGGCGATGGAGTTCTCGATGACCTATGTGGAAGAGGTCGCACGATTCTACGTGAATGCCGAGATTCATGATGGGGATCAAATCCTCTGTTCATGGAAAGGAGTTCATCATCTCGCAAGGATCGGCGAGAACACTCGCTCACTACGGCGGAAGGAGCACTAGAAATCAATGAAGCCGATGTAGACTTGGATCTTTGCTTGGAAAAAAGTAGCCAAGACCGACTATCTTTGAAAAGATAGTCTACCTGACCAACAAGAGGCTCTGCGAAGGAGGACTACCACAAGTTGTTGGACATAGTTGCCAAATGCATAGACATCAAATTTGGCGACTTTGACCAACCATCCAAAGCGAAGTTGATCGTAATGGCTGCGATCATTGAAGAAAAGCAAGTAAATTGGGCTGAGTTTGTCTACAACGGACTCTGCCGGAATGTAGGGAACAAATCCTTCAAGGAGAATGGTGCATTTGGAGGATCCACAGGATATGGTCAGTGATCGGCCGGTGATGGAGGTCAAAGGAGTCCCTCTTAGACATGGAAAGGCGTTCCATGTAAACAAGAGGATGTTGAGATCAAACCTCTCTCGGCGCACTGAAGAGAGCCTACGCCAAGAGAGCGTCACGAGTGAGGGGAATCGGTGACCACTGAAGATCTGGTGTCTCCCTCTCCTCTCCACCAAAGAAGAAGGCTGCCCCTGCAGTGCTAAGAAGACTGTTGCTCTGTAGCAAAGAAAAACAAATCTGCTCCCGCCCTACAGTAGCCGAGTCACACTGCCCCCGCAGCCGTGTCTCCGCCCAAAGAAGAAGCAATGAGAAGGAATCTCAAATACCTTCTCCGGTCGTCAAAAAGAGGAGAAGCGATAAGCAAGACGGCCGGCTTCTCGAGGAAGAAAACACAAAGACCAGCCCCGCCGCCCAAGACTCGGAAGAAACTCTCTCTCCGAACGGTAAATCCCTCTGGTACAAACTAGGAGACGAAGAAGAATCATCAAGCGCTCCGAGCTTGAGAAACCCATTTGAGTCGCCACCACTAAGCTAAAACAGATCCGGAGAGCTGTTGGAGAAGTAGAGTCTCGGATATTATTGATGAAAACTAAGTCTGTTTGAAGGTGATCAGCAGAGGCAAATCAAGACCCGGATGTAGTTAAATCAATTTGAGACACAAGAAGTAGCGAGAAAGCACACTCGCTGTTGACAGGATAGTATCCCCTCCTCGCAATGCACGACGCTTGGTGAAGTATGGATCACGAGCTTGCTACCTTCTATCCCCGAGAATGAGGGACAACAAGAAGAAAGCGATAGAGATGATAGTGATGTGATAATCCTATCCCCACCTTATCCGGACATCCAAGATCGTCTGCGAGAGTGGAGGAAGTGGAAATTGAGTCGATCCAGGAACAGTTCCAACGGCCTGAGTTTATAGAAGAGAAAGAGAGGCTGCTGAACTTTCTTGGGATCGACTCTTTTGTGATCCCAAAGATGGATGAAGAAAAGCGCAAAGATATCTTGCAGATCTTCAAGGACAAGGAGAAGGAGAGACAGCGAGAGGAAGTTGAGGCACGTGAGAAGGCCAAAGATCGCCCTATCACCGGCACCACAGAACACACACATCATCTCCTTGATGTCTTATCGGATAGTGATGAGGATGCGGACCTGCTGCCGCCTATGAGAAGAATTGCAAATGCAGCAAGCAATGCACGAATCCAGAATCCTTCACGAGCAAAGAATGATGGAGGGACCAGAAGAGTCCTCCAAAACACAACTGGAAATAGACCCAATGGGAGTGGTGCAGCATATCGCCACCGTTGTTGCTGCCACCACTTCCCCAACTCACTCAGAAGAAAGAAATAAGGGAAATGGGGATGAAACTGGGATAGTGGGGACCCCAGTCGAGCCAACCCCTATTGAATGTGTCTTACCACCTACCCCAACGATCGAACACTCGGAGAAAACAGCGGGAGTTTGGAGATGAGTGACCCCATTCAAGTCACTCAGTGGTGCGCCCGGTGAGGGGAAACTCCCTCTGCTGCGGCAAGGTCGGAGGATGCGAGATGACTCCACAATGAATCTAGGAGGCGAAGTGGAGAATGAACAAACACAAAGTACCACAGCAAGTTGTCATCAACGAAGCTCAGGCGATTGAGATGTCTCAACCGAGGTGCCAACCGCTCCGAAGGCTAATGACGCCGCTGCGATGCGGTCGAGGCACAGGAAGGAACAACCCGGGAGTTAATACTCAGGCGATGAAAGTGCGATCCATGGGGTTGAGACTCCAATGGATGCCACCGAAGAAGACCCTAAGACAGTGACCTTTGTCGAAAGGGATGTCCAAGGCCTCGCGCAGATTGAGACTGCGCAGGAGGTAATGAAGGCCAACGGGAGGTTGAGACTTCCCGGGGTAAAGAAGCTGGAATAGAGAACATCCCTCCTGCTATCATTGATCCATCTGAAAATGAGATAAGCGCGCTTCACGATTCCCAGGAAAATCCTGATGTAACCTTTCTGGGATCGGAAGGCGGCGACGATGAAGCCGAGTCATCCCCGTGGTCGATCCAAAAGACTCAGCTGAGGATGTTCCAACAACGAGTAAGTCTGGCCTCAAGTCTACTCGTCAAACTTTCAACTTTGATGAGCCACCCATGGAAATCTCATCATCATCCGATGACGCTTCTAATAAGGCCGAGGACCAGTCAACTCAATTGGAGAAACCGGTGAGACCGACGAAGGCTGTTGAGACAGTGAGGCTCGGCAAAAGTCGGGTCAACTTTACAACAAACCCCGGTTGAAACAGAGTCCAGCTGCGCGGGCTCCCAAGCTGCAGCAGCTTCGACTCCCCAAGGAACTTCACGCGCACCACTCATCATTGAACAAATCCCAGTTGCCCGTGATGATTCCTTTGTAGAATCATTTACCTTCTCTCTAGAGGTCCCTGACCTCCTTGAAGAGTCAGAGAGAGATCTCGCGGCTTCCACAAACCAGATCCTATCATTCCATCAGATACCATCGTTCCAGCTGACTATGATTTTGACGCTACTTGGCCGTCACCGCAACTTGGAGGAACAATCGAAGTTTGGGAGGTATTCAAAGCATTATTTCTTTGAAATTGAGCAGATGGAGAGGCACCAGGCCTCGATGGACATGAGCTGGATAACAGAGATGCCAACCACTACTGGCGACTTGAGAGGCATAATAGTCGAGAATCGGGAGTGGTGGCAACAAAGAACAAACAATGCGTGTGGAACAAGCTAGATATTTCAGGACTTTGTTCAACAAAATTTGTTGGTATGGCGTCTTGAGAATGCGATGCAAAGACGAAATTGAGAGAACACATTGAGCACATGCATGAATCTCACTTTCTTGAGATAAAGTCATTGCGTGAGCAAAATAAGAGTGAGCTCCTGCGTATGGAAGAAAACATGGATCGCAAATTGGCCTTCTCATGGCCGAGATGAAGCTAATTTCATTTGAATCCAACGCTACTCGCTACGAGTTTCGTGCCGCATACTCCTTGAGACTCGAAGCGAACTCGGCTATCGCGGACTCGACTTCCTACTTGCTAGTATGTTTCGGGGTTCTCTCTCCTTTGATGATGCCAAAAAGGGGGAAGAGGAATACCTAAAAGATCTGAAGAGATCGGCGTTGAGAAGGAGGAGAAGCGGTTTGTGAAGGAAAGACGGTGAGGAAGTGTCGAAACAAAAAAGAAAGGAAAGTCTGTTGAGGGGAAGGATCGAAAGATGTAACCTTGATAATTGCACAAACCCCCAACAAGGTCTTGTCACATCACGGTGATATTATCGCAAACAAACTCCAGTGACTCGCCACTCCAACACTCTGCTGTATCTATGGTGAAAAAGAGAAAAACGATTGAAGCGAGGGATGGAGGAAGTGGAAGGAAGAATGAATGCCCGAGTAATGGATATCTTGAAAAAACATGGAGGCATTCCAAAGTGAAGAGACACTTATGCCATCTCGGATCGGAACCGAGCCGAGATCGTTGATGAATTTAAAACACTCGCATCGAAGGATACTTCGCAAACATGTCAGGGCTCAAGCACGGGACTTATCTTGGGAAAAGGGTCTCACACTATGTGAAGAAGGCGATAGGCGGCGGACTGCAAGCGATCGCTCTGCTGGTCACTCTGCTAGTCACTTTTTGGGAAGAAGAAGACTCGAAGACAATACACGCCCGAGAGGAAGAAGTAGTGGTGGAGGAAGAGGCTTGGACCTAGGCCTCGCCCAAAAACATTGAGTACATAGATCCAGGCAAGAAAGGAGGGATCTATTGGGTCAAGTTTTGACGAAGTAGCCAATGCAAGTGGCTAAAAATAATCTTTGAGTATGTGAAAAGAATCGAAGAAGAAAATAAAAGACAAACTCAGCTATGGGAGGAGAGACAAGAGAGACTAAGAAGAGATGAAGCTGCCCGGAAGGCATATGAAAAGAAGAAGAAGAAGGCAGTGGAGATGAGAAAAAGAGAAGAAGAAGAGAAGAGAAGATGAATGAAGAAGAAGAAAAGAAGAAGAAAGCTGACAAAGGAGATGAAGTGTTGGTGTCCACCCTTCATGTATCTTTCTATGTAAATACATTTCATGTAAGTCTTACGTAATAAATCAAATTCTCTATTTTTGCGTAGACATAAATGTTTGCTCACGATACACCTTGTAAGTGATTGTGTAAAAGAACAAGAATGTTATTATCAATAAAAGGATTGATTCTACGCATACATTCTATGTGAATGCACTATCTATATGTATCTTTGCTATTTACATTTTGAATGTTTTAAGTTTTGGCATCATCAAAAGGGGAAATTGTTGGGAAATTTATTGTTTAGATTTTGATGAATGCCATATAAAACTTAGAATAGGAAGTTGGCACCCCATTTTTTTGTCAGAAATTTGTATTGTAATAAATAGGGCTGGTCAATTTGAGTTAAGTCGGCTATGACTAAACATGCAAAAAGACAATCAAGACTAGAAGGAACACTCGCAAGCAATTTGAGTATGGCAAAAAGAAGAAGACAGGGACTCGATGAAGGAACAAGCGAGATGCGGTGAGTGGAGTATCAGTCAAGTCAACTCAAGATAGCCAAGTCTCAAGTTGAAGTGACGGAGAGTCATCCAATGATTGGAAGCGACTCTAAGTCACCGGGAAAGCAAAGAAATGCGGTCAAGGCGAGACAACTAAAAGAGATCATTGCCTGTACGAAATCAAGAGAATTACTTAAACAAGTAATATCTCCATGCTACCTTTCTCGAAGTGCTCACCCCGAAGCGTGCAAGAAGAATAAACCAATGGGAAGCACTACACCGTGTCGAACTACGAAAAAGTCAAGAACAATTCATACGAGGAAGTGGCAATTTCAAGGATCGCAACAAGACAAGCCAACGTCCACAAGTGACTTTAAAAAATAAGCCTATCTCTTCGGGCGATTTTTGAAAGATCACTATAAAAGGCCGAGGAATGACTACGAGAGAAGGTTACCTGAACCACGAACATTCAAGAGAACATTAGAACTGTAACCAGAAATATTCTCAAAATTATCCAAGATTAATCCTCAAGCCTACAACACGAAGAAAATCAATCCAACACTCACCTGTGAAGGAAAGATAGCTTCAATCGGTTGAAGAGGAAACTTTTGAAGAAAAGGGGTCTACATTCCACGAAGGATTGTAGAAAGGTTCAAAGTCGAACCAGTCTCGAGTTTTGGAGGTCTTCATGATCAAATCCAAAGAGCTTGAGCAAGTGAGTTTAGTAGTAAAGCTTTTGCCCTGTGAAGAAAGGCGAGTCGCACGAGAAGCCAAATTTGAGTGATCAAGGCATCTCCGGATCGAGTCCCAAAGGATCAAGTCATTTGTGTGATCAAGACTTGTATCCGGGATTACCACTTTTTATCTTGATCAATACCTAGTGGATTCCTCCAGGAGTTGGAGAAGAGAGGAGTAGAAAAATTAGCCCATCTTGAACCTCTATAAAAACCTATCGTGTCATTTACATTTCAGCACTTTAATTCCTGCATCTTATTTATTTAACTCTGCTGATTAATTTGCTATCCACTTGATAATCTCTAAGTACTAAAACCAAGTATTAAATCATTGCTAAACCAAAATTAAGGGTGTTAAGTCTTTGGCTGAAAACAAACTACGAGTTGAGCTAATTCATCTTAACAATTTGAGTTATTCTATCAACAAACAATGAAGTGTTGAGTGACTAACTCTACTAATTAACTAAATTGGTTGTCCACCAAGGACACAGCTGTGTAGTATCAACTCTGAACTTTAAAAAGGACTAAATAGAAAAGGTTGGTAAGGTTTATTCAACCCTCCCCCCCTTCTAAACCTTACACTCACACCCATTGGGACCTACACCACTATTCTGAGTTGTCCGAGAGATATCTCGATTATACGTCAAAAACTTGACCCCATTGATCACACAACCAGAATATGATTTGACCGATATACTAGAACCATTAGCAAGAGAAAAGTAGCTCGGTCATATCCGGTGAGTTTATTTCATGAAGAGAAAACATCTGAATTAAGTAAAATGAGTATAAGATGTTGAAATTATGACACCACGTGTTGTTTAATGTTATATAAATGAAATATCTAACCTTCTTTTGAAACCATTGAGAAAACTCTCTCGATTGTATATCATCCAGAGTTTCAATTGAGTTGGATTGAGTGTTTTCGTTTTTGTGAACACTGTTCAATAGAAGTGATCAAAGAAGATAATTGAGTTATGTAAACTCAAGATATAATGTAAAATTGGAATTCACAATTCTTGAATACTTAACATATTGTTGAATTTCCAAGCAATTTTGTAATATGTACCACTCGACTTTATTCCTCAAAGTATTTTCTAACGTTGTTAGGACCATCTTCCCAACCAGACGACAACAATTCTGAAACACAGAAATTTTACTCATGTTCGCATCTTCATTCTGAACCCAGTTTCTTTCAGGTTTGTTTGATTTGGTTTCAATCCCATCAAGATACATTGAGCAGAAAGTCAGTGCTTCATTCACAACATATGCTTCAACAATATATCCTTCAAGACCTGCCCGATTTCCGACATACTTTTTCAATGATCCAAAAAATCATTCTATCGGATACATCCATCTTAAATACACAAGTCCTCCTCGGATAGCTTCCTCTGGCAAGTGCATTACCGAGTGTACCATTATATCAAAGAATGCTGGAGGGAAAATTGTTTCTAACGTACACAAAATAATAACAATCTCATCCTTTGCCTTTTTCTAAGTCACTGACTCTCAATGTACGCAAACACATTAGTTTGAATAAATTGCTTAACTCGGTGATAGTATGTACTATCTGTTTTTACATAAACGGTCGTATCCCATTTGGAAATAGCCTCTGCAATATGACATGGCAGTCATGTGATTTTAGTCCGATAATCTTGCTGCTATTATTACATTCAATCACATTTTTCCGCAAGTTTGAACTAAAACCATTAGGAAATCACACAATCTTTAGGAACTCACATAATTTTTTGCAGTTCTCTGGGGTGAATGTGTATGTTGCACGTGGTTTCATCCAACGATCACCATCTTTATATAAATGCAACTCTTTTTGCACTCCCCAGTTTCGAAGATCGATCCGTGACTTGTCTGTATCTTTATTTTTTCCTTCAATATTTAGTAATGTACCCAACAAACTATAACACACACTTTTGTCAATATGCATGACGTCCAAGTTGTGACGTAATGACAACGAAGTCCAATATGGTAAATTCCAGAAGATACTCTTCTTACTCCAATTTAACTAAATTGGATGACGTTTTTGCTTTTTGCCACCATGCTTTTCATGTTTTCTAGGCAACATGTGCGCTACATGCTGTAATTTGTGTAATATTTGTTCGATTGTTTTTTGCGAGTTGGAAGGGTCATTTATCGAGTTTCCCATTAAATTTCTTGTTGTTTCTTATATTATGACTCATGGGAAGCCATCGATGATGCCCTATATAGCATGTCTTGCTCGTAATCGTCTAAAAAGCGAGTTAGGGTTTATTCAAATGAGACTACGAGAGAGAGAAAAAAAAGTTAGAGAGGAACAATGGCGGGGGTTGCTTAGTGTGGGACTTTTAGCTAATTGGCCATATTTTTTTTAACTGACCCCATTGTTGGGGTAAGCTTTTTCTCCTTGCCAAAAAAGCGGTACCATACAAACGATACCGCTTCTTGCCTTCTTCACAATTAAATAAATAAAAGAAAATGAATGTGGTGGAGTGTACAAAAAATTTACTTGGAAGTTTTTGCATTGTGGGAGAAAAAGTGAAGCTTTTTATGTTTGAGGTTTTGATGATGTGGTATCGTGTGTCCCACCAAAATGAAGGTTTTTATAGTTTTTTTTAGATATTTGGCATTGGAGATGCCCTTAATACTATATAACTCAATTACTAGAAACCCAACAAAATCAATTAAAAGGGCTTATCTGGTTTGTCCAAAATTATGAGTTCAAATAGAATGTATAGTTCATATATCGCACTATATACCAGAAAATGCCTTCCTTCAGAAGTTGGGATAATCTTGATGCCCCTAACGATTTATTGTGGTGCAAGCAATAACTCATGTAGTATGTAATTTCCAGCTTGAAATTTAATGTTTGAGATGATACCATGTCAGGTCACTTGAAGGGGAAAAACAACCCCAAGATCCCATACAATATTACTCCAAGAAGAAACTCTTTTTTCGGGCCATACTTTTCGAGGAAATTTGGTTTTGCCATCATACCATTAAATCTGACAATTTTTACCCTTATTTTTTTTCATTTTCTATTTATTTCTTCACTAAAAAAAAGTCCGTTTACCTACAGAAAAAAGTATTAGTATCACTATAAAGTATAGATAAAATCGTTTTGGTATAATTTGGTGAAAAATAATACTTTTTATTCTGTAAATTTTTTGTAGATAACTGTAAATTTGGTGATAAAATCATTTTTGTCGGTAAACTAAAATTTTCTTGTAGTTCTTTTTTTTCCTAATCTTATTTGAACATTTATGTTGCTTACTCGATTCTTTCAAATCGGCTCCAATTGGTTTAATTTCTGAAGAAGATTATTATAATTTCTGAAAGGGTAAGTGTTATTGTATGGATATTGAGTGTTTGGTATATAGTATATACTATATAATAGAGAAAATATCACAAAAAAAAAAAAAAAAATTATCAGAGAAGTTTTTGCTGGAAAGAGAGAGATTTGACATTTTAGTGGGGTGAAATGGCATCCATGTATTTCTCCGTAACTATTTCCACTTATATACACAGACCATAATTTCTTCATTTCCAAAACTTCAAACATAAGAAAGGGAGAAACAAAAAAAGAAAAAAGAAAAAGTGGGCTTTTATTAAATTTAATTTCTTAATATGTATTAGGTATTACTGCTAGCTTACTGTCACATACCATTTAGGTTATATGCCGTAGCCAGCCCACGAAAGTGGGATGAGCCGGCACACAAAAATAGAATAGGTCGAATAAAAAGCTAAAAAAAACCACGTAAACTATAACTTAATCTTTTTTAAAGAATACAATTCTTAATGAAATAAGGTAAAAATATAAACAAAGTGGGCCAAAGGGGCCGGTATCCCCATCTCCGCCACTGCTTCTATAAAACAAGACGAAAAGGAAATAATTAGAGCAAACTTTTAAAAAAGCCAATCCATATAAAGTGCTCCAAAAATTGATCTGCTCCGTAATATTTTCCATTTTTTGTAGTGCCATATGGGAAATATTTACGTATATACATGTATACAGAATATGCCAAAGCTTAATCTTATTTCCAAACTTTTGGTTTTAGTACTGCATCAAGTAATTAATGCAACATTACTTAATGTTGAAGCAAACATTCGAGTGTTGCATATTTGACTATTTATTTCAGTAATCAATGAAATTATTGTCTTCTAGTTTTTGTTGCTTCCTTTGAAGGAGTTCTCCACATGATATCCCATTTTGATAATGTATCTTTTTGGTGATCCTCATCTCGAGATTCGAAATAAGCATTGTGCAGTGGTATTTTTTTTTTTTTTAGAAATAGATAGTGGTAAATATTTAATTACTTGAACCATGAGCTTGTAGTTCAAATGGTATTATTCACCCTTTATAAGGATATTGATCGGGGTTCGAACCCAGTATTTTTCAGTTTCTTTGAAATTTATCTCATCTCCTCCAACTAGTACTCAAAACTTATTAAAAAACAAATATATTTAATTACTTGAAACCAATGGAACTAATGTTAAATTAATTATTTAATGTGCTGTTTTTATTAGGATTGGTACCCTCAATAGTCAATCTCAATGACATTGCATGCATCGGAGGGCGGTGTTGGGGGTAAAATTAGTTTTACCTAATTTCAATTATTTAATTCTGTTTAATTAATTATTAGCCCATAAAAATTATTAATTAGGCCAAAGTAACAAAAAAAACCCAAGAGACTCAACTCATCGAATCAAACACATGAGACTCAACTCATAATATCAGGCCTTAGAAGTCCAACTTGCTATATTCGGCCCATACAACCATACGACCCATTATCCCCGATATAAATAGTATCTCCTTCAATATTTCTTTTTTTAGTTTTTTCATCCGATCACCCCAATATTAAATATTTCATTCCATCTATTTAACATTTTAGATGACACAATAGTTCTATATATATCACATTTGTTTGCTTTGAAATCTTCGCTCGGATGGATGGCAAAAGAATTTTTTTAATAAAAGATGGAAACGGTGATCAAATAATTGCGACAAGATTCAAATTTTCTTCAGACAAAGTTACTAAAAGAGGTGGCTAAGGTCGGAGTAAAAATGAAGCGAAGTTAATGCTAAGAAAATAAAAATCACATGCTCAATATCGAGTGTTTTTTTTTTTTTTTTTAAATTCAGCCCTGTCATTGTTTTGACTCAAACCCGAGTCTCTTCATTGTTGAGTAATATCCGTGGCCACTGGACACTCAATATTGAGTGTTTGAGTTCGAATCACCTCCCAAATGCCCTATTGGTCACCCATAATACCTTTTTCACATAGTTACTGCTTTTGAGAATTAGGTTCATCACGTTCATGCAAGTTCTTAGCTAAACTACATGATAAGGTCATTACTTTATATATTTTATATGGGCTTTATCTTCTTGGCTCACTCAAAATTGGGCTTCCATATAGCTAGACCTCCTTTATTAACTCCAGTTTTGGTCCTTAATCTTTTACCCAGGCCCATTATTCTGGCCCATCAAGGAAAATTGGTGATTTTCCTTGATCATACGAATGCTTTTGTAAGAGAGTTCAACAATTCTGAAATCAGTGTTTAATTTTTAGTGAACCTGGAAACCAAGATAAATGTTGCATACCTCTAAAATTCTGAATGGGAGGTTGAAACTCATGTGTCTCTGGGTTAGCCTAAGGTCCAAAACAACAAAAATCTGTATAAACTAGTAACAAACTTTGGCCTAAAGATGTGTAAGTTATATTAACATCAAAGTCACAACATATATTAACATAAAGATCAATGTGACTGTAGATACAATTGAAGAAAACAATGAAGACTATTACCTCAGCTAATGGCAAGGACATCGAATTCCATCACTTACGGAAGTATAAAGTCATGGATCCCTGGTTCACTATGCATACAGAATAAACAGGCTTATGGTAAACACAAACTCAAAATACTTTCATCTCACAAAATCAGAAAAGCATTGTAGATTTCCTTGACTAGAGCTAGGTTAAGGAGACAAACCCACGACCTAGTAAACTCTGTGCATCAAATTTGACACTTGAAAGACGCTTCAATGGCTTGGAATATAACTTAACCGTGAGATAAATTTTGCAATCTTGAAATATTTAGTGTGAAATCTTTATGCTCGATAAGGAATTGGCATGACTTATAGGTTCTTAGCATCTAGTTTGGTAGTTTCGAGATGACACCTTGGAGTCACGATGTTTTGGTACATGTACCATTCACATATAAAATCACCAAGTACTAGCATCAAAATATTTCCCAACACAAGAAATGATTTTTATCTTAAACACGAAGCATGGTGCCAACATTAATTATCAATTCCTTGCATTTTAGTGCAAGAGGATCAGAGCACCTTAACTGTATACATAATAAGTCACTTTTCCTGAACTTAAGTAATCTTTACAAGTTTAAATGTGGGTTGAATCTTTGTTCAAGTGATTCACAATATTCGAACTCAACTTCACAAAATTTACAAGCTTAAATCAGGGTGAAATCTACATAATGAAGGTGAAGTCAGCACAACTAAAGAGATATGTTGGATTTAGGCTTCCGGGATCTGATCTATCTAGGAGCTGAAGTCACTACTCCCCCAAAGTTTGAAGACATTGAAATAACATTAGTTTGGAATGAAACACCAACCATTTCATTTACAAAACCATCCAAAATTGAATTACTAGAGTGAAAAATATTTCTTAAAACTGAAAATCTTGTTGTTTCAACTAGAAGAAATATGTCAACATTATTAAAGTTCCATCTAAAAGCAAGAGCATTTGAGAGCCTTAACAATATGTGTCACGTATGTGTTCCACTCTTTGTAATCTTGTCAAATTTAGATTTGTATGTATACTAAGAATTTCTTCATGGTTAACATTTAAGAAAAAGACACATGAAACACAGTTTCACAGATGCCCTCAATCTTACATGTCGAAATCTTGTGCATCGAATAAAATCTTGGGATAGTTACAAACACACCCCTAAGATTTGGGCTATTTACAGAAATGCAAGATTTTATGAAGGTGAACATATTTTGGAGTATTCTTACAACTACTTAACTTCAGACATTCTTGGTTCTTTCATTTTAATTAGTCGACTCTAAGTTTTGTAGTCATAATGCTTCTTTTGATTCTTCTTTTTGCTTTCAAAATCTCCCTGGTGAAGGTAGACAGTTAAATATGTTGAAAACATTAAGATCTTGTTTGGCCTTAATCAGTTTAAAGGATAAATAATATGCAAGTATCCTGCCGAAGAACTGAAGTATGGGGGTTGTGAAATGAGCTATATAGTATCAGAATGATAATTACCTTCTTTGCACGATGCTGAGAGTAAGAAATTCGGCCATGTGTGCTCGGATAAGGATGCTTGTTGCGATTCCTCGAGTTTGTGTTTGATGTTTTCTATACAAAAGTAAATTCATTTAAAATAATTTATACATTAAAACTATACCATTAACAATAAATAGATGAAATAAATTAACACCTGAGAAGTCTCTGTCAAGAACCTATCGCAACATTTGTCCCAATGATCACTTTTATTTCACAAGTACTTTGGCTGCTGAGCTTTCGCCCTGTCCAAATTATGTTGACCACCTTTGTTTTTGAAATGTTGGTTCAGAGTACCGTTCCAATTTCTATATCGAGTGACAGTATCCCGCTCAGACATATTATAAAGTACACCATTTTTATAGGTGTAGTCAATCTCGAACCAGTCCGGAAAACGCAAATAAAACACATTAACATTAATATATCGTAGTTCAATTGAAATGCTAATAAATGTAATACATACCCCCAACTGCTCATGAACCAACTTTCTCTGATGGGGAGCGACACTCTTCCACGATTCGTGGAAGAGCTTACATATGTCTCATGTGTGCATCCCCAAGGTACTCTTATACCAAGAACCTTAATCATCAATTGCATTATAAACCCTTCCTTCCTCGTCAATCGGCAGTTGAATCTTGCCAAATTGATGCACGCATGCACCAATATTAATTCCCTTGGCCTTCTCCCGACCTTTGCGACGGGGTGGTGCGGCATCAGCAACTACATAACAAAATTTTCAATTAAGAAACATTCTACAATAACATGTGCGACATGCATATACATATGGTAATTAATCCTTTTCCACTTCTTTGTTTACAATTGCTTCAGCAGATGGGTAGTTTTCTTTGTAGTAACCAACTTTTAGAGATTTGTTTTTGAGAAAGACCAACTTTTAGAGAATTGGTCAATGAATGAGTCGCCAATTCAGTCACAATTTTCTATTCCACATTATTAGATGATTTTAAGTATTTGTTTGTTTCTGTATTCTTTCTCAATTTGCCAATAATTCATAGTTCAGGGAATATTTTTTGATTTCTGAGCTTATGATCACAAATTATATATATGTGGAAAAAAAATAACAATATCATGAATGAAAGTAAAAGGAAAAACAATCCACTTGCAAACATTCCCCTGAATCTGGCCAAATTGCACTGACTCTAAGGTTAGATAACTAACCACCTCATTTAAGATATATGCAATGGCAAAGCATAAATGAAATCCAAAGTACAAACTAACCCATTAAATTAAGCCCATAGAATGTACTTAGAATATAGTCCAAAATCTTAGAAATTAGGATCCAACTTCTTTGTTATTGAAATAAAGAGAAAGTATCCACAGAAGATGCAATAAAATAATAAATGTGACCAACCAAATACAATAATCTTGACAAGAAAATATTTCAAGGTTTTATAAATACAGGCCGTAACATAAAGATACCTGACTCACAGTGTGAGGGCAATCTGCGAGGATCCTTTGGAAGTTGTGCTCCACCGGATGAGCTGACACCTGTAGAGACTGGTCGTGACATAATATGTACCTGTTTCAAATTATAATAAATTAATTGCATGATTATCATTCATTATAATATTACAAGTCAAACACAATCATCAGTGAACTGTAAAATGATACACAAATTTAATTAACTATAAATGAAGGACAAATTAAATGTATACCTAACATATCATTCATTGTCACTTTCAATGTATTTCATCGCTACATCATTCACATCGTCATCGTTGTCCTTTGATTTGTCACTTTCAATATCTTTCATCGCTACATTATTTATCATCATCGTTGTCCTTTGATTCATTACCATCTTCAAGATATTCATCTAATGTTGTCTCTTCTTCGTCGTTAATAAAGTCATCTCCTACATTGGACTAATCATTGTAATTGCTTCTATATGGAGGTGACAACATCAGTCTTACATTCGATTGATTCCATGTAATTGTCTTTATGTTTGGTAGTTCAGCAAACAACTCAAACTTACCACTGGTGATCTCATCAACTACCACAACATCTTCCGTGTGCTCTGTTGGCAAATCCCAAATATGACGATGTTGGAAATGCTGCTCAACTTTCCAATCCTTACCTTTGTATATGTCATCTACATAAAAGACTTGTTCAGCTTGAGATGCAAGTATGAACAGATCATTTTCATACCAAGTATCCTTAATGCAGATACTTATACTATTTTATATTGTTCAACATTTCTTTTCACCGGATTGGTGTCGAACCACTTACACTTGAAAAGAATAACATAATATTTGCGCGTGTAAGTTAATTCATAAATCTCCTCCAATACTCCAAAATATATTTGATCACCGAGTCCCTTGACCGAAATACCACTTGTTGGGAAATTTATTGTTTAGATTTTGATGAATGCCATATAAAACTTAGAATAGGAAGTTGGCACCCCATTTTTTTTGTAAATCGTATTGTAATAAATAAATTTGGTCAAGCCGAGTTAAGTCACTATGACTAAACATGCAAAAAGACAATCAAGACTAGAAGGAACACTCATTGCAAGACAATGAGTATGGCAAAGAAGAGAGACGGGGACTCGATGAAGGAACAAGCGAGATCGGTGAGTGGAGTATCGTCAAGTCAACTCAAGATAGCCAAGTCTCAAGTTAAAGTGACAGGAGAGTCATCCAAATGATTGGAAGTCGACTCCAAGTCACCTGGGGGAAAGCAAGGAAATGCGGTCAAGGCGAGACAATCGAAAGAGATCCGTTTACGTAAATCAAGAGAATTACTTAAACAAGTAATATCTCCATGCTACCTTTCTCGAAGTGCTCAGTCCCAGAAGCGTGCAAGAGGAATAAACCAATGGGAAGCACTACACCGTGTTAGAACTCTGAAAAGCTGAAGAACAATTCATACGAGGAAGTGGCAATTTCAAGGACTGCAACAAGACAAGCCAACGTCCACAAGTGACTTTAAAAAATAAGCCTATCTCTTCAACGGGTAGATTTTTGAAAGATCACTATAAAAGGCTGAGGAACGACTCTGAGAGAAGGTTACCTGAACCACGAACATTCAAGAGAACATTAGAACTGTAACCAGAAATATTCTCAAAATCATCCAAGATTAATCCTCAAGCCTACAACACGAAGAAAATCAATCCATCACTCACCTGTGAAGGAAAGATAGCTTCAATCAGTTGAAGAGGAAACTTTTGAAGAAAAGGGGTCTACATTCCACGAAGGATTGTAGAAAGGTTCAAGGTCGAACAGTCTCGAGTTTTGGAGGGCTTCGTGATCAAATCCAAAGAGCTTGAGCAAGTGAGTCAGAGTAAAGGCAAGCGCCCGTGAAGAAGCTAAGTCGCACGAGAAGCCGGTGAGTGATCAAGGCATCTCCAGATCGAGTCCCAAAGGATCAAGTCATTTGTGTGATCAAGACTTGTATCCGGACTGTTACCACTTTGTATCTTGATCAATACCTAGTGGATTCCTCCAGGAGTTGGAGAAGAGAGGAGTAGAAGAATTACCCCATCTTGAACCTCTACAAAAACCTATCGTGTCATTTACATTTCAAAGACTTTAATTCCTCGCATCTTATTTGTTTAACTCTCTTTGATTAATTTGCTATCCACTTGATAATCTCTAAGTACTAAAACCAAGTATTAAATCATTGCTAAACCAAAATTAAGGGTGTTAAGTCTTCCAATGAAAAACAAACTATAGTTGAGCTAATTCGGTCTTAACAATTTGAGTTATTCTATCAACGGCTCGGTCGAGTCTGTTGAGTGACTAACTCTACTAATTAACTAAATTGGTCATCCACCAAGGACACAAAATTGTAGTATCAACTCGAACTTTACAAAGGACTAAATAGAAAAAGTTGGTAAGGTTTATTCAACCCCCTTCTAAACCTTACACTCACACCCTTGGGACCTACAAGTGGTATCGGAGCGGTTGGTTCATTGAGCCTCCCGACCGGTTCTTGAACTAGATCTCCAAATTTTTCAAAGTCCTGTTTTAGTACTTAAGTTTTCAAAACTCCTTTTATCATTAAAAGTTATTATCATGGAAGCAAATTTAACACGCATCCCTATGTTCACAATTGAAGAATTTGATGATTGGAAAATTCGTATGCATGCTCATCTATCAAAGATTACATGATGAGATGTGGATAGTGATAGAGGATGGGCCACCGCAAATTTTAAAAGTGAACACGGTATGTAAGAAGAGTCATGTATTTGAAGGTGAAGAGGATGTTGCTCCTAGACCAGCTATGGTTGAAAAACCAAGAGCTGAATGGACAAATAATGACAGGAAAATATATAACTTTGACAATGTGGTCAAGGACATTCTTTACAAAACCTTGGACAAAGCCATGTTCAACAAAGTCAAATCATGCAAAAAACGGCTAAAGAAATGGGACAAGCTAACATTGATTTGTGAAGGCTCGTGAGCAAATCAAGGAAAATAAATTATCGGTGGTTGTACGTAAATTTGAGAATTTCAAAATGATCTCGGAGAGAACCTGGATCAACCGGATGCTCGATTCATAGAAATCACCAACGAGCTATTCGCACTTGGAAAAGAATATACACGAAGGAAATGTGTATGAAAATCCTAAAAAGTCTCCCATTTGAATGGGAAATGAAGGTCATGGCACTAAGACATTCCATGGACCTATCGAAGACATCCAACCATGAGCTATTCTCGGACCTCAAAGCCTACGAATTTGAGCCGAGAAGAAAAGACAGGAAGAGACAATTTGTACCCAAAACAAATCGCTCTAATTGTTAAGGATGGAAAGATAGCCGAGGTCAAAGAAGTCATTGACCCGGAGGAAATAGCCCCGATGGTTAAAAGGTTCAACAAGTTCTTCAATAAGAACTACAAAGAGAGGCAAGGGCGAATCCTCCGAAGACACTCGGCTCCTCCAAGTCAAGGGAAGATAGGCCAACCAAGAGAACAGATCATCAAAAAGTCAATATCAAAGGGTGACAATCCAAGAATGGAAAGAGTGATCAAAAGGTTGAATATCTATCTTTGAACCGTAGGCAACCAGGTCACTATGCCATTGATTGCCCATATCCTGTAGTCAACAAATACATGAATGAAGAAGAAAGAAAGGTCTTGAGAGAAAGAAGACAAGAAAAGAAAAGGCAATGTTGGTCGCAGAGAGAGCCGAGACAACCAAGTCAAAAGACATGGCTGATTCGAGAGAGCGATGAAGTGAAGCCGACTACTCAAGTGACTTGAAGAAGAAGCCCTGTCTGTTTGATGGCCAAGGAACAAGATCAACCGACCAAGAAGATGAGGTACACTCTAACTCATCAAACTCGATTCTTGTGATAGTGATCGTGACACACACACTTCATCACCCATTGATCTTTATGATTCATTAGGCAAAATGATGAAAGATTTTGAACACATTAAATCCTCACACACACTACTAAATGAGGAAAAAAATTTACCTACTCAAGAACAAAACTCACAATTGACTAAGGAGCCGAGTACTCTAAGTCAAATAGCCGATGAGAATGAAAGTTTAAAGGCTGAAAATGCAAAGCTAATAAGCGAAAATAAGCGCTATAGAAAAGAGGAAAATGACCTTAAAAATGTGATTGCCTCATTCACTAAGGCATCTAAATCATTGGATGATCTTATTATGAGTCAAAGAGAATGTGGAGACAAGACAGCTTAGGATTTAATTCCTCTGTTCTATGTCAAGCTCCAAAAGTGATTTTGGAAAAAGGATCTTCAAGCAATGAAGTATCTCAAAAATCCAAAACTCCAAATGGTGCACACACATTTAATCCAAAGCACAATTACAAGCAAACTGGCCTTGGTTATAAAGGAAAAGGAAAACAACTTGATTGAGTGCGTTGAAATGACAGTGAGAAGAAATTCACCGAGTTCATCAAAAACTCCAAACAGAAATACTCAGTAAAGAAGAAAAACAGAGCTACCAAAACCCCAAAAAAAAAAAAAAAATCTATAAAGGAAACACATATGATGGGAATGGTAGAAAATATCCAAGCCAAGTGATTGGAATGATGTGAACTATCAAAGAAAGACATGGAATATAAGCCCAAATGGCAAAGGCCAGAACTCAAGCAAAGGCCATTCCAAAGGTATAAGAGCTTTCATCAAAGACACATATGCACCTAGGCACTACACTCGAGACATCACAACTACCCAAAGAAGGCAATTAAAACACATATACAGCATACAGACAAAAAGAGACAGTTGTATGAACCTAGAATCCCCAAGCAATTTGCCAAAATTAATTATGATTATGGCACGATAGAGCGGCAACCCCTTAGAGTCAAATCATTTGGCTATAGGTTGGTTGGATCATCTTACAATACTAACCCCTCGGGACCCGGACAAGTATGGGTACTAAAACTTAATTTCCTTGTTTTGGGTTGGGTTCAAGGAGTGAGTGCCAAGGAACGTGGTACATGGATAGTGGCATTCCCGGACACATGATAGGAAACAAGAAAAATGTCAAAATTCAAGGAAGTCAAAGGAGCAAAAGTCATATTTGGAGGAAATGAAGCTCGGGAGAAATAAGAGGCATTGGATCCATCAAGAAGAATGGATTAGAAATCACAGATGTTGCATATGTTGAAGGACTCAACTTCAACTTGCTAAGATCACCAACTATGTGACAAAGGGTTATAATGTTGGATTTAACATGGGTATATGCCAAATCAAGGATATCTTTGAATCAAATGAAGTTGTGTTGCAAGGATGCGGACAAAAGAACATGTATGTCGTGGATTGGTCAATCGCAACACCCAAAGACTGTCTATTAGCAAAGAGCACTGTTTGAATCAAGTTGGATGTGGCACAAAAAGTTTAGTCACGAATTTCAAAACGATTAACAAGCTTGCGTAGTAATCTTGTGGAAGGACCTTCGAGATACAAGAAGGAGAGTATATGTGATTTATGTCGAGAAGGGGAAAACAAATCAAATCATCATTCAAAGAAAAGACATGCCCATCTTCAACAAGAATATTGCATCTGCTACATATGGATCTATTTGGTCCAGTGGAACCAGCTAGCATAAGTGGAAAGAAATACACCTTGGTGGTAGTAGATGACTACTCAAGATATACATGGACAATATTCATGTGTAAGAAGAAAGAAACTCTACGAAACTACCACGGTGATGAAAAGGATTCAAAATGATAAGAGCCAAACCATTATCAAAATAAGATCGATGCAGGAACCGAGTTTGTCAATGGGATAATAACTCGATATTGTATTGAAAATGGCATTGGTCATGAATTATCTGCAGCAAGGACTCCACAATGAGAATGGAGTTGCGAGAAAGAAGGAATAGAACTCTCAAAGGAAGCAAGGACCATGTTAGTCGAAGGCGGGGGTTACCAAAAAGATTTTGGGTGAAACAATAAACACAAAGATGCTACACTCAAAATAGATGCATGATAAACAGATTTGGCAAAGACTCCTTATGAGATTTGGGGGGGAGAAAACCTAATGTTGCATATTTTAGAATATTTGGATGTAAATGCTTCATCCATAACAATGCAAAGATAATCTAAAGGCTTTTGATGCTAAAGCGAGATGAAGATATCCTCTTGGGATACTCGGTGAAAGCAAAGCCTACTGAGTACTCAACAAGAAGACTATGGTTGAGAGGAATCCATTCATGTGGTGTTCGATGAACCAAATGTTAATGGAGAAGACATTGAAGAACCGGTAGATAAGCTAAATCAACCAACCATGCGTAAGAGTCCCTATCTTTGTCAAGTCAAGCCGGAATCATAAACTCGAGATGAAGATGAGATAGTGAATCTCAAAAATAGTGGAAAATTTGCGCTAAGTGATTACGAGAGAGTCGATCAAAGCAACACATGCAAGGAAGACGATCAATCCACCTAACTTACTCCAACTTGATGTAAGATGGGAGAGATCATCCACGTAAGTCGTCATTGGAGATATAAGAGAAGGTGTCAAAACAAGATCCAGAACTCAACAAGCTATGTTCACATGCTTTATCTCACAAATAGAGCCTAAAGATGTGTCACAAGCATTGGATGACATACATTGGATTCAAGCTATGCAAGAAGAACTGAATCAGTTTGAAAGAAATAAAGTATGGGAATTAGTTCAAAGACCCACCCCCCAAAATGTTATTGGCACTAAATGGGTGTTCAGAAACAAGATAAACGAGGAAGGTTCTGTGGTAAGAAACAAAGCAAGACTAGTAGCCAAAGGATATTGCCAAGAAGAAGGGACTGATTTTGATGAAACATTTGCCCCGGTAGCAAGATTGGAAGCTATAAGGATGTTTCTTGCCTATGCAGCTCACAAGAATTTTATTGTATATCAGATGGATGTAAAAAGTGCATTCCTAAATGGTTTATTGGAAGAAGAAATATATGTTGAACAACCTCCAGGATTTGAGCAGAAGACTCTTGGAGATAAGGTATATAAACTCAAGAAAGCTCTATATGGATTGAAACAGGCACCCAGAGCATGGTAGGATACTTTGTCACAATTCCTAACTTGAGAATGGATTCACAAAAGGAAAAGTAGATAGAACACTCTTCAGAATTCAAGACAAGAAGAGCATACTGCTTGTTCAAATATATGTGGATGACATCATTTTTGGATCCACAAACAAAGAGCTGTGTGATAAATTTTCAAACCTCATGCAAAGCAAATTCGAAATGAGCATGATGGGAAAGCTGACATTCTTCCTTGGACTCCAAGTGAAACAGTTGAAGGATGGAACCTTCATAAGTTAAATAAAATACACCAGAGATTTAATGAAGAAATTTGGTATGGAAGAGAAGTCTTCTGTGAAAATACCAATGAATACATCACCAAAATGGACATGGATGCGGATGGCAAGCACAGAGATCAAACAAGATACAAAGCACTTATTGGATCATTGCTCTATCTCACAAAGCGGGCCGACATCACCTTTGTTGTAGGTGTATGTGCAAGATTTCAATCTGCTCCAAAAAGAGAGCCATATGACTCAGCTAAGAGGATCTTGAGATATTTGAAAGGAAGCCAAGAAGTTGGCTTATGGTATCCAAAGGAAGGTTGATTCAAGGTAATTGGCTATTCAGACTCGACTATCTTTGGATGCGAGTTGATGGGAAGAGCACCTCGAGGCACATGTCAAATGCTTGGAAACAAAGTTAATTTCTGGTTTAGCAAAAAGCAAAATTCAATAGCCACCTCTACAATCAAGCGAGAAATACATAGTCAAATGCGGGCAGTTGTTGTGCCCAAGTCCTATGGATGAGACAACAGCTGAGAGACTATGAAGTTGAAGAGAAGGAAATTCCAATCATGTGTGATAACACAAGTGCAATTGCAATCACTCAAAATCCTGTGTTGCACTCAAGAACAAAGCATATCGATGTCAGATATCACTTCATAAGAGATCATGTTGAAAAGAAGGACATTACCTTGGAGTATATTTCAACTGATAAACAGTTGGCTGACATATTCACAAAACCATTATGTGAGTCAAGATTTGAAGAACTCAAGCATGAGTTAGGATTAATTGAGATGAGCTGACACTCAGAAGAATCAAAGAAAAGAAATGAAACACAAAAAAAAAGCTGAACTCTCAAATCGGCTAAGTGAATCAGCCGTATCGGAAAGACAGCTATACCGAATTAGCTGACAACTGAGTCACTAAGAGAACTGTGAAAAGAAGAGTTAAATCAGCTGAGGGAAAAGTTCGAGTCATTTATGAGCAAAGTGACAAAACGCAATTTTTACTAAGCGGGAATGTTTTTAAGTATTACGTCAAAGATAATTATGACGCGTGTACAGCAAAAGCCGCACACCAAGCTTATGATTGGATATAAATGCTGCCGCATTAAATACGAGACATTAAATGCTAAATCGGGCGTGCACAATCTAAGCCGTTGATTTCGATCACATTTCAAAAACCACCCGCACGCCCTTTCATGAACCATACTTAAACCTTTTTTTCGTCCGTTTCTCTCACACATTACCAAAACATTCATTTCTCTCTCGAAGCAAAGGCAAAACTCTCTCAAAACCCTATCAATCTTCAAATCAACTTCTAAGTTTTATTTGGCGAAATATTGAAAGAAATGGCTTCTACTTATGATTTTGTCAAGCTAGGAAAGCAAATCCACACCGGTCTCACTGTGGATTTGAGGGTATGGTCAAACAGGTCCGATGACACCTCATAAAGAAGATCGTTGAAAAGCTCGAAACGCCCGGGCTAAAACCATTTTCGACGATGGAGTTCTCGATGACCTATGTGGAAGAGGTCGCACGCTTCACGTGAATGCCGAGATTCATGATGAGGGGATCAAATCCTCTGTTCATGGAAAGGAGTTCATCATCTCTCGCCAAGGATCTGCGCAACACCGCTCACTACCGCGGCGGAAGGAGCACTAGAAATCAATGAAGCTGATGTAGACTTGGATGTCGCTTGGAAAGAAGTAGCCAAGACCGACTATCTTTGAAAAGATAGTCTACACACACCAACAAGAGGCTATCAAGGAGGACTACCACAAGTCGTTGGACATAGTTGCCAAATGCATAGACATCAAATTTGGCAGCTTTGACCAAACCGTCTAAAGCGAAGTTGATCGTAATGGCCGCGATCATTGAAGAAAAGCAAGTAAATTGGGCTGAGTTTGTCTACAACAGACTGCGCTGGAATGTAGGGAACAAATCCTTCAAGGAGAATGGTGCATTTGGAGGATCCCGGGATATGGTCAGTGATCGGCCGGTGATGGAGGTCAAAGGAGTCCTCTAGACATGGAAAGGCGTTCCATGTAAACAAGAGGATGTTGAGATCAAACCTCTCGGGCGCACGAGAAGAGAGCCTACGCCAAGAGAGTCGACACGAGTGAGGGGGAATCGGTGACCAAGATAGATCTGTTGTCTCCTCTCCACCAAAGAAGAAAGGCGCCCCTGCATGCTAAGAAGATCGTTGCTCCTGTAGCAAAGAAAAACAAATCTGCTCCCGCCCCTACAGCCGGGAAGTCACCCGCCCTCGCAGCCGTGTCTCCCGCTCTCCAAAGAAGAAGAGAAGGAATCTCAAATACCTTCTCGATCGTCAAAAGAGGAGAACCGATAAGCCAAGACGGCCGCTTCTCGTAAGAAAACACCAAAGACCCCCGCCGCCAAGACTCGGAAGAAACTCTCTCCGAACCGTAAATCCCTCCTGGTACAAACTAGAGACGAAGAAGAATCATCAAGCGCTCCGAGCTTGAGAAACCAACGAGTCACCACTCAAAGTTGAAATAGATACCGAGATTGTTGGAGAAGTAGAGTCTCCGGATATTATTGATGAAATGACTAAGTCTCTTTGAAGGTGATCAACAGAGGCAAATCGAAGACCCGGATGTAGTTCGTGACAATTTGAGACACAACAAGTAGCCGAGAAAGCACACTACTGTTGCGGGACAGGATAGTATCCCCTCCCCGCAATGCACGCACTTGACAAAGATGGATCACCGAGCTTGCTACCTTCTATCCCCGAGAATGAGGGACAACAAGAAGAAAGCGATAGAGATGATAGTGATGTGATAATCCTATCCCCACCTTATCCAGACATCCAAGATCGTCTGCGAGAGTGGAGGAAGTGGAAATTGAGTCGATCCAGGGAACAGTTCCAACGGCCTGAGTTTATAGAAGAGAAAGAGGAACTGCTGAACTTTCTTGGGATCGACTCATGTGATCCCAAAGATTGGATGAAGAAAATCGCAAAGATATCTTGCGGATCTTCAAGGACAAGAGAGAAGGAGAGACAGCGAGAGGAAGTTGAGGCACGTGAGAAGGCCAAGATCCGCCTATCACCGCACCACGTAACACACACATCATCTCCTTGATGTCTTATCGATAGTGATGAGGATCGGACCCTGTTGCCGCCACGAAGAATTGCAAATGCAGCAAGCAATGCACGAATCCTTAATCCTTCACGAGCAAAGAATGATGGAGGGACCAGAAGAGTCCTCCAAAACACAATCGAAATAGACCCAATGGGAGTGGTGCAAAGATATCGCCACCGTTGTTGCGCCACCACTTCCCAACTCACTCGAGAAGAAAGAAATAAGGGGAAATGGGGATGGCGGGATAGTGGGGACCCCAAATCGAGCCAACCCCTATTGAATGTGTCTTACCACCTACCCCAACGATCGAACACTCGAGAAACAAATGGGAGTTTGGAGATGAGTGACCCCATTCAAGTCACTCGGTGGTGCGCCACCGAGGGGGAAACTCCTCCTCACCGCAAAGTCGGAGGATGTTGCAGATGACTCCACAATGAATCTAGGAGGCGAAGTGGAGAATGAACAAACACAAAGTACACAGCAAGTTGTCATCAACGAAGCTCGCGATTGAGACATCTCAACCGAGGTGCCAACCGCTCGAAGGCTAATGAATCGCCGATGCAATCGGGCACGAGGAAGGAACAACCCCGGGAGTTAATACTGCTGGCGATGAAAGTGCAGATCCATGGGGTTGAGACTCCAATGGATGCCACCAAGAAGACCCTAAGACAGTGACACATGCCGAAAGGGATGTCGAGGCCTCGCCGCAGTTGAGACTAGCAGGAGGAGGTAATGAAGGCCAACGGGAGGTTGAGACTTCCGGGGGTAAAAAGAAGTCGGAATAGAGAACATCCCTCCCGCTATCATTGATCCATCCGAAAATGAGATAAGCGCGCTTCACGATTCCCGGAAAATCCCGATGTAACCTTTCTCGGGATCGGAAGGCGACGATGAAGTCGAGTCATCCCCCGTGATCGATCCAAAAGACTCGGTGAGGATGTTCCAACAACGAGTAAGTCCGGCCTCAAGTCTACTCAAACTTTCAACTTTGATGAGCCACCCATGGAAATCTCATCATCATCCGATGACGCTTCTAATAAGGCCGAGGACGATCAACTCAATTGGAGAAACCAATGAGACCGACGAAGCCGTTGAGACAACCGAGGCTCAGCAAGTCGGGTCAACTTTACAACAAACCCCGGTTGAAACAGAGTCCATCGCGCAGCTCCCAAGCCGCAGCAGCTTCGACTCCCCAAGGAACTTCACGCGCACCACTCATCATTGAACAAATCCCAGTTGCCCGTGATGATTCCTTTGTAGAATCATTTACCTTCTCTCTAGAGGTCCCTGACCTCCTTGAAGAGTCAGAGAGAGATCTCGCGCGCTTCCACAAACCAGATCCTATCATTCCATCAGATACCATCGTTCCAGCTGACTATGATTTTGACGCTACTTGGCCGTCAGCTGCAACGGAGGGAACAACTGAAGTTTGGGAGGTATTCAAAGCATTATTTGCTGAAATTGAACAGATGGAGAGGCACCAGGCCTCGATGGACATGAGACTGGATAACAGAGATGCCAACCTTACTGCTGACTTGAGAGGCATAATAGTCGAATCGTGAGGAGTGGTGGCAACAAAGAATAAACAATGCGTGTGGAACAAGCTAGATATTTCAGGACTTTGTTCAACAAGCTGTTGGTATGGCGTGCTGAGAATGCTGATGCAAAGACGAAATTGAGAGAACACATTGAGCACATGCATGAATCTCACACTGCTGAGATAAAGCTGTTGCGTGAGCAAAATAAGAGTGAGCTCCTGCGTATGGAAGAAAACATGGATCGCAAATTCAGCCTTCTCATCTGAGATGAAGCTAATTTCACTGAATCCAACGCTACTCGCCTCCGAGTTTCGTGCCGCATACTCACAGCACTCGAAGCGAGAACTCGGCATCGCCAGACTCGACTTCCTACTTGCTAGTATGTTTCAGGGTTCTCTCTCCTTTGATGATGCCAAAAAGGGGGAAGAGGAATACCTAAAAGATCAAGAGATCGACGTTGAGAAGGAGGAGAATTTGTGAAGGGAAAGACACCGGTGAGGAAGTGTCGAAACAAAAGAAAGGAAAGTCTGTTGGGGAAGGATCGAAAGATGTAACCTTGATAATTGCACAAACCCCCAACAAGGTCTTGTCACTGGTGATATTATCGGCAGAACAAACTCCCAGTGACTTCGCCACTCCAACACTCTGATTTGTATCTATGGGAAAAAAGAAAGACATTGTTAAGCGAGGGATGGAGGAAGTGGAAGGAAGAATGAATGCCCGAGTAATGGATATCTTGAAAAACATGGAGGCATTCCAAGAGAGAGAGACACTTATGCCATCTCGATGCCGGAACCGAGCCGAGATCAGTTGATGAATTTAAAACACTCGCATCTCGAAGGATACTTCGCAAACATGTCCAGGGCTCAAGCACGGGACTTGTCTTGGGAAAAGGGTCTCACACTATGTGAAGAAGGCGAGCAGGCGCAGACTGACAACCGGTCGCTCTGCTTTGGTCACTCGCTAGTCACTCACCGGAAGAAGAAGACTCGACAATACACGCCCGAGGAGGAAGAAGTAGTGGTGGAGGAAGAGGCTTCAGGACCAGGCCTCTCGCCAAAAACATTGAGTACATAGATCCAGGCAAGAAAGGAGGGATCTATTGGGTGTTTTTGACGAAGTAGCCAATCGCAAGTGGCTAAAAATAATCCGAGTATGTGAAAAGAATCGAAGAAGAAAATAAAAGACAAACTCAGCTATGGGAGGAGAGACAAGAGAGACTAAGAAGAGATGAAGCTCGGAAGGCATATGAAAAGAAGAAGAAGGCAGTGGAGATGAGAAAAAGAGAAGAAGAGCGAAGAAGATGACAGAAAGAAGAAGAAAAAAGAAGGAGGAGCGTGACAAAGGAGATGAAGTGTTGGTGTCCACCCTTCATGTATCTTACTATGTAAATACATTTCATGTAAGTCTTCCGTAATAAATCAGTAAATTCTCTATTTTTTGCGTAGACATAAATGTTTGCTCGATACACCTTGTAAAATGATTGTGTAAAAGAACAAGAATGTTATTATCAATAAAAGGATTGATTCTACGCATACATTCTATGTGAATGCACTATCTATATGTATCTTTGCTATTTACATTTTGAATGTTTTAAGTTTTGGCATCATCAAAAAGGGGAAATTGTTGGGAAATTTATTGTTTAGATTTTGATGAATGCCATATAAAACTTAGAATAGGAAGTTGGCACCCCATTTTTTTCATGTTTGTATTGTAATAAATAGGGTGGTCAAGTGAGTTAAGTCACTATGACTAAACATGCAAAAAGACAATCAAGACTAGAAGGAACACTCTCCGCAAAGGCAGTGAGTATGGCAAAGAAGAGAAGACAGGACTCGATTGAAGGAACAACCGAGATGATGCGGTGAGTGGAGTATCGGTCAAGTCAACTCAAGATAGCCAAGTCTCAAGTTGAAGTGACGGAGAGTCATCCAATGATTGGAAGGCGACTCTAAGTCACCCGGGGAAAGCAAAGAAATGCGGTCAAGGCGAGACAACTAAAAGAGATCCGTTGCACGTAAATCAAGAGAATTACTTAAACAAGTAATATCTCCATGCTACCTTTCTCGAAGTGCTCAGTCGAGGAAGCGTGCAAGAAGAATAAACCAATGGGAAGCACTACACCGTGTCGAACTCGAAAAGTCAAGAACAATTCATACGAGGAAGTGGCAATTTCAAGGATCGCAACAAGACAAGCCAACGTCCACAAGTGACTTTAAAAAAAAGCCTATCTCTTCAGGGCGCGATTTTTGAAAGATCACTATAAAAGGCCGAGGAATGACTGCGAGAGAAGGTTACTCGAACCACGAACATTCAAGAGAACATTAGAATCAGAACTTAAATATTCTCAAAATTATCCAAGATTAATCCTCAAGCCTACAACACGAAGAAAATCAATCCAACACTCACCGTGAAGGAAAGATAGCTTCAATCGGTTGAAGAGGAAACTTTTGAAGAAAAGGGGTCTACATTCCACGAAGGATTGTAGAAAGGTTCAAGGTCGAACCAGTCTCGAGTTTTTGGAGGTCTTCATGATCAAATCCAAAGAGCTTGAGCAAGTGAGTCAGAGTAGCAAGGCAAAATGCCTGTGAAGAAGTTCCTCGAGTCGACGAGAAGCCGGTGAGTGATCAAGGCATCTCCGATCGAGTCCCAAAGGATCAAGTCATTTGTGTGATCAAGACTTGTATCCGGACTGCTACCACTTTTTATCTCGATCAATACCTAGTGGATTCCTCCAGGAGTTGGAGAAGAGAGGAGTAGAAAAATTAGCCCATCTTCGAACCTCTATAAAAACCTATCGTGTCATTTACATTTCAAAGACTTTAATTCCGCATCTTATTTATTTAACTCTCTTGATTAATTTGCTATCCACTTGATAATCTCTAAGTACTAAAACCAAGTATTAAATCATTGCTAAACCAAAATTAAGGGTGTTAAGTCTTCCTTTGAAAACAAACTACAGTTGAGCTAATTGTCTTAATTTGAGTTATTCTATCAACACGGCTTTCGAGTGCATTTGAGTGACTAACTCTACTAATTAACTAAATTGGTTGTCCACCAAGAACACAGCTGTGTAGTATCAACTCTGAACTTTAAAAAGGACTAAATAGAAAAGGTTGGTAAGGTTTATTCAACCCTCCCCCCCTTCTAAACCTTACACTCACACCCATTGGGACCTACACCACTATTCTGAGTTGTCCGAGAGATATCTCGATTATACGTCAAAAACTTGACCCCATTGATCACACAACCAGAATATGATTTGACCGATATACTAGAACCATTAGCAAGAGAAAAGTAGCTCGGTCATATCCGGTGAGTTTATTTCATGAAGAGAAAACATCTGAATTAAGTAAAATGAGTATAAGATGTTGAAATTATGACACCACGTGTTGTTTAATGTTATATAAATGAAATATCTAACCTTCTTTTGAAACCATTGAGAAAACTCTCTCGATTGTATATCATCCAGAGTTTCAATTGAGTTGGATTGAGTGTTTTCGTTTTTGTGAACACTGTTCAATAGAAGTGATCAAAGAAGATAATTGAGTTATGTAAACTCAAGATATAATGTAAAATTGGAATTCACAATTCTTGAATACTTAACATATTGTTGAATTTCCAAGCAATTTTGTAATATGTACCACTCGACTTTATTCCTCAAAGTATTTTCTAACGTTGTTAGGACCATCTTCCCAACCAGGCGACAACAATTCTCAAACACGTAAATTTTACTCATGTTCGCATCTTCATTCGAACCCGTTTCTTTCGGGTTTGTTTGATTTGGTTTCAATCCCATCAAGATACATTGAGCAGAAAGTCAGTGCTTCATTCACAACATATGCTTCAACAATATATCCTTCAAGACCTGCCCGATTTCCGACATACTTTTTCAATGATCCAAAAAATCATTCTATCGGATACATCCATCTTAAATACACAAGTCCTCCCGGATAGCTTCCTCATACGGCAAGTGCATTAATGAGTGTACCATTATATCAAAGAATCTTTGGAGGGAAAATTGTTTCTAACGCATTACAAAATAATAACAATCTCATCCTTTGCCTTTTTCTAAGTCATGACTCTCAATGTACGCAAACACATTAGTTTGAATAAATTGCTTAACTCGGTGATAGTATGTACTATCTGTTTTTACATAAACGGTCGTATCCCATTTGGAAATAGCCTCTGCAATATGACATGGCAGTCATGTGATTTTAGTCCGATAATCTTGCTGCTATTATTACATTCAATCACATTTTTCCGCAAGTTTGAACTAAAACCATTAGGAAATCACACAATCTTTAGGAACTCACATAATTTTTTGCAGTTCTCTGGGGTGAATGTGTATGTTGCACGTGGTTTCATCCAACGATCACCATCTTTATATAAATGCAACTCTTTTTGCACTCCCCAGTTTCGAAGATCGATCCGTGACTTGTCTGTATCTTTATTTTTTCCTTCAATATTTAGTAATGTACCCAACAAACTATAACACACACTTTTGTCAATATGCATGACGTCCAAGTTGTGACGTAATGACAACGAAGTCCAATATGGTAAATTCGGAAGATACTCTTCTTACTCCAATTTAACTAAATTGGATGACGTTTTTGCTTTTTGCCACCATGCTTTTCATGTTTTCTAGGCAACATGTGCGCTACATGCTGTAATTTGTGTAATATTTGTTCAGTTGTTTTGCGAGTTGGAAGGGGTCATTTATCAGGTTTCCCATTAAATTTCTTGTTGTTTCTTATATTATGACTCATGGGAAGCCATCGATGATGCCCTATATAGCATGTCTTGCTCGTAATCGTCTAAAGGCAGAGTTAGGGTTTATTCAAATGAGACTACAGAGAGAGAAAAAAAGTTAGAGAGAGGAACAATGGCGGGGGTTGCTTAGTGTGGGACTTTTAGCTAATTGGCCATATTTTTTTTAACTGACCCCATTGTTGGGGTAAGCTTTTTCTCCTTGCCAAAAAAGCGGTACCATACAAACGATACCGCTTCTTGCCTTCTTCACAATTAAATAAATAAAAGAAAATGAATGTGGTGGAGTGTACAAAAAATTTACTTGGAAGTTTTTGCATTGTGGGAGAAAAAGTGAAGCTTTTTATGTTTGAGGTTTTGATGATGTGGTATCGTGTGTCCCACCAAAATGAAGGTTTTTATAGTTTTTTTAGATATTTGGCATTGGAGATGCCCTTAATACTATATAACTCAATTACTAGAAACCCAACAAAATCAATTAAAAGGGCTTATCTGGTTTGTCCAAAATTATGAGTTCAAATAGAATGTATAGTTCATATATCGCACTATATACCAGAAAATGCCTTCCTTCAGAAGTTGGGATAATCTTGATGCCCCTAACGATTTATTGTGGTGCAAGCAATAACTCATGTAGTATGTAATTTCCAGCTTGAAATTTAATGTTTGAGATGATACCATGTCGGTCACTTGAAGGGAAAAACAACCCCAAGATCCCATACAATATTACTCCAAGAAGAAACTCTTTTTTCGGGCCATACTTTTCGAGGAAATTTGGTTTTGCCATCATACCATTAAATCTGACAATTTTTACCCTTATTTTTTTTCATTTTCTATTTATTTCTTCACTAAAAAAAAGTCCGTTTACCTACAGAAAAAAGTATTAGTATCACTATAAAGTATAGATAAAATCGTTTTGGTATAATTTGGTGAAAAATAATATTTTTTATTCTGTAAGTTTTCTGTAGATAACTGTAAATTTGGTGATAAAATCATTTTTGTCGGTAAACTAAAATTTTCTTGTAGTTCTTTTTTTCCTAATCTTATTTGAACATTTATGTTGCTTACTCGATTCTTTCAAATCGGCTCCAATTGGTTTAATTTCTGAAGAAGATTATTATAATTTCTGAAAGGGTAAGTGTTATTGTATGGATATTGAGTGTTTGGTATATAGTATATACTATATAATAGAGAAAATATCACAAAAAAAAAAAAATTATCAGAGAAGTTTTTGCTGGAAAGAGAGAGATTTGACATTTTAGTGGGGTGAAATGGCATCCATGTATTTCTCCGTAACTATTTCCACTTATATACACAGACCATAATTTCTTCATTTCCAAAACTTCAAACATAAGAAAGGAGAAACAAAAAAGAAAAAAGAAAAAGTGGGCTTTTATTAAATTTAATTTCTTAATATGTATTAGGTATTACTGCTAGCTTACTGTCACATACCATTTAGGTTATATGTCGAGCAGCCTTACGAAAGTGGGATGAGCCGGCACACAAAAATAGAATAGGTCGAATAAAAAGCTAAAAAAAACCACGTAAACTATAACTTAATCTTTTTTAAAGAATACAATTCTTAATGAAATAAGGTAAAAATATAAACAAAGTGGGCCAAAGGGGCCGGTATCCCCATCTCCGCCACTGCTTCTATAAAACAAGACGAAAAGGAAATAATTAGAGCAAACTTTTAAAAAAGCCAATCCATATAAAGTGCTCCAAAAATTGATCTGCTCCGTAATATTTTCCATTTTTTGTAGTGCCATATGGGAAATATTTACGTATATACATGTATACAGAATATGCCAAAGCTTAATCTTATTTCCAAACTTTTGGTTTTAGTACTGAATCAAGTAATTAATGCAACATTACTTAATGTTGAAGGCTTGAAGCAAACATTCGAGTGTTGCATATTTGACTGTTTATTTCAGTAATCAATGAAATTATTGTCTTCTAGTTTTTGTTGCTTCCTTTGAAGGAGTTCTCCACATGATATCCCATTTTGATAATGTATCTTTTTGGTGATCCTCATCTGGAGATTCGAAATAAGCATTGTGCAGTGGTATTTTTTTTTTTTAAATAGATAGTGGTAAATATTTAATTACTTGAACCATCAGCTTATAGCTCAAGTAGTATCATTCATCCTTTATAAGGATATTGATCGGGTTGAACCAAGGTATTTTTGATTTTTGAAATTTATCTCATCTCCTCCAACAATACTCCCAACTTATTAAAAAACAAATATATTTAATTACTTGAAACCAATGGAACTAGTGTTAAATTAATTATTTAATGTGCTGTTTTTATTAGGATTGGTACCCTCAATCTCAATGACATTGCACGCATAGGAGGGCGGTGTCGGGGTAAAATTAGTTTTACCTAATTTCAATTGTTTAATTCTCTTTAATTAATTATTAGCCCATAAAAATTATTAATCAGGCCAAAGCAACAAAAAAGCCCGAGAGACTCAACTCATTGAATCAAACACATGAGACTCAACTCATAATATCAGGCATTAGAAGCCCAACTTGCTATATTCGGCCCATACAACCATACGACCCATTATCCCCGATATAAATAGTATCTCCTTCAATATTTCTTTTTTTTAGTTTTTTCATCCGATCACCCCAATATTAGATATTTCATTCCATCTATTTAACATTTTAGATGACACAATAGTTCTATATATATCACATTTGTTTGCTTTGAAATCTTCGCTCGGATGGATGGCAAAAGAATTTTTTTAATAAAAGATGGAAACGGTGATCAAATAATTGCGACAAGATTCAAATTTTCTTCAGACAAAGTTACTAAAAGAGGTGGCTAAGGTCGGAGTAAAAATGAAGCGAAGTTAATGCTAAGAAAATAAAAATCACATGCTCAATATCGAGTGTTTTTTTTTTTTTTTTAAATTCAGCCCTGTCATTGTTTTTTTGACTCAAACCCGAGTCTCTTCATTTGTTGAGTAATATCCGTGGCCACCTGACACTCAATATTGAGTGTTTGAGTTCGAATCACCTCCCAAATGCCCTATTGGTCACCCATAATACCTTTTTCACATAGTTACTGCTTTTGAGAATTAGGTTCATCACGTTCATGCAAGTTCTTAGCTAAACTACATGATAAGGTCATTACTTTATATATTTTATATGGGCTTTATCTTCTTGGCTCACTCAAAATTGGGCTTCCATATAGCTAGACCTCCTTTATTAACTCCAGTTTTGGTCCTTAATCTTTTACCCAGGCCCATTATTCTGGCCCATCAAGGAAAATTGGTGATTTTCCTTGATCATACGAATGCTTTTGTAAGAGAGTTCAACAATTCTGAAATCAGTGTTTAATTTTTAGTGAACCTGGAAACCAAGATAAATGTTGTATATCACCGGTTAGTCCTTCCCCATTGTTCTATTTTTTCTCTAATCTGGAAGTATTGACTGATTACTATAAATCTTCCAAGTGCAGTAATTGCAATACTAAAATTAGTGGAGTGAGGAAAAAAAGGAAGAGAATTAGATTTAAAGGTGATATATAACATTGGCATGGGTTATAATTGCATTTTTGGAAACGCATTTTTTAGAGAGAGATGAAAACATAAAGGGTATATAAGACACAAATTCAGACACTAGGTTGTCACTATAAGCTGGGGTTGGAATTAAACCGAACAGTCGAGCTTTTAAGAGGTATATAAGACGCAATTGCTTTATATATTTCTTAGGTGGACTTCTTCTTCTAGGCTCACTCAAAATTGGGCTTCCTTATAGCTGGACCTCCTTAATTAACTCCGGTTTTGGGCCTTAATATTTTATCCAGGCCGCCTTAAATATTTATCTTGGGTGGCAGAAATAAGGACAAAAATACCCAACATTCCCGAAAAAAAGACATTTACGCTCTTGGCCTTTTTTCCGGACATTTGTATACTCCCGTATTCTTTTTGGACATTTTCGCTCCCACAAATTGTTATGAATTTTTTAACATTGTTTCAATGTTGTTTCGAACATTTTTCCCACATGTTGCATCTAATAAGATTACAGTGAAAAAAAAATTCGGCCCTATTAAATAATCAATTATATACTAGAAATCTTATAAATAATTAATAAATACACGTAAAAATAAAAACGCACTGAAACTAATATAGAAACAACAAATGAATAGAAAAACACAATTCAATTTTTGATCTAATGCATTGAAAACGTCAAAAACAACATGAAAACAACCAAGAAACAACATAACATAAATGAAAACTATACGAGAAACTCAGAAGTATCATAAGCAATATAGAAAACACAATATGAACAAAAAAAAAGCTTAAAAATAGGTAGAAGGTGCACTGAAACATCAAAAACTACATAGAAATAATAATATAAACATCAGAACAACATTAAAAACAGTATAGAAACAACCCAAAAACAACATAAACAATATATAAAATAACACATGAACAGAAAAGTGCGTAAAAAATAGGTAAAAAATGAATTAAAAGATCAAAACAACATAAAAATAACAAAAAAATAATATAAACAACATCGAAACGACAGAAAGAACATATAAAACAATACAAGAACAAAAAAATTAAAAAAAATATAAAAATGTCCAATAAATATGTAGGAGCATAAAAAAAGTAAAAAAAGTCATATGGGACATGCGGAAGTCAAACAAAGCGTACAAAAAGTCAAATAAGCATAAACAATATCCTTTTTCCCGGAAAGTTGGTACTTCTGGGAATTTTTCTAATTATTTTTGTGTAAACAACAAAATAACACTCCAGAAAAATCTAATTTACCGACAAAATTTACTGACATAAATGATTTTGTCACTAAATTTTATTGTTACCTACAGAATACATACAGAATAAAAAAATATTATTTTTTCCCAAATTATACCGACAGATCATCGACAATTTTCCAATTTACCGATATGTTTTCGGTAGGTATTTACCAACATTTTTAGATTCTGTAGGTAAATATTTTATCTAAAATGATTTACCTACAACAATTTTACCTACACTTTACAATTTTTTCTTAATACTTATATACCTACAGAAAATCTGTAGATAAACTGATTTTTTCTTGTTGTATAAACTCTTGCTTTCAAAAACAATATAAAATCTATTTTTTCCTTTAACAAAAGTAATATATATATATATATATATATATATATGGTTATTTTCCTTCATCATACGAATGTATTTGTACTATTCTTGAAAGTGTATAATTTTTAGTGATCCTGGTAACCAAGAAAAATGCTGTATATCACCAGTTAGTCCTTGCCCGTATTTTTAATTTCTCTTCAGTCTTGATGTATTGATTGATTAAATCTTCCAAGTCCATTAATTTCAATACCAAAATTAGCAGGGCGAGAAAAAAAAAAACAAAAGAAGATTAAAAGGTAATAATGCGATTTTTATATATATGGAGATGTTCCTCCAACATTGGTTACAGTTTCAAAAGAAATTTTCCATTATTTGAAAAACTCAATTTTTAGAAAAAAGATGAAAACATAAAGGTATCTAACTATCTAAGACACAATTTTTTTTTTTTTTGAAAGTTATCTAAGACACAAATTGAGACACTATATTGTCACTATAAGCAATGACAACACTATTTTTATTTTTTTCCACTTATTACACAACTATATATGGACACTAGATTCTCACTAAGCTGACAGCATCTATATATATATATATATATATATATATATATATATATAGGATATGGATCAAATAGGTCCTCATACTTTGGGTGAGTCCATAAGGACACATTCTAACCATAGATTAACAATTTTGGGTGGTCCAGATTTTTAGGGGGGTTTTATGTTTATTTTTTTGTTTAAGCAACTAAGAGGGGTAGGGTGGTCATTTTGCATTATAGAATCAGTTATTGAGATTTCTTTCCATTTTTCACGCGATTTCACCCACTCTTCACGCACACTCGCTCTCCAAATTTGATTTCAAAAAATTTATCTCGTTGCTTATGTAGTATAGGGTTGTTGCTTATGACTTGCTTATTTAGTTAATGTATCTGTGATGCATGTCTAGTGTATATTCGTTGCTTATGTAGTATAAGTTTATCGCTTATGTAGTATGGGTTTGTTGCTTATGACTTGCTTATGTAGTTAATGTATTCCTGGTGCATACGTAGTGTATATTAAATTGCTTATGTAATATAGACTTATTGCTTATGTAGTATGAGTTTGTTGCTTATGACTTGCTTATGTAGTTAATGTATCCATGGTGCATACATAGTGTATATTCATTGCTTATGTAGTATAGACTTGTTGCTTATGTAGTATGTGTTTGTTGCTATGACTTGCTTATGTAGTTAATGTATTCGTGGTGCATACGTAGTGTATATTTGTTGCTTATGTAGTATAAGATTGTTGCTTATGACTTGCTTATGTAGTTAGTGGTATATAAAAGCACCATGACACATCTACACTAGCAACAAATTACATCTTCATAAGCAAACTTCGAACTAAAGTTGAGCTCTAGCAACTATGACAAATTGTCTGCAACTTTTTTCACACAATAGTGCGTTGAAGAAGAAGGATGAATGATTTCCCGCAGTAGTGGGTTGAAGAAGAAGATGGATGTTTGTTTTCTTTCATGAAGAGCATTCGAAGAAGAACACGTTGAATTTGATGTGAGATTTGGAGAGATTATGTGATCATAATGTGAACAGAATCCCATGAATATTGGGTATTTTTGTAGGATTACTAATTTACCCCTCCCTCTATTTTCTAGGATTTAATTTGTAATTTTAGCTCTAAAATCACAACCATTAGAAAATATAGATATGTGGCTAGGATTGATCCCTATGAACTTACCCTATGAGGTGGTCTCATATAACCCCTCCCTATATATATATATATTTTTCCTCATCCTGCTGATCATTTGTTATTCTCTTTTTGTTTTTTAATAATCTTATGCGCCTTTCGAAATATTTGAATATCTATAAGTCCCACTAATATCAATTCAAAAGGAGATGAGCATGATCACCACTAAGACTTAAAAATACTATTACTGGTACCTTCAACTTTAGTCAACTTTATGTGATTAAACAAATTTGAAACCTGCATTATGGCCAGAAAACATGACTAGATATGTGGGCCTCACCTTGTTTATTTAAAATAAAAAAAGTTACATATAAAAAAATGACCTATCTTGGTAAAACAAAGTCAAATTATAATAAAAATGTTGTCTTCCTATTTGTTTGCTAAGAAATTAAAGTATTGGTTGAACAGTTGGAATTGTTGCACATCCTGTCTTTTGGTTCCTCAGAGTCCTAAAAAGCTCCAAAACAACTCAAGACTATTATATCACACCTTGGTAAAGAGACAATTACACCTGTTTTTTTAAGGCCATGAAATTCATCATGAAGATAAGCTTTGAAAATTGTACAATTGGTATGTGTTGGCTCCTCTGTCTGGGATTTTGCTGCTTTTCTTATTTGTTCTGTTTCTCGTAAAAATTTCCGCGTAACCCCGATTAATCCCGCCTAGACACTAGGATTCCATTGTCTGCCTACGTTTTTATTTCGATTAGGCTCGTCTAACCCTGTCAAGGTTCCGCTTAGGCGCTAGACCTCAGTCTAGCCATCCGACTGGCGCCTAGCGCTTTTTACAACATTGTTTATTGTCTAATGCAATCATATTAAGTTCTTGCTAATTAAATGTCAGTAGTAAGGGTGGCAATTCGAGTCGTGTTCGGGTTCGCGGGTCGTGTTGAGACATGATAATTACACAAATTTGTCCAACCCGAACACGACCCGTTTATTTATTCGGATCAGATGGGTCAACCCGAACACGACCTGTTTAATACACGGGTAACCCGAACACGACCCGAAATGACCTGTATATTTTTTAACCTTGAATAAATCTTTTATTTATATTGATAAAATGATAATTTTGGGTTATTTATATATAGAATATTATAAAATATTAAAAATAATACTGAATTTTCTTATTTAAATGGGTTAAACGGGTTTAGTGGGTCATTTCAAAGTCAACCAAACTGACCCATTTATTATTTGGGTTAAATGGGTCGACACGATTATGACCCGAATAATAATGGGTCAACCCTAACCCGCTTATATCGTGTTAGGTTCAGGTCGTGTTTTCGTGTCGTGTCGGAGATTGCCACCCCTAGTCAGTAGACAAAACATATATATATATATATATACCGTTTAATTGATTTTGGCCTAATTTGATTAAATTTTTATTCCATAAAGAGGACAATTTCAAATGATCAGATTACAAAATTAATGTTCAAACCGTAATGACTATAAAATTACAATTGTATTGTATCAAGCTAAAAAACACATGTACAACAAGAACAAGAATTTCCTTAGACTAGTATGAAATCGAGCAAATGTATAAATATTGGGGATAAAAATGTAAAGATATGGACAATCGGACAGTGGTCGAGTAGTTAATACCCCTAAGTCCATGCCCGAGGCTGGGATTTCAATCCTACGATTCCCATCGCACATCCTCTACCAGGATATGTACTCAGAAAAATGTGAAGATTTGAGGCAAATAACACCATTTGTGTAGATCTTGAGTTTAAACCAATATTTCAATCCCTAGGGTACTAATATACATTGAACATAAGAGGAAAAAGAGATTAAAAAAAAAGGCAATGAAAATATAATCACTTTTAAAAAAAATGACACTTCAAAGAGCTCTCACTCACTTTGTTTTTAATCTGTCACATTTCAATTTTCACCTAACTATGACAAGACAATTAGACTTTGTTGAGTAAATTTATAATCATTTGTACAAGACATATAGGAAAATAAATAGTTCTCATCAGCCAAACAGACCTTTAATATATATATTGTTCTCAAGAATGATATGAATTATCACCAACCACCTCGCTCTCGATCTCCACCTCCCTCCGATGGAAATTCCGGTGACAACCACAGGCGGCACAGCTGAGCGCCGCCGCAGTCCCTTCAGTACCGCCGGCCATGAACTCCCGGCAACCGTCGACGGCGTAGCCTCCGATATTGGCTGCATGGTTTTTCTGACATTCGCCGTATCGGACGGTTCGAACAACTTGATTGCTTGAGCTTCTGTGAGATCCTTCTTTTGATCTGATCACCACTTGCCTTTTCTTCATTATGTCACAACCCTAATTATTCTTGATTTATCAAAAAATAAAAAATATTGGGAAAATTCAATTTACCCAATATTATTTGCTGATTGATATGATTTTAAGAACTATTCTTGTCGAGGATGGAATGAATGAAGAATATGAATAGAAAAGCTAAAAGCCAAAACTTTGAAGTGAGAGCACCATAAACCTAACCTAACCCTAGCAAGAGGGTATATTTATATTTGCAATTGTTTCTATTCTTCCCACTTTGAAAAGTAAAAGTTGCCATATTTTAAAATATTGTTTTGCGGATGAGATTTTCTATACTAAAATTATGTTTCATCTCTGCCGCACATACAATTGATAAGTGTATGAAAGTTACGCACGTACAATTGATAAGTGTATGAAAGTTACCATATTAATTTTGAAGACATACATCAAGACTAAATTGTGGGTTTTTAATATGACAACTTTCATACACGCGTCAATATACGGTAAAATAGGAGATAAAACATATTTTTGGAATAGAAAATCCTACCCTCAATTAAAAATTAATATGATTTGATTTTGTCAGCGGTAATTCTGCTAATTAGAAATTTCATAGCGACCACTCTCCACAAAGAAAAGGACACGTACAGAGTGGCTATTCCATATATAATTTTTTCCTCAACACACTAATTTAATTAGTACTTTAGGTACTGATAAAAAATTATATGTAATCAGTGTGAATCACGTTGTATCACAGTGTATGTTTCGTTTATTAATATTTCAATCATACGGAATCTCTTATTTCCTGTTATATGGTGTGTTTTACACTTTATCTAATAATTTTTCCTTATTTTCGAAAATTGAATTACTAAGTGTTTTATCTTTCATAATTACTTCATATAATATGATTTATTAAATAAGAAAAGTTTGATTTTAAAAGATTGTTTTATGACTTTACGCTCAAGTATTATTTGGATATGGAAAGATTTTATTCGTTATTATTTTAGGTCATATTGATAAGGAAGAACTCCAGAGTCCTACTTTACATGAGATATGAATCCTTGTTTGTGTATATCTCTCTTTCCATGTTTGTAGGGACTTGGAGTTGGAGACTTGGAAGCATCGATATAATTGAATCGTCCCTCACAAAATTTAGTACGTAGAATTACAAGTTAGAGAGAATAAGTTTCTGAAATGTATTTTGAATTGATGTCTTTCCTTTTTTTTTGTTTTTTTCTAATTTGCTCTTCGTTTATGTATTACATTTAACGAGTGCTTATTGGAGAATAAGTTTCTAAGTTTTTTTTCCCCCAAAGTGACGGTTAGAGCATCTCACCAAAAGAAATTTCCAGTTTACCGAAAAATGATTTTCTCACTTAAATTTATAGTTATTTACATAAAAAAATATTAGTTTTTCCCAAATTAAACCGACAGATCATCGACAGTTATTTAAATTTACCGACAGAAATACTGCAGGTAATTAACCAATTATTCTTATAGAGTTTTCTGTTCTTGTAGTGTCCGTGAGAATTTTCCTTTAAAAATTCTTAACTTTTTATTTCATTTACATGTAAGAGATTTAAAATGAAAATAATTGATTGTTTATTATTGATATTCCCTTTTAATGTTGAAATAAGCAATTAAGGCATGGGGAATTGACTAGAAGGGTCGTTGGAAATGATCTTCCAACTGCCTTGAAAGGTGAAAGGATTGGCTATATCTCTGTAAATTAGGTCAACTATCTAATTTGATGGGAAAAGCATTTCATTTAGTTGTGGCTAAAAGTGATTGATTTAGCCTAAGAAGGCATCTAATTCTACAATTTAGTGGGTCCTTAATGATATATAAAGGTGTGTAAGAACATGGCCCTTCAAATCCTGTCTTCACCTTTGTCTAATTTGCTCACATCCCCATTTTCCAATCTTAAAAAAATTTGCACCAATTTGTCTAATTTAATTTAAGGAAATATGACTGCAATAATGCTGTCCAACTTACTCTATATAGACATGAAAAATCAAGGAAAAAAATGTTCCCACAATAAAAAACAAATAAAATGAAAACCTAAGAGTAAAAGAATTCTCCTTGGGGAGAAATCTAAGCATATTTTTAAGGAATTTAAGAATTTACATATAAAGTCTCACTTAATTTAAGGAAATATATGTGTACGTGCTAAATTGTTCAAATGGTCAATGAGTGAAGGATTGGAAAATCAAACACTCCAATGGGGAACATATAATAATAGGCTGACACGTCAACCATGATCGATATATATATATATATATATATATATATATATAATTGTCAAAAATCAGTAAGTTCCAATTTCAGATAGATGTAAAAAAGGGTTGCGGTCAATTTTCCCTTTCATCAGGATCTCCTATTCCTTATATTGTTCCGTGGTGTACCGATTCACTAATGTTAGTATTACTTTGTACCCTACATTCATACAGTGTATTGAAAAATAGGATGAAATAATATTTGAAATAAGAAATCCGGACTCAAATTGTAACCAGATTTCATGTTTTACTTTCTAAACTATTTAACTGGATTTATAACATGTGTCATGATTCAGATAAATATGGAATGCTAATTGTTTACAAGCCAAAGTTTGAGGAGGGCCAACAGGTTGAGTAAACTCTGGAAATTTCACCAAAAAGTTAATACAAAAATTGACAACCCTAATTTATATATATGATTCCTCCATGATTGGTACTTTACAGCATAAATTCACTGCATGCAATAGACAGTTTGAGTTGTACTTTCGTTGTACAAATTAAAGAGCATGTTTAATTAATAGGTTCACGTGTGGCTCCTTTCTTTTTTAATTTGAATTGTGGACAGTAAGTTGTTGAACAATTTAAATCATTTGTGGAATTGAATTCACATTTTAAGTTTGAGACTAATTAAGGGAATATGATTTTGTTCAGTACTCACCCTAAGTACTCTATTTTAACATTCTTTGACTATTTGCAAAACTGAGGAGACAGATTTTCTTTTTTAAAGATCGAAATCGACCTTGTCATTGAGGTTTTAGTTTTCTAGTAAATTCAAAATTTGTTATGCATAAATTCACAGGATCAAGTCTCGATCGTTACGCAAGTTTATCGATGTTTATAATTGAGATTTGTAATATATATATATATATATATATATATATATAGGTATAGGATCAAATGTGGCAGAGGGCTTACCATGTGGCAGTGTGGATCAATCTAAGCCATTAATCTAACAAATCTAAAGGCCCAGTTTTTTTCGCTTTTTTTTTTTCAAAAAATCAATTTCGCTTAATTAAGGGCACAAAAGTCATTTTGTACACAAGATAATTCGGCAGTTTTGGTAACCTCCCCATAATCCCATTTTTTTGGGGATTTCAATTACTTCATCCCCATTTTTCATTCCACTACAGTCCATCAAATTGCAAAACTCCCAAATTTTACTTCTCCCTCCTTCCTATTTTCTCTGTTTGGTCTGGTCGACGGCAGTTGTTCAAACAATTGAGTTTTTTTTTCGTTCAAGGTTCCTCTCTATTTTTCGACAACAACACACATCCGAACCGAGAGTGTTACTGATTCTTCCAAAAGATAGTAAAGGTAAGTGTTTGATTCATTTTATTTCAGTTTTTGGTTCGAAATTTTGGTAGTAATGGATTTTACTTTACATGTTTTTTTTATTTTTTGTTGAACTATTCAGCTGTAGATTTTGGATATTTGAAGTAATTTGTAGTAAAAAGAGTATGCATCTTGTTTGTTTTTTTTTATTTGAAGTACCTAGGGTTTTGATTTTCAATTTTGTCTAGACGATTTTCTGGTTTTTTTTTATTTGTTTCTGGAAATGCTTTTATGCGGAATAGGGCATAGTTGTTGGAGATTTTTTTGGTATAAAAGTTGATAAAAACGATGTATTTTTAGTTATTGAATGGTGTAATGTTTAATGTTATAGTGATTCTTCCAAAATGATGTATTTTTTTGCCATTAATGTTTAGTCATGTGTATATATAATCCATGAATGCATAATCACACATGGTGTTTAAATAGTTTTATTCTAGTATACAAATAAGTTCCATACGGTGCACAATTAGTTTGTCATTTGTGTATTTTTATTTGATACTTGATGCTTGAGTTCTGCCTTTAATATTGTTCATGTTGTCAATACCAGGTTGATAACTTTTAATGGCAAGAGGAAAAACAGAAAAGATCGGCATCTCCGGGGCGAACAAGAGTGCACGTAACGTTAATAATAGGTCTAAGACTGCCAAATCTGACTTGAAATTTGTGATGCCCAAGTTGAGGACAAGATTCCTGCCAACAACTCTATCGGATGCATTGGGTTGTCTGAACATTGTCAATATTTGTACACCAAATCAGTCAAATGTATACACAAAATAATTTTCAAAATATACAATATTGTCAATATTATTATACAATATTCTCAATTAAACATCTAACAATGCACTATGAATACTTATAGTATCACCAAATGTTGGACAAGTATATACCAAAATATAATTTCAGTGGTACCGTAATGGAATTATTTCTATACCATATTTTTATGGTTATAAATCATCAAGTCCGCATATGTATACACCAAAATATGCTTCCAATGTACAATATTGTCAATATTTTTATACCAACTTAAATACCAGGTGTTTAAAAAATAAACATCCAAATACGCCATATTTCATGTTATATTAGCACCAAAATATGCATATCTATACACGAAATAATGCGTCAAAGCACAATATTATAAACATTTGTACACCAAAATATTGCGTCAATGAAGAGTGAGAATTCATTTTTTTCCTTCATTATTAGGCGATTGTTATGGAAATATGATATTGAATATATCCCTTGATTTTATGAAAGTAAATATGGTATTATTTTTACATCATTTTGATAGTTACCGATTAGCACCAAAATATGCATATCTATACACGAAATAATGCGTCCGAGCACAATATTATAAACATTTGTACACCAAATATTGGCGTCGATGAAGAGTGAGAATTTGTTTTTTTCCTCATTATTAGGCGATTCGTTATGGAAATCGATATTGAATATATCCTTGATTTTAGGAAAATAAATATGGTATTATTTTTACACCATTTTGATAGTTACCGATTAGCACCAAAATATGCATATCTATACACGAAATAATGCGTCCAGAGCACAATATTATAAACATTTGTACACCAAATATTGCGTCGATGAAGAGTGAGAATTTGTTTTTTTCCTCATTATTAGGCGATTCATGTTATGAAAATTTGATATTAAATATATCCCTTGATTTTAGAAAAATAAATATGGTATTATTTTTACACCATTTTGATAGTTACCGATTTGCCCTTTTTACACATAAAATAAATGAAAAATGGTGTATTTTTAGGCCTAATCGAACCATTGATTGAATAGGATGGATGGATGGAATCATCCATACGCACATGATAAGCAAGAGGTCGCCACATGAGATCATATCCCTATATATATATATATATATATATATATATAGGATTTAGTTCAAATGAGACCACCTTCCATAGGTGAGACAGTGTGGACTCATCTTACCCATTGATCTTAAAAAATAAAGGGATGTGATTAATTCAGTTTTTTTAATTATTTTCTAATTTTTTTGATTTTAAGGGTAAGATTGTAATTTTGTAATTCAAATTAGTGGTCCCAACGGATTTTATGGTATAATAAATAGACACTACCGGATTTTGTGGCGGATTTTAAGGAAACTGTTTTCTTTCCAAATATTTTTATTTTACAAAGATAGTTAGAGTTCTTTTAACCTGCATAATTAGACATCAAATAATGCATATTTAGTTATTTTGTTGGCACTGTTTTACAAAAACAAGACATAATTGAATATAACGTCATCGCATATGTAGTTATACTACACCGCATAAATAAGTTCAATATAATGTACATTTAGTTATAAAAATGGGATGTTGCTTTTGGAAATTATAAAAATGAGATGTTACATAATGTAATCGTATATTTAGTTATTCCACAATGCATAGATAATTTCTAGATAATACATAATTAGTTGATTTTGTTGCATAGTTTATGACGTCTTGCATAATTGGATATCTTTGTACTACATATTAGTTTTTTTACGTTGCATAGATAGTTTTCCGATAATGCATATTTAGTTGAGTTTTGTTGCATATTTAGTTTTCGAACTCACATTCGTTATTTCTCCTGTAATATTACACCGATTTTTCTTGTTTTTTTCCTCGTAATTTTCGAGTTCTTCTGCGATTTTTCTTTATTTGCGTTAATGGAGGAATGAGAGAGAGAGAGAGAGAGAGAGAGAGAGAGAGAGAGAGAGACGTGAGATTTGAGAAATTGGAGATGTATGAGAGAGAAAAAGATTTGATTCCATTTTTGTAACTAACTTGTTATGTTATTTTACCCTACTATCCTTATATTGATTAAATTAATATTTTAATATATTTTTATCCATTAAATCATACACATTGATTAATAGTGAGGGATGGTTGAGATTAGTCTATCATTTGTGTCTCACCAGAGACATGGTCTCACTTGATCCTCCCCTATATATATATAGGATTTGGTTCAAATGAGACCACACTCCCCAGGTGAGACAAAGTGTGGACTCATCTTACCCATTGATCTTAAAAAATGAAGGGATGTGATTAATTCAGTTTTTTAATTATTTTCTAATTTTCATTTGATTTTAAGGGTAATATTGTAATTTTGTAATTCAAATTAGTGGTCCCGGTGATTTTATAATTTCAAATTGACACACGGATTTTGTGGCGGATTTTAAGGAACATGTTTTCTTTCCAAATATTTTTATTTTCAAAGATAGTTAGGGTTCTTCTCTTTGCATAATTAGACATCAAATAATGCATATTTAGTTATTTTGTTGGCACTGCTTTTACGAAAACAAGACATAATTGAATATAACGATCGCATATGTAGTTATACTACATCACAGTAAATAGGTTAAATATAATGTATATTTAGTTATGAAAATGGGATGTTGCTTTTGGAAATTATAAAATTGGGATGTTACATAATGTATCGCAAATTTAGTTATTCCACAATGCATAAATAGTTTATAGATAATACATAGTTAGTTGATTTTGTTGCATAGTTCATGATGTCTTTGCATAGTTGGATATCTTGTACTACATATCGGCTTTTTTTTACGTTGCATAGATAGTTTTCAGATAATGCATATTTAGTTGAGTTTTGTTGCATATTTAGTTTTCGAACTCACTGTTCGTTTATTCTCTGTAATATTACACCAATTTTTCTTATTTTTTCTCTGTAATTTTAATGAACTGTAATTTTCGAGTTATTCACAAATTTCTTTATTTGCGTTAATGGAGGAATGAGAGAGAGAGAGAGAGAGAGAGAGAGACGTGAGATTGGGGAAATTGGGAGATGTATGAGAGAGAAAGAGATTTGATTCCATTTTTGTAACGAATTTGTTATGTTATTTTACTCTACTAACCTTATATTGATTAAATTAATATTTTAATATATTTTTTATCCATTAAATTATACCCATTGATTAATAGTGGAGGATGGTTGAGATTAGTCCATTGTGTCTCACCTAGAGATATGGTCTCACTTGATCCTCCCCCTATATATATATCCTCTTAGGGTAAGTCTAGAGGGACCAATTCCTAGCCACATATCTAGATTTTTCAATGGTTGTGATTTTAGAGCTAAAAATTCAGATTAAATGTTGGTAATTAGAGAAAGGGTAAATTAGTCATCCTACAAAATTACCCAATATTCATGGGATTCTGTTCACATTATGATAACACAATCTATGCAAATCTCACATCAAATTCAACGTGAACAAATCTCATCTTTCTTCTTCTTCAAGCACTACTTGTGAGAAATCATTCATCATTCTTCTTCAACGCACTATTGTGTGAAAAATGTTGCGCATAATCCGCCATAGTTGCTAGAGCTTGACTTGATTCAAGTTTGCTTATGAAGATGTAATTTGTTGCTTGTGTAGATGTGTCATGGTGCTTTTATATACCATTAACTACATAAGCAAGTCATAAGCAACAAATCCATACTACATAAGCAACAATAACTGATACTACATAAGCAACAAATATACACTACGTATGCACCACGAATACATTAACTACATAAGCAAGTCATAACAACAAACCCATACTACATAAGCAACAAGTCTATACTACATAAGCAACGGATATACACTATGTATGCACCACAGATACATTAACTACATAAGCAAATCATAAGCAACAAACTCATACTACATAAGCAACAAATCTATATTACATAAGCAACGAATATACGCTATGTATGCACCACAAATACATTAACTACATAAGCAAGTCATAAGCAACAAACCCATACTACATAAGCGATAAGCCTATACTACATAAGCAATGAATATACACTACACATGCATCACATATACATTAACTACATAACCAATCCATAAGCAACAATCCTATACTACATAAGCAACAGATAATTTTTTTTGAAACTGAAACACTAGAGAGAGAGTGTGCGTGAAGAGTGGATGAAATCATGTGAAAGAGGGAATGAAATCTTAGTAACTGATTCTAAAGTGCCAAATTACCACTCTACCCTTTTTAATTGCTGAAATAAAAAAATAAACATAAAAAAGCCCTAAAAATCTGGAACACCCAAAATTGTTGATCTATGGTTAGGATGTGTCCCCATGGACTCACCCCAAGTAGGAGGACCTATTTGATCCATATCCATATATATATATATATATATATATATATATATATATATACTCGCAAACCATATTGGAATGTTTTTTAATTGAAATGCACCAATTTTAAACTCCTCTTGAATAAGTCACACTTCAATAAAAAATTTACAGTTTTACCTCAAAAAATTGTGATCAAAGAATCAATTATACCCTTATTTAAATATGAATTTTCCATAAAGCAAATTAGATTATCTAAAAATGCAACAATATTAATACTTACCTGTTAGAATCGCAGCAGCATCAGCAATATATCTCATTAATTATAATAGTAATTGTTTTACTAGTTTATTTTTTTTTTCCCCATGAGGAAGATAAGAAAGAAACGACAGATTGGGAAATTTAAAAACAATGGTTAAAGTTGATGGGACTTGGGACAAGAATGATGGGAGATTAGAGCAAATTATCAAAGATTCCACAGTTTGTTTCTCACCAACCGCACCCCTATTACCATCAAATATCTATACTATGAACCCTTAAGACAAAAGGCTATGACATTGAAATTTAATTTATTTTCTTTTCTAAACTTTTCTTTTTCTGTTTGTCATGCATGCATGTTGTTCTTGAATTTTCCAGGTGGTATCTTGTGAATATTGTCTTGGAAAGACCAAAGGTGTATAAAGATTTATAATTAAAGTTGATATTACCCTTTGATGTTGGGAGACTCAAATAGTCCAAATGCACCAATCTTCTTTTCTTCTCAAACAAGCAGAAAAATTAAACTAGGTGTGTTCAAACCCACAACCATCAAAATACTCCGGGCATTTGCGAGGTGTTGAAGGATTGGTGGGAACTCATACTGAACAACATTAGTGTGGGTTCGCTTCGGGAGGTGATTAACTATGATTAGATTTGGAGGGATCGAGCATACTTGTTCTCTTTTCGTGGGAGGACTTAGTTGTACGTTAGCAGACCCCACCAGAACACAGGCCAGTCTGTGCACATCACGCAGTTTACCTTGGTAACAGCCATGAGGGGTTGGAGCTGTTGTCCTCAGGCATAAGCCTAGAGCTAAGTTATCTAATAAAAAAACAAGTGGAAAAAGTAAATGGTACGACCCAAAAATCTTAGATGCTAACACCGCCGAGCTCCACCACAAACTTCGTCGAATTCCGCCTTACTCCGCCGAATTACCTACAAAAGAGGGGCCGGAGGGTTGCTCCGGCGTACCCACTCCGACGCTCGAGTCAGAGAACGCTTTGGAAGAGAAAGGGTAGAGCAAGTGTAAGATAGTGTTTAAAGTGTGCAAAAAAAAACATTAATAATATCTGACCAAGGGGTATTTATAGAGAACCTGATTAGGGTTTTCAGATTTTTAAAAAACCGTTATGGGGAATCTATAGCCCGTTGCAATATATCAGTGTTTGTTATCAGTTTTATCTAATTAGCACGTTTGGTCCAAATCAGAGGCAGATGCACTCTAGGGCTCCACTGGGCTGGAGCCCAGTGCAAATTTGTTACAACCCTTTATTAATATTTTATTTTTAGCTTATTTTATGTGTTTTTTTATTAGCCACCCCCAATATTTTACGGATTATGTTTAGTAAAAAGAAAACCAAACTAACCATTCACAATAAAGATAAGTTTGATTCTACTTTCACCATCTCTCTTGCCTTTTTCAAACTCCAATCCTTTATTATTTTTAGAAAATCAAACAAGAATTCCATGTCAATTAGATATAATTTAATCAAGTGATTTTTATTTGTGTTTTAATTTTTGCCCCTATTAATAATTCCTAGCTCCAATTTCTTCAAGACTTCAACAACATTTACCCAACAATAGAATAAAACCAAAATCAGTTCCATTATTAAGGACGAATAATCCTTTTTTTTTTATTTTTCATCGTACTAATTGTTAATTTGTTGAGAAGGTGATGGTGCCAATTACATATTGCTTTGAAACATGGTATTTTACTATCATGGTTTATGTTATGTTAACTAAATTGATTCATCTTATTTTAATTTTACATGTTTTTACCCTAAAACTAAACGAGCATTTTTAGCAATAAAATATGTGATCAATTCGGGTACTTCATAACAAGATGGGGATGATTTTCTTACAAATTGTTTGATGCTCTATATTGAACTAGATTTTTGTTATATATAGATGTAGACTATGTTATTGATGAATTTTATGCTTTGAATTCTCGTAAAAATCAACTCTAATAAGTACTAAAAAAATTCATTATGCATGAATTTTATTGTACTGAAATTTTCTTTTACTTTCTAGCCCACCCCATTATTGATTCTTGGATCCGCCACTGGTCCACATCATCAATTATCATGAGCTCTTGGGTAGATAACAATACCGAGCTTATTTAAAGATCTTCTAGAAATTAAATTATAGATATGGGCTTACCGAACTCTTCAATCTACTCAAGAAAAAGCTCATAATCAAACCATACCGAGCCCCAACCAAGAATCTGTATCCAATATGAGTTAGGTTTATTCTATACCGAATCAACCAGTCCCCCACTATAGCTGAGGTGTTGAAGGAGCAGGGTTATAGTGTTATTTGTTCACCAAGGCCGAACTCATTCATGCCCATTTCATACACCAAGGCCGAACTCATTCACGCCCCTTTCATACACCAAGGCCAAAATCTTTCACTCCATTTCATACACCAAGGTCGAGCTCGTCGCCTCTCCGAGTTCCGTACAACTGTCATCATTACCCTATTGATGGGACGTCTATTGCTCTGCCCAAGATTTCCCTAATCGTAGATCATCATCTCATCCAACGGTCCAAATCAATTGTCCTTGGTACTTGTGCCAAGACCTTTTGCCTATATAAGGGGAGCGATCATTTCTTCCGCACACTTTTGCCTCTTCTCTCTCTCTCTCTCTCCCCAAATATTTTCACATAATAGTGAGCTCCGATACCTGCAGATGATTTTCGACGATCCTCCGACGGTCTCATCTTCAACAGTTTCGGCGTACTGGTCTACCTCTCTTTTAATTAATCTCTCATTTCTAGGTACTTTTCCTCAATCTTTTCTCATTTTCCTTTATTATTCTTACATATTCCTTTTCATTTGCACAAAAAATGTCTTCTCTTGTATATCATTCTTCTCCTGGGACTCCCACTGACCCTGAAATAACTCAGTTTTGCTGAGTGGGTTGACAATCTAGAAGTCTCCCTTCAAACTGATTCCAACCCCACATTTATAAGCTCGAAAGTAGCTTCTTCTGACCTCTTAGGTAACTCAGATTCAGATTCTAATAATAATTACTCTAATATGGAAATAAGACAAAATGTCCCGAGCTCTTTTCAAGATAGCCCTTTCAATCCTTCAGTATTAATTGCCCGTAATCTTAAGTTTCTTTAATTTGTAAAAATATAAATATTCCTCCTTTAAATTAGCTCTTTCTAGTCATTCTGATAGGACGAACTGACCTCCAAAAGGTTATCTCGCCTTTTCTTTGGGCAGATTGATTGTGGACTTTGGTTCTCTATCCATGATTTCATGGCCGAACTCGCCATTATATACCGAGTTCCTCTAAACCAAATGTCTCTGAACTCTTTTATATTAATGGCTGGTTTTATTATGGTAAACTCAATTTATGAAATTGACACGGCAACCTAGTTCTTCTATTCTCTTTTCCAATAAAAGTGTCCATATCTCGTGGTCTTTCTTAGTTATCCTACAAAGGTGATGCCAAGTTCCTCAGAAAGTATCCTACTTCCAACAAATTCTAGAAGGATATGTATTTTTTTCTTTCTTCTCCCGAACCTTGGTCTTTTCTTACTAAATGGGTTTGGGAAGTACACTCTCAGAGGAAAGTCAATATAAGAAGACACGATCTCGGGCTTCAAGCTCTCATAGATTGGTTAAATGAGCAAGAGTATGACCTCTCTCGCCTTTGCTCTTGCCTTGCTCTACTCTAGCACTTCAAACTTAGTCATACTCATGTTGAACTCTCCGAAGACCTCGATATTTTTCTTCGTATTTTTTTGAAAAGTTTTCATTTTTATATGTATGATCAATAATTTCTATTTTTCTTTCTTTTCTAGATACAACCATGCAAAAGAGACTCGCTGAAAAAGAGGCTGCTCGGAAAAGAAATATTTCAATGGGTCGAGCTCCACAGGGAAGCACCTCGGCTTCAGCTCCCATCAATCCTCCTTCTCCTTCCTCAACGACTCCTCAGTCTACCGAGCTTCAAGCTCCTAAGTCCCCCCGGACTACTCATCCCGATTCGGCTGAGGATGTGATAAAGGAGTTTGTCCATCATAGCAGTCAACCTACCCTGAAGAAACGTCTTCCTCCCGCTCTAGATTCTTCTTCTAAAAAGAAGTCTAAAGTAGTGGCGAGCTCGGGCTCGGGATATGTCACTACTCCCAACTAATATGGTTTCCTACAATCTCCAATCTTGGAGAACCGGATGCATGGCCGAATCATTTGTTGAGTTCTTACAGGCCTATGTCCTACTTAGAACGTCGACCTCTCCAAAAGCCGACTTCAAATCTTGTGGGTAGCTTGACCTTGATCTCTCTAAGGTTTATTCCATTATCTTTAATTTTGACTTTTCTACCATTCTCTTAACAATTTCACTTAACTCATACATTTCCCTCTTGTAGGCCTTAATCCGTCTTTCAGAAATAGTAGCTCGAAGTCGCATGGGCTTCGCATCGAGCTCGTAAACAAGCAAAATGACCTCAGTACTCAAATGGACAAGCTCAAGGAACGAGATGCTAAGATGCTCAAGGTCATTGAGAAGCTCAAAGGTGAGACCGAGCTCTAGAAGACAACCTTTGCTCAGAAAGATGAATAGATATCTCCGCTCTAAAAGCCGAGTGGCGAGTCCAACTCAATCGCCTAAAAAGTTGGTGAAGCTCGAGAGGAAGGATTTCAGGTCGGTTTCAAAAACTTCCTCCAGTCCCTGAAGTGTTGTGCTCTGGTCTAGAAGGTTAGAAAGGTAGCAAAGAGCAATTTTTTAAGTGCTGATGAGTTTCTCGACATGTTGTCTGATGGGGCTCTTCAATATTTCCATCTAGCCTTTGACCAAGCCGAAGCTCAAGACCGAGCCAATTTTTTCCCTGAGAAATTTGATATAGATGAAGTTCTAAAATTCGCTACCGACCCTGAGGGCTTTACTCCTTCTAATGAGGCTAATCAGGTGAATCTGAGCTATCCTCCCAACTTCCTCAAGTACATTGTTGACCAATTGGAAGCTAGTCGAGCTTCTTCGTCAACTCCTCCTCCTCCTCCAACTATTCTCTAGCTCAAGATTTGTTCCTCCTTTTGGTCCAACCATTCCCCCGGGTGGAGATCCCAACCTGGAGATCCTTGAGGAATCCCCGCTAACAGTCAAACATTATGGGGTTGATAATACAACCACTAGTTAGGCTATGTATCTTCTTTCTTTTGGACAACCCTTTTGTACTTACTCTTTAAATTAATGAAGCTTTTAGTTTCCCGAAGTCTGTTGCATTTCTTTATTATTTTGTGAGCATGGTTTCCCAAGCTGAGCTCTATATTTTTAGCTTTCAATCACCTCGGTGACCAAGCTAAACATACTTAGATAAATTTTTAATTTTTTAAACTCGAGCTGAGCTGTGGGTATTTTTAGCTTTCAATCACTTTGGTAACCAAGATTAAAATACTTTTAGCCAAATTATCTTTTTTCCAAGCTCGAGCGGAGCTGTAGGTATTTTTAGCTTCCAGTCACCTTGGTGACCAAACTGAAAATACATAGTCAAATTTTCAATTTTTTCAATATCGAGCTAAGCTCTAGGTATTTTTAGCTTTCATTTCTCGATCACCAAGCTGAAGATACTTAGTCACACTTTTAATTTTTTTCCAAGCTCGAGCCGAGCTCTAGGTATTTTTAGCTTTCAGTCACCTCGGTGACCAAGCTAAAAACACTTAGTCAAATTTTTAATATTTCTATGCTCGAACTGAGCTGTAGGTATTTTTAGCTTTCAATCACTTCGGTGACCAAGCTAAAAATACTTAATCAAATTTTCAATTTTTTCAAGCTCGAGCTGAGCTATAGGTATTTTTAGCTTTCAGTCACTTCGGTGACCAAGCTAAAAACACTTAGTCAAATTTTTAATTTTTCTAAGCTCGAGCTGAGCTGTAAGTATTTTTAGCTTTCAATCACTTCAGTGACCAAGCTAAAAATACTTAATCAAATTTTCAATTTTTCCAAGATCGAGCTTAGCTGTAGGTATTTTTAGCTTTCGATCACTTAGATAGCCAAGCTAAAAATAATTAGTCAAATTTTTATTTTTTCCAAGCTCGAGCTGAGCTGTAGGTATTTTTAGCTTTCCATCACTTCAGTGACCAAGCTAAGATACTTAATCAAATTTTTCTATTTTTCAAGCTCGAGCTGAGCTGTAGGTATTTTTAGCTTTCAATTACTTCGGTGACCAAGGTAAAAACACTTAATCAACTTTTCAATTTTTTCAAGCTCGAGCTGAGCTGTAGGTATTTTTAGCTTTCAATTACTTCGGTGACCAAAGCTCCTCCTGCCAGCACAACAACTACTTTGACAGGTCCATCCCAATTAGCTTCCAGCTTTCCTCGGCTCTATGACACATCAACTTTTATCAACACCAAGTCCCCCATTTGGAAACTCCTCTTACTCACTCTACTATTGTAACTAGTTCAAACACGACTCCTTGTTCGTTACATTTGCAAGAATTCCATTTCTTTTTTTTCATTGATCATGTCCAAAGCTTCCTGAGCAATGTTGTAAAAAGCGCTAGGCGCTCGCTAGGCGGCAGACTGGGGCCTAGCGCCTAGGCGGAGCCTAGGGGGGTTAGGTGGGACTTGGGCGGGATTAGGGGGGCCTAATCGGAAAAAAAATCGTAGGCGGACAAAGGGGGCCTAGCGCCTAGGCGGGGATTAATTGGGGCTAGGCGGAGATTTTTACAACAGAGTTCCTGAGTGCTCAGCTCATTCTACCCTTCTTCAAAGGTCTGAATTCTATGTGCTTCCATCCCGATCTCAACTTGTAACGATCCGAATTTATTTAATTGCGTAATGATATTATTTAATTATTTTATTGGATTATTCTAGATTTTATAATGACTTTATTTTAATGGGGTTTTATAAAACACCTTGGGCTCTTATTTGGACTAGAGTTTAACCCAAGCCCATACTGTTAGTAAGGTAATTATAAGCCCATGTATTCTAAACCTAGCTCAATTAGCAGTAGGTTAAAATACAGATATAAGACACGTAAATCACACACATTGAGAACACACAGAATAGACGCCCAAGGGAGAAAAGAATCGGCCAGAGGGAGAAAATTAAGAGAGGTGATTTCTCCGACGCGATTGATTCGAAAGAGGCCTGAAAAGGATTTTTCTACCCCTAAGTCGAACAGGCAAGTAATCTCTAAGTTGTTCTTGTTGAATTATTAAGGTTTATCTGAATCGAAATTGTCGTGTTAGTTATTGTCGATCAATGGTTTGGAGTTAAATTTTATCTGAAGACGGACATGCAGATGAACAAATAATTTGGAACTCAATTCATCATTAATCTGTCTCGCCGAGTCGCCGCAGACATGAAATTCCACTTCGATCTTTATTCTTGAACAAGCAAAAATTCTACTTGTACTGTTCGGCGTATCCCTATAGGTTCAGAGGTTAAGGGTGTCAAGTTTTCACCTAATAATAGTTAAAAAGCTTCTACTGTCTTTGCATGATAATGATGAGTTCTTTTAATCTCATGTGTCTAATATATATATATATTATATAATGTAAGATTAGTAGTGTGCAGTAAGATTTTATATTGGTTTCATAAGTCTTAATCATGTGATCTGGTCAGATGCTATTAAAATTGGTAACATATATATACGTGTGTATGGAATGAATGAATGAATTATATGTGTAACTTGATTGTTTTAGGAATTGAATGAGGTAAGTATTTAATTTCCCTAATTAATTGAATATAGGATTTTTCCCTAATTAATTGAATGTAGGGTTTTCCCTTAACTGATTGAATATAAGGCTTTCCCTTAACTAGTTGGATATATGTTTTTCCTTGATCAGTTAATTGTAGTGCTTTATTCTTAAATTGTTCAAGCTAATGTGTTTTCATTTAATTGCTACGCGTTTATGTTATTCTTGCGTTCCATGAAAAGTTGCATCACTTTCATGCATCATGTTAAATGTACGTTCATAGCATTTCACGAGCATACAAAGAATAATAGAGTTAAGTTTGAAGGATTAGGATTAATAATGTTTTTCAAAAGAGAATGGGTGCACATTGTTCTATGATGCTGGAGTGAGTGGGAAATGGGCGCGGGGGACCGGCGTTCCGACAATGTGCCGCTTGCGGCTAATGTAAATGTTCAAAGGAAAGGGCCTTCGGGCAAACGAATGGAAATGTGCCTTCGGGCAAAATGTTAATCGGGTTCCAAATAACAAGGCTCACTGCGGCCCTGATTAGAACAATGTGTTACCAAGCGAGCTCGCGTCCTAAGAACGTCTTATGAAAAGAAAGAAAGAGAAAGTTTTAAGTATGTACACGAAAGGATTTTAAGTAAAGAAATCATACGGTTTAACTAAGTTAAGTCATTGCATTAAGCACACATTCATGCATGAGATTACTTGTTGAGCTCCTTTAAGCTCATTCCACGAATGTTGTCTTTTTGTTTCCAGATGAGAATAATGAGGAGGAAGGAGATGGCGGGGCGCAGTGACTCAAGAACCCATGTCCTTCAGTTTAACTTATGTTTTGTCGAGTTGACTTATTAGTATATTTATGTTTAACGTCGTTTTATTTTTTCGATTATGATTGTTTTGGACTAATAGTTTTTAGTATTTATTTCCGCTGCAAGGTTTTCGAACTAAGTAGGATTTTTTTTATTGTCCCGTATTTTAAGGATTTCTTTAGAGTATTTTTATTTATTATTTTTTTGCATTAACCTATTTAAGTAAGCTAGAAAAGAGCGCTACACAACTGGTATTACTGCATCCATGTCATACGCAAAACTGAAAAGTGTTTCTTCTGGGGCCTCCTTCGAATTTGTTCTATTAGCCCATAATACCGAGCTCAATTCCTTAACCTATGCTCCTCCCGACCTTTCCAGTCGAGCCTTTAGTCTTTGTACCAAAATTCTGTTGGTGACTTCTACTTGTCTATTTGCCTGTGGGTGCACAACCGAGGTAAATGTTGCTTTATTTTCATTTCTTCGCACCATTCCCGAATTCCTTCTCCATTGAATTGCGTACCATTATCTCAAATAATGACTCGATGTATCCCGAACTTGCAAACTATGTTCTGCCAGATAAACTTCATAACTGCTTCTTTGGTTATTTTAGCTAATTGCTCAGCCTCCACCCATTTGCTAAAATAATCTATTGCAACTATAAAAAATTTCCGTTGTCCCGAAGCCTGAGGGAAAGACCCCACAATGTTAATTTCCCATTTAGCGAAAGGACAAGCCGAATTCATAGTCATGAGATCCTCGATCGGTCTATGTATAAATGGTGCATGCACTTGACACCTTTCACAGCTTTTCACCATCTTCTCTGCATCTCTTCTTAAGTTCGGACAGAAATATCCTGCCCTTAGTACTTTGTTTGCTAAGGTCTTTGCTCCCTTATGATTCCCACAACATCCATCATGGATTTCTTTTAGAACATATTATCCTTCTTTATAGCTCACACACCTCAGTAGTGGTGCACTAAAACCCTTCTTTTAAAACATTTTTCCCAACATATAAAAATGAGTTGCCCGTATTTTCACCCGAGCCATCTCTTTGCTATCATTCGACAAGGTTCCCTTCGTCAAGTATGTCAGAATTGGAACTCTCCAAATGTCTTTCTCTTCTAACTCTCTTACTTCCAAACTCAGGACTGTATCCCGATCTACCAACAGGGTAATATTATGATCATAATCCTCCATAGCTGAACTGGCAATTTTTGACAATAAACCAGCCTTTGAATTCTTAGACCTTGGTATATGATATATTTTCACTTCCTTCAACATTTTCTCGAGGACCTTATATTTTTCCACATAATTCTTCATTCTTTCTTCTTGGATTTTGAATTCTCCCTTAACTTGTTTATACACCTACTGTGAAACCATGTGTATAAGTACCTTTGTTGCTCCCATATCAACTTCCATGCAAATTCCCCGCAGAAAGACTTCATACTCAGCTTCGTTATTCGAATGTTTAAAATCCAATCTTATAGCAAAACTAATTTCCATCCCATCTGGGCTGATCAACACAATACCTACTCTGCATCCTGAACTTCCAACAGGCCCATTAACAAACATTACCCATGCTGCCTCATGAGACACATCTTTCGTCAACTCTCGCACAAAGTCTGCTAAGGCCTGAGCCTTGATGGCAGTTCCGCTCTGGAACTCCACATCATATTCACTAAACTCAATCGCCCACTTTACCAATCTCCCTGATACTTCAGGCTTGCTCATTATAACCTTCAATGGCATGTTTGTTCGAATAATCATTTTGTGCGACAAAAAATATGATTGTAGCCTCCGAGCTATTACCATCAAGGCCAAACTAGCCTTCTCAATCTCCGTATATTTTAATTACACATTCATCAATCCTTTACTAACATAGTACACTGGCATCTGCACCGACGCTTCTTCTCTTATCAATATCGTGTTGATCCCTTGTTCTCCTGCCGAGATGTACAAGACGCCGCGTCTCTCCGGGGATTAGTTTAGTTAACACCGACACTTCAACTAAGTAGTCATTCAATTCCTCAAATGCCTTCTGGCAAGCCTCATCTCATTCAAATTTCTTAGCCTTCTGAAGAACTTTGAAGAAAGGCAAGCTTCGTTCAGTTGATATTGATATGAATCCATTGAGGGCAGCCAGCCTTCCCATCAAACATTGCACATCCTTAGGCGGAGTTATTTCATGTATAGCTCTAACCTTTTCAGGGTTAGCCTCGATCCCCTTCTCTGTTACCATATATCCCAAAACGTTTCCCGATCTTACCCCAAAAGCACACTTCTTTGAGTTCAGTTTCATCTGATACTTTCTCAATGTGTCAAAGATCTCAGCTAAATCTTTCATATGATGTTCAACATTCACACTTTTTACGAGCATATCATCTACATACACTTCCATGTTCCGTCCAAGCTGATTTTGAAACATTTTGTCTACCAACCTCTAGTAAGTAGCTCCCGCATTCTTCAACTGAAGGGCATAACCGCAAAACAAAAAGTACCAAAAGAAGTAATAAAACTTACTCATTTATGGTCCTCACCCGCTAACTCGATCTAGTGATATCCTTTGGGAAGCATCCATCATATCGAACAACTCACAACCCAAAGTAGAATCCACAAGCCGATGTATCCATGGAAGTAGATAATAGTCCTTCGGGCATGCTTTATTCAAATCTCGTAAATCGATGCACATCCTCCAATCATCTTAAGTTTTGGTACCAGAACCGTGTTGGATAACCCGGGAATTGTATCTCCCGAATATGTCCCGCCTCTAATAGTTTTCGACTTCAAAGATGCACAATTGCATCCTTCTTAGGACCAAAGTTCATTTTCTTCGCTTCACAGGTTTGTATGAGGGGTTTGTATTTAGTCCGTGCTCGGCTATCTTTGGAATCAAATCGACCAATTCCTTTGCCGACCACGCAAATACATCCATGTTCTTAACTAACTCCTCCTTCGGGTCTTCCCTGAGACAACTTCCAATCTTTGTGACCTTACTAGGGTCACCGGAATCAATTCTATAGTTAGCAACTCCTCATCTGGCAAAGACATGCTCAAGATTCTCATCTAACTTGATATCTTTTTCCTTTCCCTTACCATCATCATAAGCTCTTCCTCTCTCAACCATCTGAAGACTCTCCACATATAATTTATGCGCCATATACAGAATTTGATTTTCAAATGATATACTAAACAACAGCCTGAAATGCATTAAGGGAAGGTCTCCCAATCATTACATTATATGACGAGGGTGCATCCACTACTAGAAACCGCACCATCCTGGTCATCCTATATGGTTCTTTCCCCAAAGAGACGGACAAAGTAACCATCCCCAATGGATGAATTGTACCTCTGGCAAAACTCACCAAGGATGTATCTACTACTTCTAGCTTTACCTGTAAATCCATATGCATGCAACATTCATAAAATAATATATCAGTAGAACTATTCGTGTCTACAAATACTCTCTGGACATCATAGCCCTCCGAGAATCTCCGCCATACGGACCTCCAAATACCATTTGAATCACCGCCCTCGCGGAGGTGGTGGGGGAAGATTCTTGCCCTCTTCCCTTTCCCAGCTCTTGCCTCTGGTGATAATTGTTTTTACCCTTTTGATAATTACTTTTCGACCTCCAATTGTCGATGTGCACAAATTCCTTCAGATTATTTTCTTGAATCATTCTTTCAGTCTAATCCTTCAAGTCCGTACACTGTTTCGTTGTGTGTCTATACTCATTGTGAAACCGACAAAACTCATTGCCCTTTTCTTTTTAGAAGTTTCTACATACGTTCTTAGCCACCTCAACTCCGGGTACCTCTCAATTGCTTAAAAAACCGCCCCCTGGGAAGCTACCAGTGGAGTATACTTATCAAAACCTAGGACTTTCCCCTACCATCTAAGCCTTTGGTTTCTTTTGGAGGGTTTTGTCTTCTTTACCCCCTCTCCAATCCCACCATTTATCCCCCTCTTCTTTCTTCATTTTCTGGCCTCTTCCAAATACTGTACCTCTCAGCCCTCAGAGTTCATCGAATGTTTTAGTTGGCTCAATCACAAGAGATTCAAAAAATTCTCCATCCCTCAATCCTTGGGTTAATGCATTTGTCAAAATTTGAGGGCTGATCGAAGGTACCTCCAACTTCGCCGTCGTGAAGCGCTGGATGTAGTTTCTCAGCCCTTCCCCCTCTTTTTACTTAATGCTAAATAGTGTCAACGGGACCTTTTGGTACCTCCTACAACTAGTAAATTAGTGCAGAAATACCGAACTGAATTCATCAAAATTTCTTATGGAATTCGGAGGAAGTTAGCTAAACCATTTGATGTCTTGATTTGGTGAGAGTGGTTGAAAATCTCGCACATTACTCCGTCGGAAAACCTATGTAGCATCGCCTTTGTATTCTCAAATTGGCATAGATGGTCCAACGGGTCCGTCGTGCTGTCCTACTCAAAATTCAGAGCTCTATAAGTAGCAGGAAGCTCATTAGCCATAGTCTCATCGGTAAAGGGCACCCTCATTTGAACCCGAGCTGGAGCTTCCACTGGCGCACTTACCACTCTCCTTCGGATTTCTCTCACTTCTCGTGGAGGTTATCCATCCTCTCTGACCAGTTTGGATCCTCTGTGGAGATATATTCCACCGCTCGAGATGAGTGTTCCTCCTCAGCCACCATAGCACCCCTCCGACCCCTGTCACCCATCTCCAGAGGTCTAGCTGCATTCCCTCCTCCCGAAGTAGTGACAGGGGTTGGTGGCGGCACCAAATCTCTCAGCCTCCTCTCCACGGCATGCTACTGCCGTGGAGTCAAAGTTACCAAGTTGTTCAAAAACCATAGGTCTTAAGATCCCTACTCCTCCTGAAGACAAGGGGACAGAGCCAACAACCCCCATCCTCAGAATTTCTTTCCATGCACCCTTCCCTGGAGGTTAGGGTTGATGTAAAGCATCATCGTGCGTCACTCCTCCATGGGTATCCACCTGGGAGTATGGTTCAGATCATTAGTCAGGTTCCTCCGCAAGTCCTCCATAACCACCCTCGAAAACTCACATCTCAGCCCAATATTTCCCACAAATGGAGCGAAATTGGTACGACCCAAAAAATCTCAGATGCTAACACCGCCGAGCTCCACCACGAAGTTCGCCGAACTCCACCTTGCTGCACCGAACTACCTGCAAAAGAGGAGCCAGAGGGTTTGCTCTATCGTACCCACTCCCATCGTACCCACTCTGACGCTCAAGTCAGAGAAAGCTTTTGGAAGAGAAAGGTTAGAGCAAGTATAAGAATAGTGTGTAAAGAGTGCATATAAAATAAATAACAATTGACCAAGGGGTATTTATAGAGAACGTGATTAGGGTTTCAGTTTTTAAGGGGAATCTATAGCTCGTTGCAATATGTCAGAGCTTATTATCACATTTATCTAATTAGCATGTTTGGTCCACGTCATCAACAACCTCGAGCTCTTAGGCAGATAATAATACTGAGATTATCCAAAGATCTTCTTGAAATTAAATTATAGATATGGGCTTACCGAGCTCTTTAATCTACTCAAGAAAAAGCCCATAATCAAACTCGAGCCCCAGCCAAGAATCCGTATCCAATATGAGTTCGTCCTATTCTATACCAAATCAGTAAATGTGTTTTTTTGTGAAATCAAATTACTTTACTTTTCATGTAAAGTTGATCATCATAAAAAGTAGGTAAAATTAATATTAAAGATTGATTGTTAGAATTTTGTTCGAACTATACTAATTGTTAGATAAAAAAACCTTTCGCATGGTGGAATTTCTTTCTTTGTGGGCCGTGGTTTTTCTCCAGTTTTAGAGTTTCCATATAAAGTTTTGTGTTGTGGATTGTTGTTATTTTGCATTTTATTATTAAGTTATCTATGCATGTCCCTAGGGGATGAATGTGTGATCCAATTTTCCCAACAAGGGTTTTCAGTCCACCCGCACATTTTCTAATTTCCATATCACTTTTCTAATTTTAAGTTGCCAACTTGTTGCATTAATTTCTCATTCACCCGAAATTATTTTTGAGAAAAATTCCAAATGATACCCTCATCTACTCACTTAGTAGAATTTGATTATCTAACTTATTACCATTTCACAATAATGTAACCACTTAGATATTTGGTCAAATATAGGTCAAAATCCGTATTTATCAAACCAGATTTCTAACACTAGTACCAATGCAACCAAACTATCTCACAAGCAGTGGTTGTCATGGCTTGATACTCAGTTTCTGTGGAAGATCTAGAAACAACATCTTGTTTCTTACTCTTCAATAAATAAGAGATTCACCCTAGAAGACACGAAAACCAGTGATAGACTTGCGATCCGTATGATCACTTACTCTTCCAATAAATAATAGATTGACCCTAGAAGACACAAAAACCAGCGATACACTTGTGATCCGTATGATCACTAGCCCAATCAGTACCAGAGTATGCATGCAACTCCAAAGAAGAACTAGGCTGGAATAAAAGACTCTGAAACTGAGTTCCACGAAGATATCGAAAAATACACAAAACAACATCCCAATAAACTATAGTGAAAGAAATAACAAATTGACTAACCACATGAACAACATGTGGAATATCTAGATAAACCAAACTACCAACATCAATATAATACATATTGGGATCCAACAAAGGAGACCCGTCAGAAGGAGAATATCGAACATTAGTCTCAAGCGGAGTATCAATAATCTTGTTATCAGTATTACATGCATGCTCAAATATATCAACAATATACTTTGATTGAGACAAAAGATAATCTTATGGAGAAGAAGCATTTCAATACCAAGAAAGTAATGAAGCAGACCGAAATCTTTCATTACAAAAGAACGAGCTAATATAGACTTCAAATTTTCTATCATATCAAGAGTGTCACCAATAATAATCAAATCATCGACATATAATGAAAGTAAAATACGATTTGTTGCAAGTACATTTGAAAAATAATTTGAATCACGATGACTTGGTCGAAAACCTTGAGAAGTAACTACAGAAGTGAACTTCCCATACCACGCTAATCGCTTGCTTAAGGCCATAAAGAGTTTTACGAAGCTTACAAACTTCACCTAGCTAATGAGCAACACCAGGAGGAGGCTACATGCACACTTCGTCAATAAGATCACCATTCAAAAAGGCATGCTTTATATCGATCTGAGATATACCCCATCGACGAACCGAAACGGTTGCAAGAAGGGTGCAAATAGTTGTCATCTTTGTAACATGTGCAAATGTCTCCTCATAATCAATCACATGCTCCTGAGTATAATATTTTAGCAACCAGTTGGACTTTATATACCTTTCGATAGACCATCAGATTTGGTTTTGATTTGATAGACCCAACTACATATTTTCCCAATGGCAAAAGTATCAAGCACTCGCAAGTATGAGTATGGCGTAAGCAGCAAGTTTCTCAGTCATAGCATCCTGCCAAAGTGGATAGATCCTATCTCTATAAGATGAAGACTCGGAACCACGATAAAAGGAGGCCAAAAAAGAGACAAATGAACTAGAATAAAATTCTATATACGGTGGGGGGAAAAAGAAAAATTTGTCAATTATGCAATTGTGATATTCGTCTGGGTAAAAAATTTAAGGCGACTAATTTTTGCGAAAATAGACTAAAAGATATAAAAGGAAAGTCAATAAAGGTAAAATGGTACAAACAAGTAACATATTTATTCATTACCCTAACTTTGTTCAAATTGCAAACATACGACATATATATATATAATATATATATATATATATATATGTAATAGCTAGGATGCCCTTTGATTATTTCAAACTATGAAAATATCAATTATCTTCGTGGTTTAATTATAAATACAGCCAATTTTTCATTTGTTTCTCTAAGTTTCCATTTCTCTTGATAAGTATAGTTTTTATTTTAATTTTTTCATAGTATAAGATTGACATGATGACCATTACAAAACTTTTCAAATTTCTATTCGTGTTGCAGGTCACACGTTTTCACTCCTTGATTGAACATATGAATTTGAATCATATTATGATTGCTACTATAGTAGGCATGTGCTGATGTGCTCGATTCTACAAATGTAGCCCGAAAATTTTGATGAAATATTTGTTAGACAATTTTAGGTTTAGCATGTTCTGTTTTGTCTTTGAGTGGTAATTTTCTTATTCAAGTTCGTGAATTTTTCACCTTTCTTTTTTGTTTCTAATATCCAGAAATGTGCACTTGCACATGTACCTAGCTTTAGAGCTGTCGTTCTTGGCTCGTTCTATACTATAGCACATTTCCCCTTTCTTTTCCTTTTTTCTTTTTTTTTTTTTTCTGGTTTTGTTTTGCCTTTTTACATAAAAAAATATATTATAAAGACGCTGTTAATTGTATTTAGATGTATAAAACTAAACTTGATATTAATTTATGATATATCACGTGGTTTTGAACGGATATATTTTTTTATAAGATGGTATAAAACTCTAAACAACTCAGGTTTGAAAACCGGGTTATTTAGTTATTTCTGTTTCGTGGATTTTTTTTTTTTTTTGGATCAAACGTGGTTCGATAGATTACAATATGTTATATATATGGTTGTTCTTATACATTAGAATACAGATTCGTTTTTATTTTACTGCAATGTTGTTTATTGACATATCAATATTATGGAATATATGCGACATAATTAATACTTAATATACTATAGTACTACACATTTATAATACCAACCTAAATATAAATTAATCAAATACATTAATTAAAAATCGTATCACCAATTCAATTTCCAGCTACTGCTTCACAACCTTAAATCACTAGGCGCATAAATAATTTCATCGTCACCTGAATACATTTCTTGATTATACAAACATCAATCTGAAATTGTAAGACTCTAGATGTTTGTTATAATATTCACCAATAAATTGGAATAAATATTGTTGTAATAGTTTTTCTCCTTAAGCAGACTTTGAATTGATCGAATTATAGATTAATTTATACTTAATAATAATTTTATTTACTAGATTGGTACGAATGTATATGTAATAGATTGCTAAAAATTATAGATAAATTCAAAATTCAAAATCTGAATTCAAATTCCGAAGGACGTATCAACTTAAGCCGTCTTAATAAAAAATTTAAAATGCATCAATAGTATATTTTATAATATTATGATATTAATTATCAAAAAAATAATAATATCAACTCTATCTACTAAATGAAAAAACAAATACGACACATATTATCGCCTCACTATTTTGAGACATATGTCAACTCTTCATTCTCTCAATTTCACATGGCGGCTTTACATTTAACCTGTAGCAACCTATATTTTATATATTTTCTAGATTTTATATTATATATTTTCTAAAAGATAACAGATAATCCAAAAATCAAGGATGCTATCTAACAATATTTTTTTTCGTAAATCAAAGATTATATCCATATAGTTTATTATAATCTAAAGGTAAATAATACTCTAAAAAAAATTATATATGTTCAATCTAAACAATTTATCAATCTAAAAAAATAAACTACTCTAAAAAAATGGAAGATCAAAAATTCTTTCTCTACGTTTATTATAATCTAAAAGGTAAATAATAATCCAAAAATTAAAGCTTATATTATATAATCTAAACAATCTATCTATATAAAATTAGCAAACTTAACTAAGGGTTCTTTAAACACCACAATAACAATGTAATTGAGAATTAAAAATTCAAGTCATTTTTTCCTCAAAAAAAAAAAAAACAATTCATGTCATTTTGACAAACCAGAAATACAAGGAAAAAAGCTCCAATTTAATAAAATTATCAAAATCTCGTGTAACACAGGTGTTTTTCTAGTAAGTCAGAATTTAAATAACATATCTGCTCTAAAAATTATTGAAATTTGAAATCCGCTTAATATATGAACGATGGGGTTGGATCCAATTTATTTCAAATCGAATTTGGATAGCCATTGACATTGTTTAAACAATTATTCAATCTAATAATCAGATTGAAAGGATACCAACCTTTGCTTAAGATTCAATTTTGACTATTTCTCACATAATTTGGGCCCACACATCTAAAACAAAATTTGTGGCCCAAAAGGCCGAAAGGCCAATAATCATAACAAACCCATCTGTCCAGGAGACAAACAACGTTCTGTCCATGGTTTTATCTGATATGGGCTATGGCCCCTTCTTCCAAACCAAAATGTGCTTATTCCCACTTTTGAGGTTTACCAAAACATGAAAACACCCACCCCACTAATTGGTATCCCCCTTTTCTTTTTGAACATGATGGTGGGACCTTTGTAGTCTCCTATTTCGGTTCGATAATATAACAACAATAAACCAAGCTTTTTACCCATTATATCGGGTCGGCTATATAAAACATACCACGCGCGACATTATTTAAGGTCCAATACCATATTTTCATTATTTATGAATATAACATGTCTTTCTTAATAGTTTTTTTCCAATTCTTTTAAGGTCTGCACCTTTCTTTCTTAATACGAATAAGTGATTTTCTACTTTCTGCACATTGTGCTGGTACATCTAGAGGTCTCCGATGTACAAATCCAAACCAACTTAAGTGTATTTCTCTAATTTTCTCATCTATTGGTGTTACCCTATTTTTTCCTAATATATTCATTTCTTATTTTATCTAATCTAGTATATTTACGCATTCATCTTAACATTCTCATTTCTGCTACCATCGTCAATGAGAATGTTAAGAGGATAGATAGTTCAATGTGCCTATATGTAGCCAGTACCAAACACGGATAGAAGATGAGGGTCGCGTTAGGCTGACAACGAGCATAAAACTCTTATCATCTCTTCATAATATGGATCATCTTGTCACACCTAATAGATATTAATAAAAATATTAAACAATTTTGATTATACGAAATGTATATTGTAAAAAGGTTTTCTGTTTCTTAGAGGTCGTTTATGTACACACAGAGAGATCTCCTTAACTTTTCGGATGATCGTATGTTTTTGAAAGAAATAAATGGATTTGTCTATATAATTGAGAGGATAGGCCCTCTCTAATTGTTCGTTTTTGTTTCATTTGTAGGGTATGATGGTGTAACTGGTTCTTTTCAGTTTTTCATGCATTACATCAAAAAATTACTGTTGAGACCATGACTCAAGATATTACAATAATCATTCTATTTCTTTTTTTTTTTTGGGTTCAATCTCAAAATCATTCAAGTGAAGAGAGAGATATTCTCTCAACTGTTTGGATTTTCGTATCAGAGAATCACACAGGATGCACATAACATATATCATATATGTTATTAGAAAAAAAAATCATAAATTCATACTGAATTGATTCATCAAAATTCAGTAACTACGAGTTCACAATGTGACGGGTATATTTGTTTAGTGAATGGACCGGGGGTCATTGGGGGAAGTTTATGAGGCAAGAGAGATTTGATGTGATATATTGGAAAATATGTTTAAGTATATAAATGTATTTGGAAACAATGTTTGGTTGGGACTAAGAAAGAAATTGGGGAAAAAATGCATTTTGGAGATGCTAAACAAGCATTCCCTAGCTAAGAGAAGTGACTTTAGTACTATAAAAAATATGTAACTTTCATATATTTAATGAGAAGTGACTTCTAAAATTTACTATTATTAATATGACAACTTTTATAGAGAAAGGAAAACAACTTCCGTCAATTATCAATAATTAGTGATGTACACTAATTTAATGCAGTTTGGTTTTTTTTTTTTATTGTTATACATTGTTACACTGATATTTCGTAAGTATATATTATAAATTAATTGCACACACATTTAAGTAAAATACATTTTTTTTAAAGCAAGGAAAATACATTATACAACACATAATGGATTAGATGATTTGAATTTTGAAGTTAATTATTGTGAAGAAAATAGGTATTTACTTAATCAATGGGACAACTAAATCAACATAAGATACCAAGTCCAGAACATAGGCCCATACGAAATCTAGGAATATTTCATCAATTGGACTAAGGCTCTCATTTAGTGGAGAATCATTCAGTTATCGAATACCATTATATTGTCCATTTACAAATAATTATGATCCAAAAAGAAAAGGACTGGACCACTCAACAGATTAATCAAATGTATATCCCACTACTATTACAATTAAATTTGATAATCTCAAAATCTGTTTTTTTTTACAAGAAAAACAATTTTATTAATTAATCCAATACATCGATAGAAGATATAAATAAATTTTTTTAAAAACGTAAAAGATGAAACTATGAAAAATTTCATAGCATCTAGGTTAATAACAAAAATCGGCTTAAAGCCTACAACTTTGAAAATTCTATGATGCCTAAAATATATATGATTCCACATCTGCAACATGCCGAAAACCACAATTTGATTTATCTCTATAGGATCGAAAATTTTCTCGTATGAATTGTCCGCACACAAAAACACCGCACCAAGACGGTTACAAACTAAACGCTGCACTAGACAGCGAAATCACAAACAACAGAAAAACAAATAACCCAGATTTGTTGGACCTCTAGCGCTTTCTTGGATTATTTGTCCCCACAAAAAGAGTCGCGGACTTCAGGGTGCGGCAGCCAAACTCCCAGGGGAGAAGGCCCGCGAGGTAGTAGAGAAGAGGAATGGATTCAGTGCGGTGGGAGGCGCGAAGCTCTCCGCCAAGAAGACCAATTGGAATCATGTCAATAAAACCTCTGAAAAAGGATTCTGAATATTGGATGGGCTTTAATGAAGCCAAGAATAGAGAAGTTGTTGTGGCTAATATGACTGATGTTGAAGTACACAAGGAGGAATCACAGACAGCTAAGAAAGAGTACAATCCTGACATTGCTGGCCTTATACAATCAGAAATTGCAAAGTATATGGCTACATTGGGTACTGGTAATGTTGACAATGGTGCTAACTTTGCACATTTTGCGGGATACACAGGTATTGATGCCTCTCAGTTTGCTTTGAGTACATTTGAGCCAATAGGTAGTGGATCTTGGATTTTAGATGCTGGTGCTAGCAAGCACATGTGCATTAGTCCTTCCTTACTCACTGATCTTAAAAGTTGTTTCTCCTATTACTGTCTTTCTTCCTGATGGCACATCCAAGTCTGTTACTCATACTGGTACTGCAAGACTCTCAGAGAATTTAATTCTCTCAGATGTCTTGTTGGTGCCTACCTTCAAATATAACCTTCTTTCTATATCACAGCTCACTCATACCTCTAATCTCAAGTGTGTTTTCTTCCCTTCACACTGTGTTTTGCAGGACCTGAAGACTGAGAGAGTCATAGCATCTGGCAAGGCTGTTGGAAAACTCTATGTGCTGAACACTAATCCTGATTCTTATCATGGTAGCATTCACATTGGTCCTGTACTTTGGAAACCTTCTTCAGCTATAATTTCTTGTAATAGTGTGCTTGCCTTGTGGCACAAACGGTTACGACATGCATCATCTAGTACTTTATCTCACTTACAATTCTTGAAGCCTTTTCTGAATGATTGTACTCAGACTCAGTTGAAGGATTGTGTTGTTTGTCACTTGTCTAAACAACATAGACAACCTTTTCCTTTAAGAAATACATATGCTGCATCTCCTTTTGAATTAATCCACTTGGATGTGTGGGGGTCCTTCCATTCAGGGAACTTGTTCTCTAACACCCCTTATTTTCTTACATTGGTGGATGATCATAGTAGGTGTACGTGGACTTATCTCATGAGTCATAAGAGTCAAGTGCCTGCTCTTCTTAAAAGTTTTATTCTCATGATTAAGATTCAATTTGGTACTGATATTAAGACTTTTAGATCAGATAATGGCAGGGAATTCATTAATCAATGGCGTAGTGACATTTTTAAATCTCATGGCATTTTGCACCAAAGAAGTTGTGCATACACACCACAACAAAATGGTGTTGTAGAACGCAAGCATAGACACTTACTTGATACAACTAGAGCCCTCTTGTTTCAGTCTAAATTGCCTATAGATTTTTGGCTCTATTCCTTGCTTACAGCCACATATCTCATAAATCGCCTTCCCATCTCTCTCTTGATTTGGAAATCTCCCTATGAAATCTTGTATGGCAAAGCCCCAGATTATACCTTCCTAAAAACTTTTGGTTGTGCTGCCTTTGCTACAAATATTCTTCCTCACAAAAGCAAGTTTGACCCTAGAGCTCATCAGTGTATCTTCATAGGCTATGAAACTGGGATGAAGGGATACAAATTGTATAATCTCACCACAAAGAAAATCATTGTTACAAGGGATGTTTATTTCTTGGAATCTGAGTTTCCATCTGTTTCTTAACCTCAGACTACAGATACTCCCCTTCCTCATCATTCTAACCTTGATTCCTCAGATTCAGCCTCCACTCCTTCCATAGATCCTCCTGCCTCTACTCTTCCTGATTCTTCTATTCTTATTGCTCTCAAAAAGCCACAAAGACACTCTAAACCACCTGCTAAGCTTCAGGATTATGTTGTGTACACAGCAGTTGACCAACTGTCTCCAGGCACTATTACTCCTCAGGTTACAGGTCCTTCTTATCATCTTTCTACTTTTCCTTATTATGTTTCCCCTTGTTATTCTTCTAGCTATGTGGCTTTTCTAGCAAATGTATCTAAAATACAGGAACCAACTACCTATTCTCAAGCTAAGAGTGATCCTCAATGGGTTGAGGCCATGGAGGGAGAGTTAGAAGCTCTTGAGAAAAATCAAACTTGGGTGGTCAATGATTTACCTCCGGGGAAGAAAGCAATTGGGTGCAAATGGGTCTATAAGGTTAAGCTTAATCCTGATGGGACTGTGGAGAGGTTCAAGGCTAGGTTGGTAGCCAAGGGATATCATCAAGAATATGGTGTTGATTATGTTGATAGCTTTTCCCCTGTTGCCAAGCTGGTAACTGTTCGTTTTTTAATTGCTATTGCTACTATGAAGGGATGGGCACTCCACCAGATAGACATTAACAATGCATTCTTGCATGGATTTCTTGATGAGGACATTTATATGTCTTTACCAGAGGGTTATTCTACTCAGGCCAAAGGCAAAGTTTGTCACTTATGACGTAGTTTATATGGCCTTAAACAGCTCTCACGTGCAGCGGGAACACCAATTGCAGTGGGAAAGTCGGCTTTAGGGTTTCAAAGAATCGATCCATGATCAGCACTGTTTACCAGGCAAACTCCTTCTTCTTTTTTGGCTTTGGTTATATATGTTGATGATGTGCTTCTTACGGGCTCGAATATTGAGGACATTACAGCTGTTAAAACTTATCTTGATGAACTTTTCACCATCAAGGATTTAGGCCCAGCTAAATATTTCCTTGGGGTGGAAATTGTGCGCACAGACACTGGTACTTACCTTCATCAAAGGAAATACATCCTTGACATCTTGACTGATATGGGACTTTTGGGGTGCAAGCCAGCTCACACTCCATTTCCCCCTGGTTTGAAGCTTCAGGGTGGTTCAGGTTGCCCTCTGCCTGAACCTGACCAATATAGGAGACTCGTGGGACGTTTTCTCTATTTGAACATGACTGGACCTGATATTACCTTCAGTGTTCAACAATTAAGCCAATTCATGAACAGCCCATGTAGCTCTCATTGGGATGCAACAGTCCATCTCTTAAGATACTTAAAGGGCTGTCCATCTCAAGGCCTTTTTTATGCTGATGATTCCTCCTTGCATCTCACTGCCTACTGCGATGCTAATTGGGCCTCTTGCCCCACCACTCGTCGATCTGTCACCGGTTTCTGCATATTTCTTGGCACCTCACTTCTTTCTTGGAAGACCAAGAAACAGACCACCGTTTCCCGATCTTCAGCTGAGGCAGAGTATCGGGCCTTGAGTGCCTCTGTGTGTGAAATTTTGTGGCTCTCCTATATTGCAGTTGATTTCCATGTTTCCATTCCCAAGCCTATCCCCCTTCTCTGTGATAACCAGGCTGCCCTCTATATTATTGCCAATCCCATCTTCCACGAGCTTACAAAGCACTTGGAAATTGATTGTCACCTTGTTCGGGATCAGTATAAGGCAGGGCTCATCTCACCTCAGAAGATTGGTTCGACTCTTCAGCTGGCAGACCTCTTTACAAAAGCTTTGGGACCTGACATCTTTACTGCTTTTCTCTCTAAGTTGGGCATGCAAGACTTGCATAGGTGCCCAACTTGAGGGGGGGATGTTAAACTTCTATTTCTACTTAGTCGTGTTTTGAGAAATGCGTTTTTTTCCTTCTATCATTTTAGTATAAATAATGCATGTTGGATGTAACAGACTCAATTTTTACTATTCAAAATAACAGAATTAGAATCTTTCTCTCTCTAGCTCGTGTTCTTCATGATGATAAACTAGAAATTCTACAACCACTACAAATACTCCATCCATCTTGTTTTGAAGTTATTTTTTTATTCACCTTCATACTACTGATTTAATATAAGATATAATGATACAATTGACCTACATTTTTGGAAAAAGACATTTTTACCCTCTGTTTTTTTTCCGATATTTTTAGGCTCTGGTGTTTTTTTGGACTTTTTTTATGCTAAAATGTTCTCAACGGGCTTTTGACGATGTTGTTTCAGTGTTGTTTCAAACATGTTCAAACACATTGCAATCAATAAAATATCAGTGTAATACAACTTCTGCCACTATTAAATAATCTATATATATATAATAGTAGAAGTCCGAAATAATAATTTTGCCGCTCTTTTTACTTCTTATATTAGGAAATAATTGAAACATTATAAATGGTAATTATTATGAAGTCTGAAACAATAATGTTTCGGCTATTTTTAATCCTTATATTAGGAAATAATTGAAATATTATAAATGGTAATTATTATGAATGCTTAGATTAGGAAAATATCATAAGAAAATCGTTGTAATATATAAATTAGGAAAATATTTTAAGAAAAGATTGTAAATGGTATTCCTACTTTATATGTATATAAATTAGGAAAATATCATAAATGGTATTTGTGAAGCCTTGATTTTTATTCGATTATGTACTTGTTTCACGTATCGTCCTTGCATTAATTTGACTATTTTACCGCGTCGCTTTGACGGGTAAATATTAATGATAAATATATTTTGCATTTAATTTTTTATTTATTACTTGTGATCATAAATATTTATTAATTCTATTTCGCATTAATGATCACTTGATCGATCATCACTATTATTATTTGTGTATTTATTAGTTACCTTAGAATTTTAAGAGACTATTTATTTTAGAGATTTATACCTTATAGAAGTAAGAATTCGATTTAGAATAAGTGATTATGGGACTTATAAGTGATCAAGGAAATCACTAATTATTTTGGAGATTGATATTATTCATCTATTATCATCAAATTTGGGACAAAAAAAAGGAATTACCACAAATACCCTTAAGGGGACGGCCATGATGGAGATTTTAGGGTAGAAATATCTCTCAACTCTTGTACACATACACCTTATATATTCATCTTGTGTATTACTACACCATTTAATTCAAACCTACATCTTAAATTAATCTACCAATGTCCCACCCCAATAACAAAATGAATATATAAAAAATAACAAAAGTAATTCCCCTTAAACTTAGCATTGGCTACTTGTCCCTAGTAAAAAATAACAAAAAAATAACAAAAGTAATTCCCCTTAAACTTAGCATTTTGGCTACTTGTCCCTAGTAAAGTAGCCTATTACTATTTTATGTCTTAATTCCCAATTATTATCTTAACACAATCAAAACAAAAAAATAAAATTTTGCCCCCTATCCCCCCCTCATGGACGGCCAAAATGGCCTTAGGTAAGTAAGAAGACTTGTTCAACTTTCATTCATCACTTCATTTCACCAACATTCATCTCTTCAAGCCTTGAATCTTCTTACTTCTCTCTAAAAATTCTCATACCTCTCTCTACACTTACTTCTTCTTCTTCTTCAAACACTTAGAAAAATTTCAAGAATTTTCCTTCTGATCATTCCAAAATAAATTCGAACCATACATTATACAAGGTAAGATTTTTTCTTCTCAATCTATTCTTATACCATCTAGCTCACCTCTTTCACCTTCTAATTTAAGTTTGATTTTGATTTTGAGGTATACTTAGAAGACCATTTGAGGATATTAAGAGACTTGAGGTCATCTTGAAGAAGAAATTGTGTAGAAGTTGGACTATAAGGTAAGAAATGGGATTTTTAGTACATTTTCTCCTTCTCTTTCAATTTTCCAAATTTTGACACTCCATTTTCATTTTTGGAGTTTTAGGGGCTGACCTTGGAGGTTGTTATTAAGGGTGACCAAAATCTTACATTTTGAAGCCATTACTAGTCACACTTTACTCACTGCACAAGGTAAGTGTAGTATTTCCAATTTCTCACCATCTACTTCTTCTCCTTAAATTTTTGACCTCATTTTTCTAACTCCTATATTTGTTTTTTGATATTCCTTGACTTAGGGGCTGACCTAAGTCATTTCTTCATCAAGAGTGATTTATTCCATTTTCACCAACAAATCGATCTTTAAGGTGGGTGGAAAAATCCTTTCAACTTCTAGGTGTTTTACTTAAAAATGCATGTAGTATTTTGATTTTGAGCACTTGAGATATATATTATGTATTGCATGATATTTTCTTGTATCAAGTTGGAAAAATTCTCAAGTGTTGCTCAAAAATGCGATTTATCGAAAAATAGGGCATAGATGTACACTTTATTATTATACTTGATGAAATTTTGTATGAGAAGGATATGTATGTGTATGACTCTTGAAATCTATGTTTTGAATGATTTATAACCTGGAAAAGTCGAGCATAATTGAATAAATTTCAACTTTTGGACTTAAAATGCAAAAAATGGAAAGTTGGTGGACTTAATTGCAAGAAAATAAAACTTAAGGGGCCTCTCTATAATTTTCGATTTTTGGGACTCAACTCAGGTTCAAAAATTATGTTTTGACATTTTAATAAAGTTTTAAGAGTTTTTAGATAATAAAATCAACCCTTAAAAGCCCAAGGACTAGATTGCAAAATTTTAAATTTTGAAATTTTAACTCTTAAGGGACTGGAAATAACATATTTTAAGTGTATTCCAAAAATCCAAGTGTTTAGAGCTTGGAAAGTAATTTTATAAAAATTGAGGGACCAAATTGTAAAAGATTAAACTTGAGGACCAAAATACAATTTCCAGGACTTATCGATTCCATGCACCTGAAAATACTAATTTAACTATAACATAATTATATCTTGGACCCAAGGTTCAAGTTTCATAACAATTGGACCCCTAAAAGCCTTAAAGGCAATTATTTCAAAATGGGACAAAAATGAGATTTTCAAAAGTTAAGGGACCTATACTTGCTTCTTTTAAAAAATGCTTTTTTCCAAATATCCCACTGACCTTAGTGACATTTTACAACTGGAATCACATTAAAAGCCCTTCCGGTTTGCGAGTTCCAATTATTTTAAACTTAGAGCCCGAAATGACAATTTTAACAAATTTGGGGCCAATGTGAGAATTTTATAAACATTCGACCTCCAAACTTTAAAAACCTGAATCTGTGAACAATTTAGAGAATTTAGGAACTGGCCTCATAATTGTTCAAGGTCGGGACATTTATTTATTTAACTTTTAACCCCAAAAGTAGTGATTTTTACAAAACGGGGCTAATTGTAAATTTTCTTTTAACAAGGACCTAACTCAAATTATTTTTTCTTTTAAAGAAACAGCCCTGGACTCTCTGACTTTAATAATGAATTACAAATATTTTATTTTCTCAAAAATCCATTGTCTTATCAGATCGTCTTGACCGATTAATACCCGATCGCGGGGCGACTTCCTTGTCTTGCGATTTTGAATCTATAACGGGACTTATGTTCCACCTAATATTTCAAGATACCGAAGATTGCTTATCCTTCCGATAATCATCTTCATCGAAATAACTCCACCAACGCCATAATTACCACTCGCGATTTTCAAAACTTTTCATGAACTGCTTCCCAAATCAATATACTCGACTGCATGGTTGACTACCTGAACGTGTATTTAATTTCCTGCCTAAGTCAACTTGGTGTGTCGAGCTCACAGTCGGAATAGATACGTCGGGGATGGGGCAGCTCGACTACTATTCCACTCTCCGGCCCCATCTTCCTAATCCCGCAACCGAGGGACGGAGTTTGTCGAGGAAGCGGGTCATAAGATGCGAGGTATAATCATGATTATGACGAATCCGGCCTTGCTAGCTCCAACGTGGATTTTGTCTTTGCGCTATGGAGCGATAAGGTGACATGTCTTGGACCATCATGAACGGGAGTTACAAGGAAGAACGAAGGAATCGCCCCGCGATCCACACAATTCCGGAGTTAATCGGAACGTTTGGTTGGCGCTACACATCAGTACGCAACCGCTACTTGTAATGAATGGGTTGGCGCTACATATCGATGACGCAACCACTAATTGTCTTGCATGGGATTTGCGCTACACATCGCGACGTTAATCCTCTCTGTCTTGCTTGAATCATCGTGCTGTGTGACCACGAACTATTTCTTAAATCGTATAAATATATTACTTAATATATATTTATCACGATGCTTGTGGGCTATGTGTGAAATCATGCATCATACCTCACGCGTTTTCATACAACCCTTTTCTCGCATTAACTATATATATCGCCACACTTGCACACGATCATCCCATCCACTGAGATTTCTGTCTCACTCCCTCATGCTTCTATCCTTTAGATGAAGAGTACGTTGAAGACGTCGAACCTACCACAGATTGAATCCCTACCATTGATGTGCAGAGACATTCTTTTTACTTTTATTGTTAATTGGACTTCTTCATTTTATTTCTGTTTGGACTGTAAAGTTAAATTCGGATAATCTATTGGGTTGTATTCGGATACCGTCGGACCTTAAGATGTAATTTGTATTTGTGTTTATTTTAATTCCATTTTGCATTAGACTCTTTTCACTTGAAGTTTCGTATCATGGGTTTAGGCTCACGATTTATTTTTGTTTTAAGTGATTGATCGTCGTCGCGTCACGTTTGGGGCGTGACAATATTCCTATTTTATATGTATAAAATTAGAAAATATTTATAAATGGTATTCCTACTTTATACCAAAAGTGAGTCTATACTTTCAATTCGATCTATATATAATATATATATTATAAAAATTATAAATAGTATTTCACTATAATTAATATTATATCACTATACGTCAGTTCTGTTCATATATATTACAATGATTATGTTGATTCTATACATAATATTAAACAAATATATTATTATTTGTTTCAATGGTGTCGTTACTTTTTTGTACAGTGTAATATAATTTTTTGTCGTGTTATTATCTCTTCCAATCGTAATTACATTAAATTTTTTGTGTTAGTGTCTTCCATCCAAATTCGCACGTCATTTTAATGGTTTTACACCATTAAATTGTGATCTGCATAATGTGAACAGACATCCATGATAACACAATTGTAGATGGTAAAGTGTTGGTTTTCTCTTATCGTGCATTCCACGTTTTATGTGTCAATATTTTTCAATGATGATGCATGTAAGAGAATCAATGTGTACTCTACTCTAAATAAATTCTATTTATTTACTTTAAATGTATTTTATTATTAAAATAAATTAATAAATACCAACTCATCTTAATAGATAGTTTCAGCATAAACCAATAAAATAAAATAATAATACACATGAATAATAAAAAATAATAATACACGTGCAACGCACGTGCGGAATTACTAGTTAACTTTATAGTCGAAATCCGGTAAATGACCATGAAACATACAAATAAACAATACATATTAAAATAAAACGCATTGAAAGCAGTATAGAAACCGCACATGAATAAAAACAACACAATTAATTTTTGACTATTAATGCATTGAAAATGCCCCCGGGGCGTAGCTTTACTAGTAAAGGACCTGGGTGACGTGTTATCTGCTTGTTAGTGCACTCATAGCGTGGAGGTTCGAATCCCCTTGGTAACAATGTGGAGGAGGATTTCTTGTGTGGTGACTCAGTCTATGACAGTTCAGGACTCTGACTTGTTGAGGCACATCCGACGATTCACCTCCTCCATAAAGCTCTAAGGCAAGGGCAGTGGGGTCCCTCAAGAATGAGGTTCATCCTTTATTAATGCATTGAAAATATTGAAACAATACGAAAAGAACAAAGAAACAATAAAACAATATTGAAAATTATATAGAATCAACCCAGAAACAACAAAAATGATATTTAAAATAACACAACAAAAAGAGCACAAAAATAGGTTAAAAGCTACATTAAAACATCGAAAATAAGATAAAAAACAAACAAGAAACAATAAAACAACCTCGAAAACAATATAAAAATAACATAAACAATATAAAAGATCACACAGGAACAAAAAGGGTGTAAAAAAAAATGTAAAAGCTGCATTAAAACATCGAAAACAAATAAACAACATACAACAAAAACAACAGAAACAACATGGAAAATAACACATTAACAAAAAAAATAGTGAAAAAATAGGTAAAAAGCGTGAAAAATTCCAAAAAAGCATATAAATGTCCAAAAAAAAAAGACCGTATAAATATAAAAAAAAAGAGAGGAGAGCGTAAAACATTGTTTTTTCCCCCAAATAAATAGTATTTCCGAGAATTTCTCTTGATATATCTATCGGAAAATTTTCATCAGGGCAATCCTAGCGCTCCTAGCTCTCCTAGCTAATATCTGTTCTGAGTCGTGGATCGATACCAACATCCAAGTAGTTTTATAGATATGAACTAATTCGAAAGAACCTAAAGTTTCGACGTTCCAACGACTCATTGGAGGGCATACAACATCAAAATCCCATCTTCATTCCCAACAAATTGAAATAAAAAGAAATAAACACAATGAACATAACCTCATGAAAAATAAAACCAATCATAAATTCATAAGCTTGGTACCCTAGCTACATATATTAAAACACATTTAAAAAGATGGATAAACAAGGTCCCCATGGGTCCAAAGCCAACCTCAGATGGTCAGATTGTCTATTGTATATTTAGAATTTCAGAGTCACATGAGTAATATATATAAATATCCAAACTTCAGATATATCAAAATGCAAGATCCTCCTTGAATGCACATGATCCTGTCAAATGGATTTACTTATAAAGAATAGACCAGCTGGGTAAGTTTTAGCCAAGAAACTGAAACCAAGAATCAATGGCCTTGTATGGTTATGTTTCCATGGACTATTTCTAGTTTCTAGTGTTGGAAAATGAATTTCCAGAATTTATTGGTTTTCGTGTGAAAACTGTAATTATGTTTGGATGAGTGAATGAGAATGAGTTTTATGTAGGTTTGGAAATGAGATTATGTTTGGTTAAGTAGTTTTGAAATAGTATTTTATGTATATAATAATTTAAAAAATTGATAGTGGTTGAATATTTTAATTAAATATATAATATTATATTTGTAAGATTGTAGGCTAGTGGGTCCCATTAGATATATATAGTAGTATTTTAAGTAGATAAAGTTGGTAATGGAGGGTCCCACATATATAATTGGGTTAAAAATAAGAATAGTGATTGATAAGTGATGTAGGGTAGTGTATAGGGTTGAGAATTGAAATTGTAGGTTTGAGATGATGTTTTATGTGAAAAGTGGAAAGTGGAAATAATGATTTCCATTGGAAATTTTAAACAAACGTGATTCCATTTCATGAATAGTTGGAAATTGGAAATGTAAAACATAAACAAACAAGGCCAATATTTTTCATATCTTCCTTTTGTTTATTTTATTATTTTTTTTTAATTGTGTGTGCACATCCAAAAAGCCAAGAGAAAAGAGATATGTAGAGGTAAGTGCAACATTAATGGTGAGAGGCAAATTGGTAATTTAGCACCATGACATACTCTCAAAGACAAATTTTGCAAATATCAGATGTCACATTCATCAACATCACATAATATCAATGATATTTCTCTTATACCGATCAAAAAAAAATGATATTTCTCTTATTTATTATTTTAATAAAACATCTAAGGATTTTAGCTATGGGATAAACGACTCTCATGCATCCTCAAGTGACAAAATTATGGGGCGATGTTCCACAGGCTCCATCAGAACTATACTTGGCACCCATAAGTGCTGAAAAAGCAAACGACAATGCTATTCGAAAATTTTCTAGAAATAGGCGCACTCTGTTTAAAATGCATCTTCAAGTTATTTTTGGTTGTTTATTTTATCTAAAGACTTTTACTTTGTTTTTTCTTTTTCATTTTTTTAAAAAAATTGGGGGAGAGGGTTTCCCCATCCATCGCTTATAAAAGAAAATATAACAAAATTTTCTTATTTAATTTATTTTAGTAAAACAACTAAGGATTTAAGCTATAAGTGATAAGTGATTCTGCTCCTGCCTTTTCTACTATTTTAATTAAGTAAATTTTGTCATGAGGAGTAAAAAAGTGAAAAAAAAAACCCGACAAAATTAAAATATTTTTGTCGCAATTAACTATATAGGATCCTACTCATACACTATGTAATTTTGTTTTTGAGAAGATGGATTCATGATGTGACTCTGATCCTGACGTTTTTCTATTTCAAGTGAATTTTGCTAAGAATATAATACTCTTTATCGCAAAAAAGTAAGGGCATATTTGTTTAGCAATATTTCCTAATTATCCACTTCTCCAATCACTTCACTCAATCACCAATCAACCATAAATTAGTTTCCCGATATATTTTTTTATCAAATACTTCTTCTAATTATCCTCAATCAGTAAACAAATATACCCTAAATTTTTTTCGACAAATTCGAATATTTGTCGCGCTAATTTGAAATTCTGTCAGATACATTATCACAACTTATAACTATCTACGACCCACCTCATAGACCATGTAATTTAGTCTTTGAGAAGATGGATTCATGATCCATATATGACTCCTTAAAACAATTTTAAAAAATATGCATAATAATATGTGTACAACATACAAGTTAAAGGTTGGTGAAATTTAGCTGGCTATTTTCATTCCATATTTCTACTAGAGAACATGGGCTCTCATGACCTGCTACATGCCAGCTTGACTTATATGATCCATTACAATCATAAATGTTAGTCTGAAATACAAAGGAAGCTTCCTTTGAAAGGTGAAAACCATGACTAAATTTAAAGTTCCATTTCAGACTTTTTTTTTTCCAATCTTTATAATGTAAACAAGCTGTTAATGACTCAATGTTTTTCTGAAACTCCCAATTCGTGATTTTGATGGGATTAAAGGGTACTCATTCTCGCCCGGTTATTTGATGATGGTGTCAATAAATATTCACGAGGAACTTTATGCCTTTACAGTGTGAATGTGGCGTGGGGTCAATGGCGTAGCCCGAAAATAAATGGGAATGAGCTGATATACGAAATTGGAGTGAGTCAGATAAAAAATAAAAAAAAACCATGTAAATACTAAATAAAAAAATTCCTAAAAATATTTACCTAGTAAAAAAAAATGGGGGATAGGGGTAGGTTGACTCCGCCTATATATTGGTGGGGTGGGGACAAACCGGATCTCCTAGTTCATGTAATGTTTCATCTGATATTTCAATTCACTAAATAAATTCCAGGTCTACAAATAAGATATTATTATTGTGAAACATGATTTTTATTTGATGTATTGAATTATTAAATGAAACACCCTATGGAATAAGAAATATCCAAATTGGAAGGATTATTTTCTAATGACCCCACAAAATTTAAATGTCCTACTCGTAAAATTAAGCAAAAGTCAACCCCCATTTGCTTGTGCATTTAAGAATGTCACAATTGCAAATTTCCAAAGTAATTTAAGCATGCAGATTTGGTTATTGACTTGCTAAGTATGATAAATTGATGGTGTCCCGTGACTTCATCACCTCCTTTGACTCATTCTTTCTTCAAGTTGCATAGAAAGATGGTTGATCATCCTACCTATGTACAATCTTTTCTCGATTGTTGGAAACATTGGTCAACCTACGAAACAATTATACAATTTGTATTGATGTGAGAAAAATAGTTTACTTGAATTAATTTGGACTTATTCAAAATGTGAAGAATGGATAATTCAATCAGTTTTATTTTAGTGCGTTTGGAGTAGTGGAAGGAAATGGAATAAATCTCAAGAACTGGAAGACTTAGGTTTCAAATCATGATCAATATTCTTGCAATGAATCAATGTTTTGTAACCCCGATCGGATCGGCCGGTTCGATCGGTTTAACCGGAAACCGATCACATGTCCAATCTGGTTATATGATTAAACCAGGTGGTTAAAAAATTGTTGCCACCCAGCCAAAAATCCGGAAACTGGTGATTCCATTAACCCAGTTCAATTTTTTTTTTTTTTTGTGATCTAGTAAAAGTTTTTGTTTTATAACAAAAATGGAAGGAAAATATGTTTAGTAAACTGTCATGTAACTTCTCCTTATATTCGATTTAAATATATATTTGGATATTATAATTTATTAATTTAGTTTTTTTTAAATTGTATTTATGTTAGTGTTTTTTTGCATTTTTTGTTCTTGTGTTTATCTTTTACATGTATTTACATATATAACATATATGTGTGTTTATGTATACGGGCCAACCGATTTTTAAGAACGGTTTAATCGGTTGAACCAATGACTCAATTACTAATTTGGTTTGATGTCCTTAAAATCATTGCAAAGAATAAGCCAACTAAAGGGATTGGGGTTGCCCGTCGGCTTGGTGGATCGACGGGTATGGGTTGGAGTCAACAGGGTCTTGGGGGCCCATGGCAATTGGATTTAGGATGTTGGTGATAGAGGTGATTGGATAAGCGCCTACGACTATTTATGTGTGCAATTATTTTATAACGATGTTATCATAACATGACATTTAAATTAAATAAGATGGTTAGATTATTTTGATCTGTATATTTTAGCTCCGTTCGTGATCATTTGTAAAATATAATTGACGTGGCATGGGGTGGTATGCGTCCGCCTAAGAGGTATTGTACATTTTTTAGACAAATCATGGGAGGAGAGGAAGCTAGGTGGAAATCGAACTCAGACTCATGGCTGAATTTTTCAAATATCTTACCACTAGACTATTAAGCCATTCTCAGTATTGTGCGTTTTAATTGGCTCGAGTCTTATGATTTTATCCTATAAAAGGCGTCTCTTAGGGGAGAGAGACTTAGAGGGTGTTTGGCTGAGCTTATAAGCTCTTAAAAACATCTTATAAGATGTTTAAGAGCTTATAAGCTCTTAAAATGTGTTTGGTAATTTTTTTCCAAAAGAACTTATAAGCTCTAAAAAAAGCTGCCAGAGAGCTTATAAGCTCCTAAAAAAAGTACCTCCACCCCAACTTTTTTTAAAAGAGCTTATAAGCTCCTTATTTTAAATATCCAAAAGACAAAAATATACTTAATAATTTTATAAGATATAAAAACAACTTATAAGCTCAACTATCTTATTTTATCCAAATATTCTGACAGCTTATTTTTAAAATAAGATCTAACAACTTATAAGATCCTACAACAGCTTATCAAATGTAGGAGCTTATAAGATGTTTTAAATAAGATTAGCCAAACACCCACTTAGTCCACACTTATAAGCTACAAGCCAACTGCATTTGTGAATGTATCGTCCCTTAATAATGTTATACTGATTTTGGCTGATATGAGCTTCGCTTTTAAGTTATATCCTTCGATTTTAGTTGATTAAGCAAATCATTATATTATGAGAACACCCATTGGAGTAACATATGCTACAATTTATGTATTGTCATTGAGTATTTGAATGATTAACAAGTGTCCTACGACATTCAGGATTGAAGTTCCAATTTTCTTTTTTCTTAAAATGAAATCATCATTTAACCTCACTTCACTGCAAGAAAAAAATCAGTTTACCTACAAAAAAATATGTAGGTAAATATTAAGATAACTATAAAGTACAGGTAAAATCATTGTAGATAAAATCACTGCTGGTAATTATTTGCCTACATAATCTTAAATTGTTGGTAAATACCTAGATTATTTCTGTCGGTAAATTTAAAAATTGTCAGTGATTTGTCTGTATAATTTGGGGAAAGAAAATATATTTTATTCCATGGGTATATCCATGGGCATAGCTAGCTTAGGACGAGTGCGGACGGCGGACTGCACTCGATCTCAGAGTGATCCTCTTAAATTTGAGTTGGACTACACTGAAAATTCAGCTGAAGATCTAGTTCATATAAAAAAAGGTGAGTTAATATTTAGTCAATAAATCTTACTGTCTTAGCCCAAAATATTAAGAACTACCTGGTTCAATTAAGGTATATATATGAGTGAATAAATGATTGTATTGTTTGTTATATACTAGAGATATATGTTCCAAACTTGATAATGAACAGTTTTTCGGAAGTATTTATCGAATGGATTTTTGTATCTAAAAGTGTATTCTATAATAATAATAATAGTTGTTTGTTAGTTAATTTAAAATATATTTTTGGATAAGTAATTTATCCAAAACTTTCATTCTAGGTAAACCATAATTGAAGATTATGAAAATCGGCAAAGAATTGTTGCAATGTACGACATTCATATTTGCCTCTTTTTCTATTTATTTTTTCAAATACTGGCCAACATTCGTCCTGCCAAAAGGAAAGAATTTACGACCTTGTGACCGACTGAAAACCCAGGCATGCCCATGGGTATATATAGGTAAATGTAAAATTTAGTGACAAAATCATTACTATCGGTAAATTCTATCGGTAAAATGGAATTTTCTTGTAGTGGTGGTTTTTTTTTTTTTTTCCAGTGAATTCGACTTTTGGAGTTTACCTCAACATTAATGTTAGGATCATTAGCTTGTGACTTGCAACCTTAAAGACAACATAAACTACTCCTAATGCAAATAGTCGGAGAATAACCTTTTCATTGGTTTAAAGACAAAAATGATAATTTACTAATTTCGTGCAAATTAATTTCAAATTACTGAGGCTGAAAGCAGTTATGATCATTAGACATTGAGCTTGAAATTAAATATGGGAAAAAAAGGAGGATCGTCTTTTATGCAAGAGGATTTATAGACATTGAAAGGGGCCTTATTGAATGTTAAGTGCACAAATTTATTGGCAATTGGAAAACAAAGGAGAAGACTACAACGCCACTGTTGGTAAAGGAATCTGTCTTCTTTTTTCCTTTTTTTTTCTTTTTTTTTTTTTTTTTAATTTTTAATTTATTTTTTGGTAAGGGGACATAAGCACGTAATATATCGGCCGTGTGGGTTCGACTCAGGAGGAAATTAAATATATTTAGATTCGGGGATCAAATATAATTGTTCTGTTTACGTGGGAGAACCTGGTTCCACGTACGTTAGCAGATCCCACCAAAAACATTGGTCAGCGCATACACGTCCAACGGTCTACCTTAATAGCAGCGATAAGGGGTTAGAGTTGTTATCTAGTCAGATGTAAATATGGAAGCGTGATTTATAAAAAAAAGTAAAAGATCAGTCAATTAATTTAATTAATCTTTCTCATGGTCTAATTTTTTCTTAATATTTAGTTATTATTTTACCCACATAAATTGTTCGTACGTTGGGAAGTAAAAGATACATCTTTAAATGAGACATAGATGTAATAAACTATTTCGGAAATTGTTCGAAAGGGTCTTTATTTTACTAGACTTGTTAATTACTATTTAGGAAATTGTATGCGAAGTGCAAGGTGCGCCTCTAAAGAGTCCAATGCGACTATGTGTGATGTGATCGGGCCCGACTCTGACTCGGAGGTGCATTTTAAGCTAGCCAAAGACTAGTCACAATTAACTTGGTACACTAGGGTGTACCATGAGAAGCTACACTTGATTACTACTTATTAATGATGATGCTCTTTATAAACTAGTCAAACATTTAATATGACTTTCCATATTCCCACCCTTTTATATTCCATATATAAAAGGCATTTTAAGTGGCTAATTTCATGCATTTATTTCTCATTCACCGGACATTGGTTTTGAGAAATTCAAAATGCTAAACTCATCTACCCGCGGTATAGATTACATTTATCTCATTTATTTCATACAACGAATAAATGAACCCACTTAAATGATTGGTCAAAATTGGGTTAAAACCCAATTTATTAAAACCAATTCCAACAAAGTTTGGTTTGTCTTTCCACGGAATTAATTGCCAAATATGAGCTCAAAGCTAAGAACAGTCAGAAAAAAAAAAGAAAAAAAAAGCTAAGAAGGAAAGTACCTAGACATATATATATATATATATATATACTGATGATATACATATAATTTTCTACTTATCCATTGTCCTCAGGATAATTCTAGCATCAGTTAGTTTAATTCAATGCTATGCCATTACCTCAAGAAAATTACAATTAATTAAACTTCTTCTCCATAGATGCATTCAAATGCAGCCCTATTAATTGCACAACCTGAAGATTTCAAAATTGAACCATTATTTAACAAAATAATATGTCATCCATGAATTGTAACTTATGTCGAACAAATTGACCTAAGGTCAAGAAAATATATATTAACAGGAAGCACAAGTACTGGAGTATAAAATCCAGCTTGCTATCATGATCAGTTAGATATTGCAAAGTTTACCTCAGAAACAAATTAATCAATGGCAGTATCTTTTTCACATTTGCAAACATCATGTAGTATACTATTAACTTTGTTAGTTTTAGGATACTAGGTAGCTTGAAATTGGGAGTCCAAATCTCTGTTTCACAATCTTGTTCTACTCCATATTCCACTATAGTTGATCAATAACACGTGTACCACTGTTCTAAAAATCCCGCCTAGTCCCTATTAGTTCACGTTTAGGTGCTAGACTTTCTTTGTCTGCCTATATTATTCTTCTGATTAGGTCTCGCCTAACCTTGCCTAGGTCCTACCTAATCCCGCCCAAACTCCGCCTAGGCGCTAGGCCCTAGTCTACCATTTGCCTAGCGCCTAGCGCTTTTTAGAACACTGATGTGTACAATTAGGAAACGTGACATTCATAATATGATTGTCGAATGTCGAATAGGAAATCTCAATCTGAAATTCGGTCTTTAGATATGAAATATGATCCCTACAAAAATGGATGATTTTGGCACAAAGCAGTTTCAATTCCAAACCCAGTATTTCATGCCGCAAAAACATAGTATATAGGTATTTTCACAATTCGAAAGCATTAAAAGTCAAACCCTGATTCTCATTCCTCATAAATATACACCTAATGGTGCACAAAGTACAAACACTTTGTTCCAAGAAGATAAGAAAAAGGATGCTTATTATTATCCCTATCCCCAGCACCTATGCAGATAGACTAATATTTAAGACTAACAAGTAATTAATTTACACTTTTCTGATCCCCCAAATTAAACACAAATGAAGAGATCATCTGTCCTCAGGCTACATACATGAAGTAAATTAAAACCTATCAGCTCAAACCCTAATTTAAAAATAAAAACCCCAAAAGATAACCACAAAAAAAGATCATAAACCTAAAAATATAAATTAACTGCTCATTTGTTCTGAAGAAAATCACATTTATTTTTCTTCAGAACAAATCAGCAGTTTCACCCAAACTGGCTGCCATATCCATGAAATACCCATCCTGCCCTTGTACACCAGCATCATCAAGAAGCCATTTCTCCAGAAAACTGAGGGGCATTTCCGTCTTGCTCTCATCTTGATGAACATTAATCCCTTGTTCAAATTTAGCCTCGTGCGCCGAAAATTCAGAATTCGACGAATTAAAACCGGCGAAATTTGTGCTGATTGCACCCTCACTAGGGCTTGAACTCACCCCTACAGAAGGGTTGTTAAAAGAAGTGCTCTGCGTGCTCTCGGACACGGACATCGCTTGAGACGACGAATTTGTGGATTTTTTCGTCCAGTTTTCGAGCAGACGAGCGATGTTTTCGGTGCTCGATGCGTACGTGGATGTTTGCTGAGGGAGGGAGAAGGTTTTTGAATCGATTGATGAGCTTGTGTTTGGTTTGTCGAGTGAGAGAGCCTCGCATAGGGCTTTTTTGGCCATGTGAATGTCTGTTTGGAGCCTTCTTTCCCATTGGCCTTTTGAGATTGATTTTGAATCAGATGATGATGATGATGAATTTCCAGTAATTTTTCCATTTTCATCGTGATGATGGCCCTGAAGCTTTTGTAGCTTCTTTTTCAAGTGTGTGTTCCAATAGTTTTTTATGTCGTTGTCGGTTCTTTGTGGGAGGTATGAAGCTATGGCAGCCCATCTGCAAACAAAGTTATTTTTTTTTAAGTGAATCGGTCGGATTTTTGGCTTTTTCTTCATAACAAAAATATTTATAAGCTATGTTTTCCAAAAATCAGTTTTTTTCGCCATTTTATAGCCATTTTTTACAACCGAAATGTACCGAATTATATACTGCATCAATATTTTGAAAAATGGAAAAATATTTCAGCAGAGAAAACACGAAATACGCTTGACAGTTTTTAGTCAAAATGGATAAAAAAACATGTGTTCTTTTTAAACCATAGCTATTTCTCATTTTCACAAAACTTAAATGACCAATTTAGTCTAGTACCACTTTTTTTAATTAATTAAAAAAAATAGATTCACTGTAATTAAAAGACACTAACCCTAAGTTGTTAAATATACTAAGGAATTAAAAATTCAAGAAATCTTGGTTTTCTTTTGCCAGATCTAACCCTAGGTTTGAAGAAAGGTGCTGAGATCTTGCATGGCTACACTTTTAGTGTGTGATTTTTTAAGTTTGATAGAAAGACAAACAAAACACTCTCACAGACATAAACACAAACACTTACCGGTTGCCAAGAAGAGCTTGGAGGTGGATGATCATTTTCTCCTCATGTTCGGTGAAATCTCCGCGCTTGATTCCCGGCCGGAGATAATTAGTCCACCGGAGCCGGCAACTCTTGCTGCATCTGAGCAACCCTGTAAAAGAAAAAAAAAAGTGATGTGAGCAATAAATCAAACAAAAGAACAAAATAAAGTTACCAAAAGTACTTAATATGATTCAAAGAAGACGGTGGTGTGGAGCTGCGCAATATTTATTACACAGCTTTAAATGGTCCTAACTAACCAAAAACTTGAACACAAAAGATTCCATTATTTTTTTTCTTTTTAGCCCTCAGACTTTTATCTTTTTAAGTTTGTATACCTGTATTAGTAGGAACAGCCCTCCAATTCCCAGGACCATGTTCTTGAATGTAAGAAACCAAGATAATATCTTCTTCAGGAGTCCATGGCCCTTTCTTCACACCAATTTTATCACAACAAGGTGGTCTTCCCATATTACTTTATTTATTCAAGAAAAGGGTTTTTTTTTCCTTTTGTTTTTCTGGGGTTTGCTTTTTTTGAAGATGAATATATATAGTGGAGAGAAATGCAGAGACAGGAGTCTAAGTGAAGAGGAATTGTGTAAGGGGAATATATAGAGAAAAGACCAAAGTGAGTATTTAGGGTGACTCTATAGAACAAAGGGTTTGAAATGGGGCTATCATCATCGAAAGAGTCAAATGCGGACAGCAAAGAGCATTTACTCTTTTGCTTGCAAAAAGTCAGCTGCTTGCTTAGTGTGATCCTATCCCACCCCCTCCCCCACCCTTTTCTTTTTCTGCTTTCTCTCTTGGCCTCACAAAACCGCGTGGCAATCAATGTCAACATTTTAATGTATAATTGATGGAAAAAAACTTGATATTTACCCTAGCTAATGAGTTATAGATACCAGTACCCTTCCTTTTTTTTTTTTTTTTTGGTTATAAAGAGGTTTTATGTTCTCACATGACTAGTTCTCAGGGAAACAGCCTCGATCCTCGGAAACTAGCCTCATATATAACCATGATGGATTCATTTGAAGCCCACAATATTAATTGTTCCACCATCGTGCCCCGAGGTGCTCGAACCATTGATCTTTCCGAAGAGAGTGCAAGAGTTACCTCACCTTGATCACCTTCCTTATTACGTATGGGATTCCTATTTATTAGCGTGTAATGTGATTTCAATTCAGGATGCGATTGGGGATCAACTTTATACTTCAATGATAAAGGTTTGTGTTGTCAGCATAATTGACTCGCGTGTGTTCCATCCTCTACTATCCTCCATTGTATTGCTAAAAAAAAATATATTGAGCATGTGAATGTGACATGTGTGTTTTTACATGGTGTGTTGAAGCACCATTTGAAATATTGTAGAAAATAGAAGATTCAGATTAATTTCCTTCATCATGATAAGCTAAATGTTATTTTGCATAAGTATTTAATCTCCATCTCTAAATTCATAGGCATTGCCCCCTTTAATATAGATATATTGTCACCGCCCAAACTTTAATTCAGATATATATCATTCATACGCTATGATTTCAATACTGAACCTTTTTTCTTTAATTTGAGGAGAGGAACTAGGAACTTGTTCTTTAGATATGCGTGAACAAGTTTTTGTTGTTCCTTGGCTTGATGTATTTTCATTTTAATGTTGATAAAGTTTAATTACCATTTACCATTTTATTTATGTGTCCTAATTTCATTTGAACTATAAGTTGTAACAAATGACACACTTACTAGTTAAAAATATCTCGAACGAGATACAAATATAGCAGTAGGAAATTGAAAGAGAAATTGTCGCACTTGCCTCACTTTCTGGAATAAACATCATTGTTTACGCTCCTGTATAATTTTTTCCATTTTTATGTTTTTTTCGATTTTTTTGTTCATATATTATTTTATATGTTATATATGTTCTTTCGATGTTGTTTATACTTGTTTGTTAGTTGTTTCTATGTTGTTTCGATGTTTCAATACAACTTTTACTTATTTTTAATGATTTTTTGTTCATGTGTTGTTTTATGTATTGTTTTTGTTGCTTCTGGGGTTGTTTTCTATAGTGTATTAAATGTTGTTTTGATATTTCTTTGTTCTTTCCATATAGTTATCAAGGCAATGTTTACCTATTTTAATTTCTTTTTATTGATGTGGTGTTTTTTATATTATTTATATTATTTCTGAGTTGTTTCTATATTATTGTTAATGTTGTTTTGATGTTTCTTTATTGTTTCAATGTAGTTTTCGATGTTTCGATGCATTTTTTGCCTATTTTTAGGCTATTTTTGTTCATGTGGTATTTTCTATATCGTTTCAGTTGTTTTTGGGTTGTACCTATATATATATATATATATTTCAATGTTGTTCTATTATTTCTCAGTTGTTTCCATGTTTTCGACGTCTTAAATTCATTGGAAAAAAATTGAATTGTGTTTTTCTATTTATATGGTGTCTCTATATTATTTTCAATGTATTATTTTTCAATATGTGTTTATATATATATATATATATATATTTCTTGATTGTTAAGATTTTGAGTATACAATTGATTTAATGGGGGAGAAATTATTTTTTACTAAAATTTTATAAGATGGATCATGTTTGAAACAATCAACAAATACGTAAAAAATCCAAAAACATTGACGGGGGCGTAAAAATGTCCAAAAAAAAGGGCGGAAGCGTAAAAAGTCAGGAAAAATTCCGGGAGCATAAACAGGTGACCTTTTTCACGAAATGTGGGACAATTGTTTCTGCATCCCAAATTAAAAAACTTCTGGACTTAATTGGAAAATTGTGTTAGATAAATATTTTTATCTTGATTGTGATGATTTCATATAAATAAGTTTTATACCAAAACAATGTCCCCGAATATTGTCGAAATACTTCAAAATATTTTCAATGATTTATACTAAGTTTTTGAAGTACCTCTTGAACTTTATTTTTGACAAAAATCGGACAACTTCTTTGTACTTAGCCCTTAGGTCGACCGATCGCCATATAGAGCAGCCCGTACATGAAAGTTTACCAAAACAAAGAATAAACAGAATGCTGAAAATGGGGAGGGAAACCGATCTAACCCCAGGGGGACTAGTGACGACGACCGGTACTGCCTGGGATGTTGAGTTTTCTGTAAAAATAAATCTATTTGAGGGGCGACCGGTTGGTCCAGATGTCGACCGATCCACTCCCCATGGCATACCGTGTTAAAATATTATTCAACGTCTTTTTTCCATTCGAATTTGTTAGAGGGCGGCCGGTAGCCCTAGTGTTTTATCAACAGAAACTATCTATTGCAGCATACAACTTTTCATAAAATTGTGGTTTTGCTTCTAACAGCTATTTCTTGAATTGTTTGATATTTCTTTTGCAGAAATCACTCATTTAGGTGGTGCCTATGTTGGTGATTAAATCTAGGAGCTATTCTATAAATACTTGAAGGCCGGCTTGAAGGATCAAACACAACACACAAGTATACAAAACAACAAGAAAAACCAGCAAAATATATGTTAGATAAATGTTTTTATCGAGATTTTGATGATTTTGTTTAAGTTAGTTTTCACACCAAAACAATGTTTTTAAATGTTGTCCAAATACTCCCAATTGATTTAAAATATTTTTACTAATTTTTTAGAGTATTTCTTGAAGTTTATTTTTGACAAAAATTAAACAACACTTCAATTTGGAGGTCGACCGGTCGAGCAAATGGTCGACTGGTATCTGAAAGTATGAAAACTGAAACAGAGAAGTCTGGGAATGAAAAATGAGAGAGGGTGATCGGTCCAAGCAAGGGCCGACCGGTCGACGCCTAGGGCGACTGGTCGCATCCCACTCGGACCGATCGCAACACCTTCCGTCTGGTACCTGGATCACACTATTTTTTTTTAACGTTCGAAATTTCCTATATAACGACCGGTCGCGCTGTGTTATTTTTTACAATGAGAATAATACCGTTGGACATCCATATCAGCATGATTTACTTTATCATTTTTGTACAATATTTCTACATCTTGTGATTTTCTTTTTGTAGACAAAAATGAAGAAGGAGGAGCCTATGTTTGTGAAAACTCTCCTATAAATAGAAGATGATTTTGAAGACACAAGACAAGAAGAACCATACAAGCAAATACACAACAAGAAATCTGCAAATTTCTAAGCTTTCATATTCAACACTCTTGTTGTATTTATAGCCTAAGTATTTCACTTTCACATCTTGAGGTCTAGGCTTGATTCTTGATTACACTTGCACTCAAAATTGTATTATTCATTATCGAGTTATAATCTTGAATTTTTGGGTTCATCATTCAACACAAGATATCCTTGTGAGTGTTCTTGTGGTAAGGGCACACTTGGGTGATCTAGGTGTTAGGTGCAAGAAGATTGTGGTAATCTTCTTATTGAAGAGTTTGGTACTCTTTGAGGTGTTGAAGAATTTGGTGTTATTCAAGATTGAAGATTGTGGTAATCTTCACAAGGTGCCGTAGAAGATTGTGTTAATCTTCAAGGGAGATTGTGGTAATCTCCAAATAGGTGTTGTAAGGTGATGTTGTATTAATTGTGGTAATTAATAAAATCTTTTTTACTTTTTAAAATCCATCCCGGAGATACTGAGTGGTAGAGGACTAGGCCCTAGGTGGGTTGAACGTCTATAAATCGAGGTGTGTTGTTTAATTTCTGCACCTTTATTCTTGTCTTTGATTGATCATTCGAAAAAAAAGGGCTAATTGCGAAAAATTGGCATAATCTATTCACCCCTTCTTGATTATCATAGCTACTTGGACTAACAAGTGGTATCAAAGCCAAACTCTTTGGCTAGCTCGTTGCGAGTAAAGAGGAAAGATTCATGGCTACAAATGAGAGCTATCTACCAACCGGCGTTTCATTCAATAGATCGCCTCTCTTCGACTCCAACAATTATTCTTTTTGGAAAGATAGAATGAAATGCTTCTTACAAGGTTGCGGGTTCGATATTTGGAACACGGTTATAAATGGAGTATCCATCCCGATGAAGAAAAATGAAGGCACTCAAATTCCCAAAGCCCTCAAGGAGTATGATGATGAAGATAAGAAAATATTCTCCTTAAACGGTAAAGCTCTTAACATTCTTCATTGTTCTCTTACCGCTACGAAATATAATCGTATTAGAGGTATACGATCTGCTCATGAAGTTTGGGAAAAATTAAAAATCATTTATGAAGGCACCAAGAAAGTTAAATAAGCTAGAAAAACAATGTTTGTTAAAGATTTCGAAAATTTCACAATGCTCGAGGGTGAAGGGATTTCAAAAATGGTAGAAAGGCTAGACAACATCGTTAATTCTTTATGGACACTCGGAAAAGTCATTTCGGAACAAGACAAAGTTACTAAAGTTTTAAATGCTCTTCCCGGTTCTTGGTCCGAAAAGGTGACGGCTATCATGGAAGTTTCTAAATTTTTATGAGCTTATTGGAAATCTTATCATCTATGAAGCTTATGCAAATGAAAGGAGTAATTCAAAAGCATCCACATCTCAATCGGATTTTATAACAACTTGGGATGAGCTTCTTACAACTTTCGACGATGAAGAAGCCGAGCAATGTCTAATGGGAATCGAAGAAGACAATGAGGTACGCTCTAACCCATATACTTCTTTTAGTAATGAATTGCATGATGATTATAAAGAATTGCAAAATAATTTTGATGAGCTTCAAAATGAATTCCAAAGCTTGCTTTTTAAATATAAGAATTTGAAAAAGGAATTCAACACCATGAATAATGAAAAGGATAGTTTAAATGCTTCTTATGAATCTCTTACTAGTGCTCATAATGTTATACTTGATAAGGTTAGAATTCTTGAAGAAGAAAATAGTACTCTAGTTAAGGATATTGATTGCATGAAAAAAGATATGTTGAAGTTTAACTTGAGTACCGATAAAATGACCAAAATTCTTGATGTTCAATGTTGTGATCATTTGAAACTAGGACTTGGTTATAAGCCTAATGTTATTAATGTTAAGAAAAAGAACCAAGTCTCTATGCATGTTGGTCATTATGCTTCTAGAACTATTACATGTTTCTATTGTGGTAAAATTGGTCACACGACTAATACTTGTCGGGCTAAAAATAGTTCTAATTATTATTGGAGACCTAAAAGTCTCAATGCTAATCCTAAAGGACCCAAACACTTGAGGGTACCACAAGAAAATTTTATGTTAGGTACTTGGCGCAACAAAAATCAAAGGAATTTTAAATTGTCATATAGACAACAAATGATCGCGCCATATGATCGAACGAGGAGATATTATCAACAAAACTACTTTTCAAGAAGAAGGTATAATCAACACTGGGAAAGATACAACCCTTGGCAATGGCGAAATTGGTAACTCTTATCCGCTTCTTGAAGTATGCATTTCATATTATTTTTTATAATTATTGCACATTTTCATGTCTTCAATTTTTGTATTGATTGTCAAAATTCTTTATATAAATGTTTCTTAAAAATGAAGTCTCAATTTTATACTCTCGGATTTTTAAAAATTTCAAAAGAAACCTTAAATGGATTTTCAATAAGCACTTGTTTTATCAAACCTTTGTTTTATAGCATAGTATGTAATACTTGTGCAACTTCTATGATGGTTTATATCAATTTGTCTATATTATTAGATATTACTATGCTCTTGTGCAAGATGTTTTGTCTAGATTTTACATGAAATATTTTGGTATTAATGAACAATTGATCATACACTTATCAATGGTTAACTACATCATGATTGATCAATTTGAGAAAGGCATATCGGTTGACAAACAAATTCGAGGTATGTTCATCAACTTATCTTACTATTATAGACTCGATACTCTTCATGCCTTATGCCTATGTGCTCAATTTCCAAAAATACCAAACGAATCTCATTAAAGTGCCGTTAAAAAAATTCAAATATTTGAAAGGCACTTCTTCTTATGGCTTGTTTTATTCAAAGTTTTAAAACGTTAAATATTTTTCGGGATAACAAGTTCGGTAAAAATAGTTTCTCAACAAATGGTCACTCATAATCAAACAAAATATTTTGCGATTCAATATTTTTTAAGGGATTGTACTTCTTAAAGGAAAATTGAGACGTGTTTAATTCCGTCTCATGGATAACTCGAGGACATTAATTTTTTATCGCTAACCGCTGAGTCTTTTACCTCATTTCGAGCTTGTTTAGGCATAATGTATATTGAATGAGATCTATGTTTACAATTTGCATGTTTTTAAAACTTAGGGGTGAAAAAAATGGATTTTTGGTGCAAAATTCGGACAGAAACAGAACTGATGTTCAGGCACCGGGGTTGACTGGTCGACATGGCCATGCACCGGTCGCCCTACACGTCGACCGATCGCCCTAGCCAATTTCAGCAATTAAATTGCTTCTGTCTTCATTTCGTCATTTTGGTTATTTTCTTCCAAAATCGAACCCCTTCGCATTTTTCACACACAACTCACTCAAAATGACTTTCTTCTTATAAAATCTATATTTTTGAGTTTATGTAACTTCTATTTCATCCATATCATCCGACTTCTCCGATTAATTGGTAAGAATTTCTCCTTTTAATCTCAATTGGTTGAACCCTTGAGAATGTGCTTATATCTTGCTATTTTGATGAAATTTGTGTATTAGTGTATATGATGATTATTGATGGATGAATGTTGTAATATTGCATTTGGTGATGAAATTTTTTGGCTTAAATGAAATACAAAGGCGTTATATATCTCTTGATTTATTCGACGCATGTCAAGTGTTCGACAAAATGTTTCTATGAAAAATTCATCACCTACATGATTCTCTTGATTTGAAAAGTCTTATAAGTTTATAGAAATCATGTTTCATCAATCAAACGAGTTTTTGCAAATCAAATGAGCAACTTTTCCCTTTTATTTGGAATTTAAGCTTCATTTGTACAAAATGCTCGATAAATCGATTAAATTGCGCACTTTGATATGATTGTATGATGTTTTTATCGTGCTAACATTATTTTTGATGATTCCAAAGGGGGAGAAACAGGAAAAACGCTCATATGCTCAAAGAAGCGAAAATAAGCTCGCAAGAAAAAAAGGTATAAGTTGTGGCTCTTAAAAGCCAAAAGCTGTGAATAATACTTAGTCCATGTGATGTATTATGGACTTTTATGCTTAACTAATGATGTCTTTGTGACAGGGGGAGCTTCTAAAGTCATGAAATTCAAGCTTTTAGCTTGTAGTTGTTTGCTTCTACTTATTTTTGTTATGCATGTTGATAGGGGGAGCTTATGCAAAATGTTTTTAGAAAATCTTTGCTCCTACCCTTGTGTGTTTCACTTACGATAAATGTTGCTTGTAATGGATTGACATTTTAGACCGAAAAAATGTGTTTTGTTTTTAAAATCGATCTCCTAAAATTGTTTTGGTTTGTAATCATCAAAAAAGGGGAGATTGTTAGATAAATGTTTTTATCAAGATTTTGATGATTTTTTTAAAATGAGTTTTCACACCAAAACAATGTTTTTAAATGTTCGTCCAAATACTCTCAATTGATTTAAAATATTTTTACTAATTTTTTGGAGTATTTCGTGAAGTTTATTTTTGACAAAAATCGGACAACACTTCAATTTGGAGGTCGACCGGTCGAGCAAATGGTCGAAGGGTATCTGAAAGTATGAAAACATAAACAGAGAAGTCTGGGAATGAAAAATGAGGGAGGGTGACCGGTTCAAGCAAGGGCCGACTAGTCGACGCCTAGGGCGACCGGTCGCACCACCCTCGGACCGGTCGCACCCCCTCCGTCTGGTACCTGGATCGCACTATTTTCTTTTAATGTTCGAAATTTCCTATATAGCGACCGGTCGCGCTGTGTTATTTTTTACAGCAGAATAATAGCGTTGGACATCCATATTAGCATGATTTACTTTATCATTTTTGTACAATATTTCTATATCTTGTGATCTTCTTTTTATAGACAAAAGTGAAGAAGGAGGAGCCTATGTTTGTGAAGACTCTCCTATAAATTAGGGGTGATCATAAATTTTAAATAACCGCCCTCACCGCCCCGCACCGCACCGTTATTATTTATTTTTCAAAAAAACCGCGATTAGAAATGTTATACAAAAACCGAACCGCCTTAGCGGTGCGGTTTGCGGTTTTAAGTTGATAAAACCGCAAAATAACCGACCGACCGCGAATTATAATAGAAACATATGATAAGGATAATTATGTAAATGCATTACACATCAAACCCAACCCTAAACGATTAAAACTAGTCTGAGTAGTCATCCCCTATTCTACCAAGAATTTTGGTCTTCTCCATTTCTCCTCACTACATTCCTCTCACCATTTCACCACTCAATGTTCACTTAATCACCCAAAGGTCAAAATTAATAAACCCGTATGCAATATAACCACATTTAGTCAACACATTTTCATCTTTTTCTTGGCCATTTGAAGGAGCACAGGTTTTTTAGCTCCAATTGTCAGTAAGTTGTCTTTGTTTTTGGTTCTAGTTTTAGTAAAAATGATGTATTTTTTTTTTTTTCTTAATTATTAGGATAACAAAATCCATAACAATATTTTTAGATTTACTTTTTGGCATATATTTTCTAAAATTTATTCAATAATATAATGAGGGTTGGCTTTTACTCTTAGAAAATAAGGTGAACTTTTTCTATTTTAGTTTAGGAGTTTCTCAAACAGTAGCATTACATGAGGTTTTTAATTGTAGTTTGTTGATAATTTAGGTTTAATTGCTTTATGAGGCTTGTTGAATTTTTAATGTGTCTGTTTAAGAAAAATATTTTGAATTAAATAATTCTAATTAACATGAGCCATATGTTTAATTTAACATATGCAGGTACAACATTTTTTTGTACGTAGCATTACATATGCAGTAAGTTTCATTTTTTTTTGAAAAAAAATACTACATTTTACATTATATTTTTGTTTTATGTAAGTGCTCGTTTAAGTGTTTATTTACTCCTACTATGAACTACATTTTTTGGGAATTATAATTTTTTTCTTATACCCGAGTAAAACCGCCAAACCGCCCGCAACCGCCCGCAACCGCTTAAAACCGCACTTTCGGTTTGACACAATAAAACCGCAATTTGAATTAAATTTAAAAGGAAACCGCACATGGCAATTCGGTTTTATAATTCGCGCAAAAACCGCAAAACCGCACCGTGAGCACCCCTACTATAAATAGAAGATGATTTTGAAGACACAAGACAAGAAGAACCATACAAGCAAATACACAACAAGAAATCTGCAAATTTCTAAGCTTTCATATTCAACACTCTTGTTGTATTTATAACCTAAGTATTTCACTTTCACATCTTGAGGTCTAAGCTTGATTCTTAATTACACTTGCACTCAAAATTGTATTATTCATTATCGAGTTGTAATCCCGAATTTCTGGGTTCATCATTAAACACAAGATATCCTTGTGAGTGTTCTTGTGGTAAGAACACACATTGGTGATCTAGGTGTTAGGTGCAAGAAGATTGTGGTAATCTTCTTATTGAAGAGTTTGATACTCTTTGAGGTGTTGAAGAATTTGGTGTTCTTCAAGGTTGAAAATTGTGGTAATCTTCACATGGTGCCGTAGAAGATGGTGGTAATCTTCAAGGGAGATTGTGGTAATCTCCAAAGAGGTGTTGTAAGGTGATGTTGTATTAATTGTGGTAATTAATAAAATCTTTTTTTCTTTTTGAAATCCATCCCGGAGATACTGGGGTGGTAGAGTACTAGGCCCTAGGTGGGTTGAACCTCTATAAATCGAGGCGTGTTGTTTAATTTTCATACCTTTATTCTTGTCTTTGATTGATCATTCGAAAAAGAGGGCTAATTGCGAAAAATCGGTATAATCTATTCACCCCCCTCTAGATTATCGTAGCTACTTGGACTAACAATATATTGTTCTTCATTTTCAACATCCTCGTAGTATTAGCCTAAGTTTTGCACTTTCACATCATAATTACTAGGCTTTCCTTCTTGATTACACTTGCACTTTTTATTGTAATATTTCATTTAAAGTGTAATCTTAACTGTAATTGTAACATCATCCAAAACAAGAAATCCTTGTTAGTGTTCTTTTCGCAAGAACATGTTTGGTTAATTAGGGGTGATTGATTGAAAAGCTTGGTGTTTTTCGCGTTGAAGAGTTTGGTTCTCTTCGAGGTGTTGGAAGAGTTTGGTGCTTTTCGAGGTGAAGAAGAGTTTGGTGCTCTTCGAGGTGAAGATGAGTTTGGTACTCTTCAAGGTGAAGAAGCTAGGTGTTGTTATAAGAAGAGTTTGGTGCTCTTCAAGGTAAAAGGTTGTAATTGTTTTGGTTTCAATTAATAAATTTTTTCCTTTTCGAAATCCACTTGGACATACCCGGTGGTAGAGCACGTAGGCCCTATGTAGGTTGAAGCTCTATAAACCATTGAGTGTTGATTTATTTTCTGTACTTCTATTTCTTCACCATCCTCATACTTGAAAAAGAGGGTACAAATATGAAAATCGGAAAAATCTATTTACCTCCTCTAGATTTTCGTAGCCACATGGACTAACAAATTGGTCCCGTAACTTTACGGGGGTAGTAATTGTGATCATACAAATTCTTTAGGTAGCAATTTTGATCGCATATGATTTTGGTTATGTACTATTTTGATCTTATAAGTTATAATTTGTGCGGTTTAGTCGTACAAGTTTTGATTTTGTGCCATATGGTCAAACTAGGTGTTTCAATATTTAATTTGTTCATATAATACCCATGTTCTTTAACCAAAATATTTAAAATAATTATGATCATTAAAAGTTACAAAACGATAATTGATATTTGACTACGGGACAAAATCGTATCAATGATAGTGCTATATCAAGAAGGTACATGACTAAGATTGTCAACCCACAGAGTTACGACACTAAAATTACAATTAAGTCTACTACTAGAGAGGGATAAAAATGTCTCTTTTAACACGACATATATATGATGATCAACTTTTTCCTCAATTTCGTTTTCTTTCAGACAAACCCATAATCGATCTCAAATATCCTATCAAAATGACAAAATTGAAATTGATTGAAACCGCTTTATTATAAACTAACTAACATACATCATTTATAAAGTCAGAAACAGAAGGAAAAATAGAAAATCAGGTTCATATATAAATCCTTGTCACAAAAAAAAGGGTCATATATAAATCAATTATGTAAGACGAAATTCTTACTATTATGATATATATGAACTTAGAATAGACCATAGCCAATGCTTATCTAGGTGGGAAATTATTATTGGTTTGCTTGTCCATCTATTGTACCTAAGTATTTTATACATAATGAGATTGTACAAAAATAGGGAACCATCCACATTTAAGTCAGTTTTAAAATTTATACATTGCCACCTAAGTTGTAATTAAATCACATTTAATTCTTTAAAGATGACTCATCATTATTATAAATTATGCACCAAAACATCTTCTTATAAGGCAATTGAATATGAGTATATTCAATTGCAAGCTGCATCCCTCATTAAATTTGAGAGAGAAAGGAGTGGACAGTAGATAATCTAAGTATTTTTTTTCAAGTTCCAATATACTTAAAAAGATAACTTTCTAAAAAAAATTAGTTTCCAATTCATGTGAAAGTCAATTGGGTTCCATGTACTGATCATGTGAATAGTGTAATGGATGCTGCAGTATGCATATGGGGTATGGAAATATCATATAAAGGCATTCTTTCCTTTTTTTCTTTTTTTGAATAAATATTTAAAATGGAAAAACCATTTTCTGCAAGAAAAAGTCATTAATTTCAGTGAAATTAAGATATGTAAGTACCAAGGAAAAATTATATCAATTTATATTTGTTGGGCAATAAACGAATGCTTGAAATAGAATTAATTAGTCATTCGAGTGTTGTGATGTTTTATCCTCAATTGTCATGCAATAAATAAAGAAATAAATAAATTGTGCAGAAGGGGCAAAAACATATTGTGACTTAACCCGATAATGTGATGGATATCTGATTTTTTTTCCTAAAACAATCCATATTGATACATTGGTTAATTAATTAATTGGCCTAATTTCATATTTAGTCTTGTAAGTATAAATGTGTGGCATATTTGGTCTTGTAAATATCTTATGTAGCAATATTTGTCCTGTAAATCCAAAGTGGCATATTTGGCCATATAAGCATATATGCTATGTAGCAATTTAGGTCCGGTAAATTTTAATTTTTGTGCGATTTTGGTGTCATAATTTTTATTTTTGTGCAATTTTAGTCCCAAATGGCTAAGTCGTATTTAATCCTTTTCTGGACCAAAATTGCACAAACTTAGAATTTATCAGACTAAAATTGCTCAAAAATTGAAATTTATGGACCGAAATTGCTATATAGCATAGTTAGAGGACCAAATATGCCAATTTTTTATACATATGGGAACAAAATTGCTACACACAATTATAAGGGCTAAATATGCTACCTCCTTATATTTACAGGATCAAGATTGCAATTAAGACTAATTAATTGCACAAAGAGAAAGTACCGAAAAGATCAAAAAGTTAAATAAATTTGTAACTTTTACTATGTCCCATGGCAGTTCAGACATTAACAATATATGGTTTTGGAAGGACACTTGACAAATTGATGATTAAAAAAGTTTACACCTATTATTTAAAAAAAATAATCAGCTTTAGCACTTGTGGGAGATTGAACCCACGAGCCTATGAAGACATAAGGTGGTGTTCTACCACTACACCACTAGTGCTTATTGTATAATATTAATATAACAATGTATATAAACAAATTCATAAATACGCATGGTAATTAAAAAACAAATTAAAAACGCCTCCAAGTCTATTAAAAAAATATGATACATTATCTCAATAAATTGATACTTATAAAAGTGTTACTTTAACTACATCATATTTATTTTTTATTTTTCCTCTTTTTTTGTTCCTAGTTTGTGATTGTATTAAGAAATCTGATACTTTATCTCAACAAACGGATACTTTTACTTATAAAAGTGTTACTTTAACTATATCATATTTATTTTTTATTTTTTCTTCTTTCCTTCATTTCTAATTTGTGACTATATTAAAAAACATGATACTTTATCTCAAAAAATAGATACTTTAACGTATAAAAGTGTTATTTTAACTCTGTTATATATATATATATATATATATATTGTAATATATTCATAATTTGTGACTATATTAAAAATATATCACTTTATCTCAAAAAACAAATACTTTTACTTATAAAAGTATTACTTTAACTCTATCATATTTATTATTCATCTTTCTTTGTATTTATTATTAAAAAATGTAATACTTTATTTAAAAAACAGAAATTTTTACTCTTAAAACAAGATATTTTGTCTCAAAAATATATATTTTTACTTATAAAGGTGTTACTTTAACTCTGATATATTTATTTGTCCTTCAATGTAATGTAATCATAATTTGTGGCTATACTAAAAAATCTGATATTTTATCTAAAATAACCGATACGTTTTCTCATAAAACTGTTACTTTAACTGAGGAAGAAAAACAGAAAAAAAAAAAAAAAAAGTCAGCCAGCTGCTATTGACCCGCGGACCTGGTCAACAGGATTCACGGGTCAAATAGGATCCGTCTTACGAATTGAGACCCGTAAGACGGTCCTATATGAGTTTTTGCCTTTTAGTTTTGATATGGCAAAGGAGACTGGAGTACAAGACTTTATAACTTGAGCGAGACGATACCCTTGATTTATTCACGATTCATCTTCTCTTAGTTTACCCTCGATTATTTCGTTGTGCAGTGGCATTGATATATTAAATGTTGTCAAAATTAGCAGAATTTTTAATAATCAGTATGTTTATTGAATAGCAGAATCAGATTAGAAGAAGAATTAAAATAAATTTACAAATTACACCATATATTGAAATTACAAAATACCAAAAATAAAATGGTCCGAATCGTGTGTTGAACACACTATCCTTAAAATAGATTCGTCCCCATTTTGGACGTCTATTTCTCAAGATAAGAAGGAAAAACCGGATTACCTCAACACCAAGCGAAGTGAAGAAACGCCTGGAAAATATTGTTAGAGATTTTATCTCTTCATATTTTTCTAACGTGATTTAAAAGAATAGAGATAATGTGCTTCTAGACTCTTCCATGTATATCTAATTTGATTTGGTTAGGAAAAAGACTTTATCTTGATAAGTAAAGATTTTGGTTAATCTTGTTTCCTTATTTGTAGGATTTGATATTGATGTAGATAAGGTAGGATTCTTTACATATCTTGTTTCCTAACTTAAAGAATCATATTCCTTCTATACTTGTGTTTGCTTTGTTTCCATATTCTTGTAGGACTCTTGGGACTCAAAAAAACTAGCCGATATAAAGAGGAGCACGTCATCTCATCCTACATAAGGTCATACACATGAAATTGAGAGAGAAAAAGAAGAGAGATTCGTTCATAGAAGCAACAAGACGGTCGAGCTTAAAAAGAAGAATACTGAAACAGTTGTTATAGGAAGTGTCGCTGACATCCAGAATAACATCCAGTCCAGATTGTCATCTTATTGTGTTTTTCTTCCATATTAGTTTATCTTTGAGCGTACGAGAGTTCATACACTTGTTTTGTTGGACGAGTTAATTTACAAAGCTACGATATACTCGATAGGAGTTTACTAGACTAGTTGATACTTTGAGATTTGAGTTGTAAACAGTACAAATTCAACTAGTGATTTCGTCATAATTGACACTTCTACAAGTTATTTATAACTTGTAGATAATTTTTATATCGTGTGTTATTTTTTCATTGCGTGTTATACGAAGTGTTTTAGGAAGTGTTACAACATCTGGTTTAACACTTTTTCTGACATCTGATAAACAAACGTTTTGGGACCTCAAAAACTTTCAAATATCACCAAAAATTGCAGGAGGTCAAGAGAAATATCAGAACAATATGTAGAGAATGTAAATGATATGTTGAGTGTGTTTTGATTGCTGCAGAAAACAACTATTTATAGAGCGTCCTCTATTTTGGACGTTTGTTTCCCAGGATAAGACGGGAAAAATCGGATTACCTCAACACCAAACGAAGTGAAGAAATGCTGGAAAATATCACCAAAAAATACAGGAAGCCAAGAGAAATATCAGAACAATATGCAGAAAATGCAGATAGTATGTTGAGTGTGTTTTGATTGCTGGAGAAAACAACTATTTATATAGCTCATAAAAGATTAAAGGACCTGATGAGAAATTAATATTTTGCTGTTACACAACAATAACTTCTGTAACAGATTTAAGTTCAAAATTTAATCGGTCTGTTAAGGTATTGGAATTAAAGTTATAACAGTAAAATCTGCAAAACATAGGCCAGACCATGTGTGGCTCGATTTCGATGGACATTCATTACGCAGGTCGCGCTCGCACACAAGTCAGTGGCTCAAAGCCCGAACTGGACCGTGATTTGCACACCCCATTCGGGCGCGCGTGTGGAGAGAGCCTCCATACAATATAATCTTACACTTTAATAAAATGTAGCATTCTATATACTAGTCTAAAAAGCCTTTGTTTTCCCATGTGGGACAAAATCACCTTTCAAAGAAGACAAACAAATGTTTTCTTCTTTTAAATTAATTCCAATATTCATCTTTAAGCTTTGATTTCTCCTTCATCCAAATACCATTTTGGACAAACAAATATTCGATTTTAATGTTCTCACGGTATAGAACAAGAATCCACTTTTACTTTTGTCATTAGACAATTGGGATCCCAAAAACATCGCACCTCAAATGTTCAATTTCTTCACTTTTTCCAATATTAATTATATATGGATTTAATTCTCTATGCAACATATTTTATAATAAGAGGTTCACCAACTACACAAATATTCCAGCCATGCAACCATTTCTTTAAGTTGGAGGTTTTATGTATTTTGAGCATACTTTCTCTAAAAAATTGAAATTAGAGTGATTCAAGTTTTGTTTAGAACCCAACAAATAGAATTACAAATTATATAAAGATACTCAATTCAAATTCTCAAAGCAATTAATTAGTGTTTTTTTTTCAATTTATGGGCAGCCTGGCAAAGACAGTGCGAGCCAGGCAACCCCGTCGGGCCCCAACCCATATTGACAGTTTTATATTGACGAGATATGCTAAACCTTTTGATAAAACGTTTTTAGAAAATGATCAACTTATAAGTTTCAAAAGTAACATTGTTGGGAAATCATTTTGTAGATTTTGATGAATGCCATGTAAAACTTAGAATAGGAAGTTGGCACCCCATTTTTATTGTAAATTGCATTGTAATAGATAGAGGTGGTCTAGTCATTTGAGTTAAAGTCACTATGCTCGAACATGCAAGAAGACAACTAGAGACTAGAAGGAAGACTCATTGTGAGGCGGTGAGTGTGGCAAGGAAGAAGAGAGGGGAACTCGATGAAGGTGCTGGCGAGATGCGGTGAGTGAAGTGTCGATCAAGTCAACTCAAGATAGCCAAGTCTCAAGTTGAAGTGACGGAAGAGTCATCCAATGATTGGAAGTCGACTCGAAGTCACCTGGGAAGGCAAGGAAATGCGATCAAGTCGAGATAATCGAAAGAGATCCGTTGCTGAGAAATCAAGAGAATTACTTAAACAAGTAATACTTCCATACTACCTTTCTTAAAGACGCGATCTAGAAGCGTGCAAAAGGAATAAACCAATGGGAAGCTGATCGCACTGTGTCGGATCCGAAAAGTTGAAGGATCATTTATACGAGGAAATGTCAATTCCAAGAAGCGCAACAAGACAAGCCAGCGACCACAAGTGACTTTCAAAAATAAGCCTATCTCTTCAACGGGCGATTTTTGAAAGATCACTATAAAAGGCCGAGGAATCACTCGAGAGAAGGTTACCGACTGAACCACGAACATTGCTAACATTTGAATCTGTAACGAGAAGTTACTCTCAAGTCATTCAAGTTTAATCCTCAAGCCTACATTACGAAGGAAATCAATCCAACACTCATCTCGTGAAGGAAAGACGACTTTAATCGGTTGAGGTGCCAATCGCTTCTGAGCCAATGACACCGCTTCTTGATGTAGTCGAGGCACGCGAAAGCGCACCGCCCGGGAGTTAACACTGCGGGCAATGAAAGTGCAATCCATGGAGTTGAGACTCCGGTGGATGCCACCTCGAAAGACCCCAAGGCAGTGAGACCGTCGAAGGGACCATCCAGCCTTGCGAGTTAAGCTGCGGCAGGAGGTAATGAAGGCCAGCGGGAGGTTGAGACTTCGGGGTAAAGAGTATGAAGCACATAACATCCCTCCCGCTATCATTGATCCATCCGAGAAGGAGATAAGTGCCCTTCACGATTCCCAGGATAATCCGGATGTAACCTTTTCGGGATCCGAAGGTGAAGATGGCCGAGTCATCCCCAATTGCCGATCCGAAGACTCACTCACGGATGTTCCAACCTCGAGTAAGCGACCTTAAGACTACTCGCCAAACACTTCATTTTGATGATGAGCCACACATGGAAATCTCATCATCGTCCGATGACGCTCCCGATATGGCCGAGGACCGTCAACTCACTTGGAAAACCAGTGAGACCGACGAAGTTGTTAAGACAATTGAGGCTCAACAAGTCGGGTCAACTTCACAAATGCAGACCCACGGTAAACAGTCCATCGCGCAGCTCCCAAAGCGCAGCGAGTTCGACTCCACGAGGGGACTTCACGAGCTCTAATTTTCATTAAGCGATTCCGATTTGCCCGTGATGATCCTTTTGTAGAATCATTTCCTTTTCTCCGGGGGTACTCGACCTCCCGAAGAATCAACTAGAGATCGCGAGCTTCCACATACCGACCTGTTATTCCATCCGACACCATTTTCCAAATTTATGACTTTGATCTTTGATGTCGCTTTGGTCGCCACACCAAAACAGAGGAGACAAAGTGAAGTTCGGGAAGTTTTCAAAGCCTTATTTGCCGAGATTAAAAAGATGGAGAGGCACCAGGCCTCACCGGACATGAGGTGGATAACAGAGATGCCAACCCTACTGGCGATTTGTGAGGCATAATCGTCGGAGGATCCGGAGTGGTGGCAAAGGCAGCAGACAATGCGTGTGGAACAAGCTCGATATTTCGGGACATTGTTCAACAAGTTGCTAGTCTGGCAGGCTAAGAATGCTGATGCAAAGACAAAATTGCAAGAGCACATCGAACAAATGCATGAATCTCACACCACAGAGATAAAGCTGCTGCGTGAACATAATAAGAATGAGCTCTTGCGCGTGGAAGAGAATATGGATCGAAAATTCAGTCTTCTCATGGCTGATATGAAGCTGGTAGCAGCTGAATCCAACGCCACCCGCACTGAGTTCGTGCAAGATACTACACAGCCAGATTCGGCGTAACTCGAGCTATCGCAGACTAGACTTGTTGCTTGCTAGCTTGTTTCGTGGGTTCCTCTCTCCTTTGATGATGCCGTGGGGAAGAATAATACCTAAATGCAATTGAAGGGATCTGAAGCTGAGAAGGAGGAAGCGATTGTGAAGGGAAAGACAGTACATGGAAGTAATAAGAGAGAAGAAAGGGAAGTCTGTTGAGGGGGAAGACATGAAAGATGTGACCTTGATGATTGCTAAAACCCCTCAACAAGGTATTGTCACGGTGATATTATCGCAAACAAACTCCGATGTGACTCGCCACTCCAACACTCTACAAGTACCCTACTTTGAAAAGAGAAAAAGCGATTGAAGCGGGGATGAAGGAAGTGGAAGGAAAGATGGATGCGAGTTATGAACATTTCGAAACAACATAGAGGTATTCCAACAGACAGAGACACTTATGCCATTTCGGATCGGAACCGAGCAAGATCTCGTTGATGAATTCAAGACGCTCGCATCTAAAGGTTACTTCGCAAACATGTCCATGGCTCAAGCCCGGGATTTGTCTTGGGAAAAAGGTCTCACACTATGTGAAGAAGGCGACAGTGCAGGACTCATGGGCGATCACTCTGCTAGTCACTCAGTGGGAAAAAGAAGACTGATACAATACACGCCCGGAGGAAGAGGAGAAGCGTGTGGTGGAGGAAGAGGTTTAGGACCTAGATCTCGCCCAAAAACATTGAGTATATAGATCCGGAAAGAAATGAGGGATCTATTGGGCCGGATTTGAAGTGGCCAACCCGCAAGTGGCTAAGAATAATCCGAGTATGCGAAGAGAATTGAAGAGGAAAATAAGAGACAAACTCACTATGGGAGGAAAGACAAGAAAGACCGAGAAGAGATGAAGGCGCCCGGAAGGCGATGAGAAAAAGAAGGCGGTGAAGATGAGAAGAAGAGAAAGAGGTCCGAAGATAACAGAGAAGAAGATGAAAGAAGGAGGCAACGAAGGAGATGAAGTGTTCTTTGTCACCCTTCATGTATTTTACTATGTAAATACATTCTATGTAAGTTTTACGTACATCGAATAAAATTGTACAATTTCTATACTGCGTAGATATAGAAAGACATGGTTACTTTAAGTTCCATTTAAGCTCGATACATTTTCTTATGGTTCAAGCTCGATACACTTTAAATGACTATGTAAAGAACAAAAATGTTATGATCAATAAAAGATCGATTCTAAGCATACATTACGTGATTCTACATTTGTCGTATGTATCTTTGTTGTTTAAGTATTGTATGAATGTTTTAAGTTTTGGCATCATCAAAAAGGAGAAATTGTTGGGAAATCATTTTGTAGATTTTGATGAATGCCATGTAAAACTTAGAATAGGAAGTTGGCACCCCATTTTTGTTGTAAATTGCATTGTAATAGATAGGGCTGGTCGAGTGAGTTAAGTCGGCTATGCCCGAACATGCAAGAAGACAACTAAAGACTAGAAGGAAGACTCATTGTGAGGCGGTGAGTGTGGCAAGGAAGAAAGAGACAGAACTCGATTGAAAGTGCGGTGAGATGCGGTGAGTGAAGTGTCGGTCAAGTCAACTCAAGATAGCCAAGTCTCAAGTTGAAGTGACAGAAGAGTCATCCAATGATTGGAAGCCGACTCAAAGTCACCTCGGGAAGGCAAGGAAATGCGTCAAGTCGAGATAATCGAAAGAGATCCGTTGCCGAGAAATCAAGAGAATTACTTAAACAAGTAATACTTCCATACTACCTTTCTTAAAGACGCATGATCCCGAAGCGCAAAAGGAATAAACCAATGGGAAGCATCGCACTGTGTCGATCTACGAAAAAGTGAAGGATCATTTATACGAGGAAATGTCAATTCCAAGAAGCGCAACAAGACAAGCTAACGACCACAAGTGACTTTCAAAAATAAGCCTATCTCTTCAACGGGCAGATTTTTTGAAAGATCACTATAAAAGGTTGAGGTATCACTCTGAGAGAAGGTTACCGACCTGAACCACGAACATTCAAGCTAACATTTGAATTGTAACCAGAAATTACTCTCAAGTCATTCAAGTTTAATCATCAAGCCTACATTACGAAGGAAATCAATCCAACACTCACCTGTGAAGGAAAGACGACTCCAATCAGTTGAAGAGGAAACATTTCAAGAATCAAGGGGTCTACATTCCACGGAGGATTGTAGGAAGGTTCAAGGTCGAACCAGTCTTAAGTTATTTGGAGGGCTTCGTGATCAAATCCAAGGAACTTGAGCAAGTGGGCTGTAGTAGCAAAAACCGCCTACTGTGAAGAAGCCGAGTCGCACGAGAAGCGGTGTGTGTGATCAAGGCATCTCCAGTCGAGTCCCAAAGGATCAAGTCAGCTGTGTGATCAAGACTTGTATCTGGACTGTTAACCACTCTGTATATTGATCAATACTTAGTGGATTCCTCCAGGAGTTGGAGAAGAGAGGATTAGAATAATTACCCCATTTTCGAACCTCTATAAAAACTTATTGTGTCATTTACATTTTAGCACTTTAATTTCTGCATATTACATTTATATCTGCTGATAAACTTGCTATCCAATTGATAATCAACTGAGTGCTAAAACCAAGTATTAAAACAAACTTAACCAAATTCATGGGTGTTAAGTCTTCCGCTGAAAACATATCACAGTCGAGTTAAGTTTTAGACTAAGCAGCTGAGTTATTCTATCAACACTCGATCGTCAGTGTTGAGTGGCTAACTCTGCTGGTTAACTAACTTAGCTGTCCATCAAGGACTTAGCTGTGAATAATTAACTCTGAATATTTAAAAGGACTAAATCGAAAAATTGGTAAGGTTTATTCAACCCCCCTTCTAAACCTTACACTCACACCCCTTGGGACCTACAAACATATATATAAATATGGCTGGACTAAGTCCACAAATACCTTTTCTCTCTAAGCCTAGCCTCATTTTCTCTCTAACTCTCTCTCTTTTGTTTCTCTTCTTGTTCCTCACTGTCAAGGGGTGATTTTTGGCCATTTTTGTGCGGAAATCACCCCATCTACATCTTATTAAAAATTTATCTACTAAATAAGTGGTTTCCCACATAGATCTGGATTGTTTGTTTGTTTTTGCTGTTTTTGAATTTGCCATCTAGTGCGGCACTTGGTTTATCACCGTCATAGTGCGGTGTTTTCTTGTGTGGACGATTTAGATAAGCAAGTTTAAGATCCGGCGGACAGTTATAACAAATTAGATTATGATCTTCAACAAGTTGCAGATCTAGAATCATAGGTATTCTAGATATTACAAAATTTTCTAAATTGTAGGGTTTAAGCCAGTTTTTGTTATTAACCTAGATGTTGTTCGTCAAAAATATTTAGATCTTACTACTGCAAGTGTACAGTGTAGTTTATAGGATAATGGCAAGCAAGGTTGTATTCCCTAGAGATTGACTACGAAACACTTATGTTATAATAACATCGCATTCCAATTTTATTGAAGCAACTGAATCTCAAGTTTTTATCAAAAATAAAAAATTAAAGAAAAATAAATAAATTTGTGAACCCCACAAGTATTTTCAACAACTACGGAATCAACCTTAGGCACATAATCTCAACATGTTTCTTCAATATTAAATCCTATTAAAATTTTAAAAACCAAGTCATGCAATTCTATGGCTTCAATTCCTAAATTAGTCTATTCCCTCTCCCGGGCGGCGCATAAGTAGTAGATTAATAACAATTATAGGTCTCCAACTCGATACAACTATTATTAACTCCCAAAAGATCTATGAATTGAATGACTCCCCACAAACAGTTGTAGGTCTCCCGACTCGATACACCCATTTATGTCTGTGTTCAATTTCCGTCTTTGTTAGAACTTCGTTTCCGAATTTCGCACTAACAAATATGACATGCTAATTATTGGTCAGATAAAAAGCAATCAAAATTTTGATTGTTCCCTAAGATCCGAAAGATTAGCCAAACATTGATAACAAATTCATAGACAAACTTGAAATCAACATTGTGACATCGTTTAAGTACAGACAAGATATCTAAACTAAGAAAGAAAACCTCTTCTTGTCAGGATGGATTCTTGTTCCACGCCTTCGAAGCTCCTGCGCTTCCGTAGATGCAAAAGGCCGTGTGGTGTTCTTCGCAACCTAGCCCTCCTCTCTCAGAAGACCTTTGATCTTGTGTTCCTGTGTAATTTGATGTGTCGTACGATATATTGATGGATTATTTTTCGTGCAGTCCTTGGGTCCCTTATATATGTGCTTGGAGAGATCACTTGTAGATTTGAGTGGGACAAGGACACAAAAATCCGAAAGAGCTCAATCACACAGTCGTGTAGCTTCACACGGCCACTCCACACGGTCGTGTGGCTCTCACACGGTCCATGTCATCTTTGCATGGGCAGGTCACATGGGCAGGCCGTGTGACTGGTTTTAGTCATGATTTGCTCATGGAGTCTTCATGAAAGTTGTATTCTTTTCTCTTAGCATTTCATAGCCACTTGAATCAGCTCAATATCAATTTTTTAGGGAAAGTTATGGCCAAAATACTAAACCCTGCCAGTTCTGACTGTTAGCAAGGAAATTCCCTTTTGTTCGACCGTCCATGCTTCTTTCCTTCACGTATTTGCTCGTAGCTCTTGACCTATACTTTGGAACATAATATCACTTTTTATCCAATTTAGCTCCATTTCTTGTAAGAAGTTACAAGAAAATGCAGTATCACGCCCAACAAAGAAAACCAACCAAACACACTGAATATACATGTAAATGTATCAAATATTATATCTAAACAACCCCTAAATGCACGTATATTTTACACGTATCAAAATTCCCCAAACTTAAACCATTGCTCGTCCTTGAGCAAATTAAGAAAAATAATATCGAGGGGTACAAAGAACACACAAGAACACTATAAACACTTAATCTCATTTGACTTCATATTCAAGTAAACCATGCAGTTCATTATCAAGAAGTCATCATTCATAAGTTCGGCATCATTAATACTCTCTCGAGTACTTGGAATCGCGACTCACAAGTAGTAGTAGTGTATCACTAAACTCTCAAAGTGTATGGAAAGTGTTTACGCTCAAAATCAATTCAGTGAATGTAGAACTACCATAGGCTTGCAAATCATCTAACATCTCTACCACTTTTGTGTGTACAATCTAAGAATCAAAAAGGACTTTTCGTTAGCTTGTAATGTAGGCTTTTTGGTAAGGGTAGAGAAAAATTGGATTAAGTGACTTGATTTAAGCAAATAGAATTTAAAGCACACAGACTTGCAATTCACCAATTTTCTTGAGCAAACAGACTCGCAACATGCTCAAATACCTATTTTTCTTAACTATTGCCAAATAAATAAATGACATCTCCTCAACTATTCATCGAATTATTCCCAAAAATATGACATCCATAAAATTAAATGCTCATAGTAAAAATCATTCAGAAGCTATGCACTTTCGAAAAATCTTGATTAAAACACACTCAAAAGTGAGTAAATGTGCTAAAGCAATAAAGATGCTAAAACATTTAATAAAAATCAAAAATTTAAAAATCTTAAAAAACTTTAATGCATATTTTTTTATGCAAATTTTTATGCTCTACATGCAATCATAAATGCAATGCAAAATGCAATAGCACTAATTTACGCATTCTTGACAACCCCCAAAGTTAAAATATGTTTCGTCTCGAACATGTGAGAAAATTATCAAAAGAAAGAGGAATGTGCAAAGAGTACTTACCTGGATAGTTCACACAGCTCGTGTGCATTTCACATGGACGGGCCGTGTAGCCCTGGTCGTAGCCTCTGTTTTGTTGTTATCTCCAGCCACACAGTCGTGTGCAGCTCACACGGCCTGCCCGTGTGGAATTCCACATGGTCGTGTGAAGTTTTTTTATTTTTCATTTTTTTTATCCCCGGTTTGTCGTGACGCCTCTTGGGTTGTCTACCACAAAGCGCTAAGTTTTACGTCTTCAGTTAGACTTCAGATTTCTAACATCACTGTCGTTGAACCGTGTCGCTAAAAATCCTTGAGCCCTCATATTCTGTACCATCCAACAGACGAATGACGTTGTACTATTTTCTCGAATTAAGTTTAGTATCACCTGGGAATATGCCCTTTTAATGTTGGTATCCCACTGCAATAGTGATTTTTGGCTACTTGTGTCTCCAAAGATTTTAGTCTTGTATTCAACAAAAACGGTGTTAGAAACAAAGCAATAAGAGAATATTATTTACAAAAATAAAAAAACATTTACAATTCAAAAGGAAAAAAATCGGAAAAAAATAAAAGAATATTTTAAAAAAATTAAAAAAATAACAAAAATATCGAGAATAACAAAAAATAAAAATATTTACAAAAGATACAATTAAGATTGAACTACTTAGTACTATATCTAAGTAGGATCTTTCAATTGCCGTCAACGACGCCAAAAACTTGTTCACCAAAAAAATTTGGATCTTACAACTGCAAGTGTACAATGCAGTTTATTATATAATGGCAAGCAAGATCGTATTCCTCAGGGATTGACTACGAAAACACTTAGGCTATAATAACATCGCATTCCAATTTTATTGAAGCAACCGAATCTCAAGTTTTTGTTATCAAAAATAAAAATTAAAGAAAAAATAAATAAATTTGCGAACCTCACAAGTATTTTCAACAACCACGGAATCAACCTTAGGCACATAATCTCAACATGTTTCTTCAATATTAAATCCAATTAAAATTTTAAAAACCAAGTCATACAATCATGTGGGTTAAATTCCTAAATTAGTCTATTCTCCCTCCCGGACGGCGCATAAACAGTAAATTAATAACAATTATAGGTAGCCCGACTCGATACAACTATTATTAACTCCCAACGATCTATGGATTGAATGACTCCCCACAAACAGTTGAGGTCTCCCGACTCGATTCACCTGTTTATGTCTGAATTTGATTTTCGTCTTTGTTAAAACTCTTCTTCCAAATTTCGCACTAACAAATATGACATTCTAATTATTGATCAGATAAAAAATAATTAAGAATAAACACTCGAATTCATAAAATAGAACACATGAATCAATTAAAAAAATAATTAATCAAGATTTAACATGAATCCACAGTTTTGATTATGCCCTAAGATTCGAAAGATTAGCTAAACATTGATAACAAATCATAGACAAACTTGAAATCAATATTTTGACATTGTGTAAGCATAGACAAGAGATCTAAACTAAGAAAGAAAACCCCATCTTGACATGATGGATTCTCCTTCCAAGCCTTCGAAGCTCTTGTGCTTCCGTAGATGCGAAAGGCCTTGTGGTGTTCTTCGCAGCCTAGCCCTCCTCTCTCAGAAGACATTTGATCTTGTGTTCCTGTGTAATTTGATGTGTTGTACGATGTATTGATGGATTATTTTTCATGCAGCCCTTGGGTCCCTTATATAGGTGCTTGGAGAGATCACTTGTAGAGTTTGAGTGGGAAAAGGACACAAAAATCCGAAATAGCTCGTCCCACGGTCCGACCATGAAGCTTAACACGGCCACTCCACACGGCCGTGTGGCTCTCACACGGTCTGGCTGTGTGGCTTGTTTCTGTCCTCTATTTCTTCCCAACTTCACATGGACATATCATCTTCGCATGTGGTCCCACACAGTATGTCCGTGTGACTGGTTTTCCGAATTTGCTCCTGGAGTCTTCTTGAAAGTTGTATCCCTTTCTCTTCGCTTTCCATAGCCACTTGAATCGGCTCAATATCAATTTTGTAGAGGAAGTTATGGCCAAAATACTCTGCCAGTGCTGGAAATTGTTAGCGCGTTTGGACATTTTTGAAGGAAATTCCCTTTTGTTTGACCGTCCATGCTTCTTTCCTTCATGTATTTGCTCGTACCGTAGCTCTTGGCCTATACTTTGGAACGTGATATCGCCTTTTATCCAATTTAGTTCCATTTCCAGTAAGAAGTTACAAAGATACGTAGTATCACGCCCAACAAAGGAAACCAACCAAAACACACTGAATATACATGCAAATGTATCAAATATATATCAAAATAAGCCCCTAAATGCACGTATATTTTACACGTATCAAATGCTATGAGTCTTTTCATAGTTAATCTTCCACGGTTCTTAACATATTTATTTCTGTCTACTATCGATGTATTGTTATTTTGAATTTTTTAATAAAATTATTTTCCTTTTTGTCAAAAAACAAGTAACATATATATTAGGAGATCTTATATAAGTTTCTTTAGGAAAAATGTAACAATTTTTCGACATACTATTGACTTCTTAAATTATAATCATATTACTTTAAAAATAATCCTTATTAATAATTGATAAGTTCTATAATCTTATTTTATATGAGCGGTGCAACCCACTTTGCCAATTGGCATGAAAATGAATTCTTGTATATACAAATTAAATCAACAAATACGAGAAAATCTCCATAGGTAATCTATGAGATAAAAATTAAAAGGTAGCATCCACCGGCCTCCATATCTTTATGTTGGCACATCCCCAAAAAAATATAATATACAATAATCATGAATATTGAATTAAAGCATTTATTTTAATTATGATAAATACCTACTTATTTTGTGCATGTGCTAAAGGATCATAGTAAATTTCAAGTCAATATAGTGTGGATTTTAGATATTGACTTGATATCTTAGCAGTCGTCCTAAAAATTATGCCCAATGGGCCCGGCGCGGTTAAGAAATTATAGGTTGACAAGTGTTCTTCTAAATTTCTTTGTTGTTCTTTTTTTTTGACAGAATTTCTTTGTTGTTCTTAATAATCCTTTTCCATATTTGTTGGGACAATTAAGAAAAGGCAATGGAAATATAGGGTCATGTGAAACTCAGTAGGGTGGGCCGGTGGACATAAGGTCGGGGCATGATCTGTGAAGTTGATATGTTGTATAAAAAATATATGGCAAATTATTTTTTTAGTCATCTAAGTGAACCGTTCCGGAGATTTAGTCATCATTTGTTTCGATTTTGATATTTTCTTTAAGTGAGCTTTTTTTAGTTATTTAGCCTTGTGACCTCTTATAGCTGATAAAAGTTACCAGTTATTTTTATGTGGAATTTAATTAAAAACATTATTGTTTAACTCATTTTTTGTTGGCTAGGCATCATATGTGGGACGATTTTTTTTTGGGGGGGGGAGGAATGAAGGAAAATATAAGTATTTAAAATTATATTTAAATATAAAAAAATTAATGTATAAATAAAACAAAAAAATACGATTTTAATAATTTGGTAAATTCAAAAAAATTAATTATTTATAGAAAATTAAAATAATGATAAAAATTATATTTATAACAAAATATAACTTAAAATAATTTTCGAAAATAATAAATTATTCATGAAAAAGTTATTTATCATAAATATTAAAATTTTAAATATCTTTCAAGAATTATATTTTATTTAAAATCAATTTCAATCACATCATATAATATTAAATTTAAAATTTAAACATTCAAAAATTAATAAAATTACAATAATCTAAAAAGATAAATAAAAGTTTGAAAACAAAATGTAGTTTGAAAAAAAAAACATTTAAATAACTATATTTTCGAAAAACATAATATAAGTAATTTGTTTAAAAAAAACATTTTGGTTATAATCTAAAAAATAATAGCTGAATTATTCTATAAATAATTTATTATTTTCAAACATAATTTAAATTATATTTAGTTATATATATAATTTTTAACATTATTTTTTCCAGCTTTTATAAATAATTCAGTTTTTAAAATTATCAAGTTATAAAAAATTAGGCAAAACTGAATATAGTTGCGAAAACTATATTATCAACTTGATAATTTTGAAAAACTGAATTTTTTATAAAAGTTGAAAAAAAATAATGAATAAAATTATTTTTATATTTAAATTATTTATAGAATAATTTGATATTATTTTTGTTAAATCATAATGACCAAATTTGTTTTCACAAAAACATATCTTATATTATTTTAAAAAAATATAGTTATTTAAATTTGTTTTTCAAATATAGTTTTTTCAAATTTTTATTTATTTGTTTAGATTATTTTTAACTTACTTAGTTTTTTAATGTTTAAATTTTAAACATAATATTATATTGATGTTATTGAAATTGATTATAAATAAAATATAATTTTTGAAAATCATGGATATTTTTAATATTTATCATAAATAGCTTTTTCTATAAATATTTTATTATTTTCGAAAATAACTTAAGTAACATTTAATTCTAAATATAATTTTTAACATTATTTTGCCACTTTTATAAATAATTAAGTTTTTTGAAATTACCAAATCATTAAAATTGTAAATAATTTTGTTTTATTTATACATAAAATACTTTTTTATATTTAAATATGATTTTTAAATACTTTATATTTTCCTTTATTCTCTCCCCTACAACTGTAATGCCACATATGATGCCTAGTCAACAAAAAATTAGTTAAACAATAGGTTTTGTGTTATTAAATTTCACATCAGCACAACGGGTAACTTTTACCTACTATAGCAGGCCATAGGACTAAATAACTGAAAAAGCTCACTTAAATGACTAAATGTCAAAATCGAAATAAGTGAGAATTAAATCTTCGAAGCGGTCCACTTAGAGGACTAAAAGAATAATTTTGCTAAAAATATATCTACATAAGACGGATCATACAAAACATAAAAAATATGGATTATTTTATGGGTTTGTGTTTGAATTTAGATTTGAGTTAAATTTCTTGTTGGAACGTGTGTTTCCACGTTTTTCTTATGTGGAATATTTGATTTATTTTGTGTTTTGTCTTTCTAGATTATTTACATGTAATATGATTCTTTATATTAGGAAAAATTGTGTGTGTAAAGATTTTATTACATATTAACTCTCAAGCACTATCTTATTCTTTATTGGTGATATCATATTGATAAGGAAATACTCTAATTCCTAACTTAGAGGAGATATGGATCCTCCCTTTTACTTGTAGATATATCTTTTTACACGCATACACAGAGAGAATTACAAAAATTGAGAGAGAAATATACAAGAGTTTTTTCAGAGAGTTCGAGTTTTGAGAGGAGAAGTAAAGATCGGGTTCTATATTGTTTGAAGTGTTGTTGTATATCTGCAGAACAACCCTTATTGAAGATTGTGAGTCTTTGTTTTGTTTTCGTACTGTGTTAGTTTTGTTCATAAGTGTACTATTAGACGAGTTGTTTACATATTATAGATCTACTGATGTACTATGTCTATGAAATCATCTCATACTAGTTTTTGCCCAATGAGAATACGTCTTTGGAAGAATTGCTAGCCCTTTCAATAAATAACTTTAATCACTTATTCTGCAAAAAAAATAAAAAAATTTGAATATAATTTTGGGTTTTTTGATTAGTTTTTATGCTGGAGATCTATGAATCAGTGATATGGATACGTGATATGGATACGATACGAAATGGGTACGAAAATAAGACATATTTTCAAAATTTAAGGGTACGGGTACGACATATATATATATATACATATAAAATTATATATTTTTATATTATTGAATACAGAATAAGCTCTATCTATTTTTATTGTAGATATATCCATGGAATATTAATGAAGTTCGAATAAAGTATCATATCGGATATGTATGCGATACAAGCACATTATCCTTAGAGAAGTGTTTGTGCTTCCTAGCTAAAGATTAATTAACGCTTTAAGAAATCAGCAGGGTCAATGAATACATACATTAAATTTGTAAAAAATAAATAAATATGTACCTTAAAGAAAAGCATATAAGATGTGTTCAACTTAAAAAAATTGGGTTTAACCTAAATGCCTAATTACAAAAAAAAAAAAAAAGTAGTACATCTCTTCAAATTACAAATATTCTCGGACATTTATATATAAGTACTTAACAAATTGCACCTTCAAAAGTCCTCAAAAGATGGATTTTTGTTAGATAAATACCAATTTGGAGATATTTGTAACCTTAATCATATTTAAGATTTTTATAATTAGGCTAAAATTCATGGATAGTTCTTGTAAAAATCCCAATTTCATATTTTCTTCTTTAGCAGAATATACTATATTCTCATACACACATCATGAAATACCGAATCGATCGCCAAGAAGGGACCCAAATCCCACATCAAATAAAGTATATAGCCGTCGCCGACAGGTTAAAAATACTTGAAAATGAAGGAAAATCCTCTAAAAGTCAAAAAATAATCAAAATGCATGAAATGATGGAAGACAAACCTAACGCAAAGGTAATAAAAAGTCGGCCAATCACTGTTTGTCCTTATATTTGATGTGTGAAGTGGTGAATTTGCGGTGGGATGGGTCTGTGGACGTGTCAATTTTAAGTGGGCAAAATTTTCTACAATAAATTATTTGTTTTTTCCTCTCTGTTACATCATATTGAATTTATGACAGTTACATCCGAGGGGAAATTACAAAAATAAAAACTACCCAAAAGAAAAATAATATATAGGACAAGCTAGGGAGAGAAAAAGGGAAGAGGTGCTTGAGAAAGGGATAAAAGTCCAAAATACAAGATTTCTTGTCATGTTGCGTCGCTGCACGCATGTATTTGTTGAAAAGAGAAAAGATTGTTTACAAATTGAGCCCCCTTTTTTTCCCCTTTTTTCATTGTGAGCGAATCAGCAATACTTGTTCACCGTTGATTATTGAATTATATAATAAATATTTTTTTCCTATATTTATTTCTATTATTTAATAATATTGGATGATTATGGTTGATTTGATCGAATCAACATCACTGTTAATTAATAAGTTGCGCTGCTAAAAAGCGCAGATCATTCGATCCAAGTCAACAACAAACGATAGACAAACCTTGGAATTGTCCCAGAAAGGCTCTTTCGACGCTCAAGTCAGTACATGTAGGAAAATAATTTCAAAGCAAATGACATCAATGGAGAGTAATGTATTCATAATACTTACAAATAAACAACGATGGATATTTTTATACATGTGTTGTTGGGCAGCATGGGTTTAGCGTAATTAAGTGGGTCATTTGAGCCTTAGTAGGCCTCGTGGGTTGTAAATAATGAACTGAGTTCCATAGATTGCTCAATATGGTTTGGGCCTCATGGGCCAATTGAAAGTATTTAGGTCAAATAAATATATGTGGGTGAATAATTAAATAATGACATAATATAAAAAAAATACAATTTTACCCCCAACTCCAGGGCTGCATTGGAGACTGGAGTAGTGGGAGAGTTAGGTTCCTCATGTACATGTGATCCGTGAGGGATTTGATCTTTCGAGAAGGAGTATGTTTGTTTGAGAGGGGATGTTCCTTTAAGGAGAGAGGTCCCCAAAATGCAGGAAGTCCCTAGACAACTAAGAAATCTCCGAAATTAGGGAAGTTAGGAGGACTTCGGAAGGAGTGACGTTCGAGAGGTCCCCAGAACGCGAAAGGTCTAAGGAGCACGGGAGGTTTAGGAGTGCGAGAGCGCAAGAGCTAAGTATCTTGCAAAGACTTTAGAATTGCAAGCTGGAGTAAGTCTCTTGCTAGGGATGAATCATCACGGGACTTAGCCTTTTTGAGAGTGGGACATTTCTTGTGGGTGCATAGTCTTCATGGGACTTGATAGACAAGAGTCCCTTAGGGACTTAGATTTCGGAAATGCTTTTTCTAGTCTTCTTGACATTTAGCCCTTTTAAAGGCTTCTTATCAGCTTACTTGTGTTGTCCAAGTAGCTATGGAAATCTAGAGGGGGTGGATAGATTTTTCCGATTTTCAGATTTATGCTATCTTTTGAACAAAATAATGAAAAATAAAAATATACAGAAAAATAAATCATGAACACTCAAGGATTTATAATACTACAACCCACTTAGGGCCTAAGTCCACTACCACTCGGTATGTCCGAGTGGATTTTGAAAGAAAAAATCAAACTTCGACGGCTGAGAGTAAGTAACAATTTGATGATTTAAAAAAAAAAAAACCTTTTGCAGTAAACAATACCTTCATTCTCAAACATGAAGTCAATAGAGATTCACATTTAGCTGCAAGCTTCCAAACTCATCCAACCCAAAGTCTCCTTTTCATGCCCACCTTCCACTCTAGGGAAGAATTCGATAGATACATTCGAGACCTAGCCCAAGGAGCCTCATAATGTTGCACTTTCCCTTCCGTTTTCACCCTATTCATATTCATCAGATATTCGCCCAAGGCTTATGCTAAGAAGAGGAAGCTCTTTCAATCCCAACGCCTTCTTAACCACCGATGTAGCTTGTGAATGAACAGGGCTTGAAGAGAAATTTCATATTTTCATACGCAAAACAGCCAAACTCTTGGATTTCGTTCCGCTAGAACGCTCGGTGACATCTTTCTTTTCATAGTAAAAGTCAACCCTTTCTTGGTGGCAACATCGGCATCGGACTCTTCTTACAACCTTAAAGAGCACCAAACTCTTCAACACCTAGTTTAATTAACTCAATGTATTCTTACCAAAAGAACACTCAACAAGTAAGTCTTGTTTTGGATGATTTTGATCAACCAAGATTACTATTTAAATAGAAGTATACAACTTTGAAAGTGCAAGTGTAATCATGAAAGAAAGCCTAATAAGTAAGATGTGAAAGTGCACTGCTTAGGCTATTACAACAAGATATGAAAATGAAAGCTTAAGAATTTGCTGAGATATTCTTGTTGTGAAGTAGAATTGTTTGTTATATTTTATCCTTCAAATTCTTCAACTATTTAGAGAGGAGCTTCAAGATTTGATTTCCAACATAGGCCCCTCTAAATTGGATTTTGTCTGTAAAAGAATGATAAAAAAAATCTACAAAAATGGTTAAGAATTGATAAGTAAGTCTTGTTGATAAGTGATGTTGCAACGAATAGAATTTGCTGTCAAATATCATATAGCGATAAGTCGTTATGTTGAAAATTCGAAAGTTTAAACCGTTGGAGCAAGATTTGACACAGGATGGCATCAAGGGCGACTGATCACTCTCCATAGCGACCAGTCATTATACCATGGTGACCGGTTGCTATGGATAGTGATCGTCGCTATTCAAACAGTGAAGAAAATACAATTTTGCAAACCTTCAAACACCAGTCATCCTAGTATAGCGACCAGTCGCCCTAATCTTTGAAAATTATATGTTTACAATCAATTTGAAAAATGCACAGGTGCAGATCGTCCTAGATAGCGATCGGTCGCCTCTTTACAGGGACTTCTCTGTTTTTCGAAAAGTTTGAAAATCTTTCAGGTACCAAAACTCTCAATAGATAGTGACCGATCGCCCTCAATATCGAGAATTTATATGAGTTTCGACAAATACTCTACAAATTTAAGATAAAATGTACTTGAAAACTTGGAGTATTTTGACAATTATTAAAAATATTGTTTTGGTTTAAAAATCAAACAAGTGAAATCATTAAAATCAAAAATAATTTTGTTCTAACAACTTGGTGGGGATTTCACCGGTGAGTTGAGAATGGAGAGTACCCATGTAGGGATTCTATCCAAAACTTTAAATTCTACGACAACACTTATAATTATATAAAAAAATAATGAGTTGGGAGGAGTGTGAGGGCGGGGATAAATTTAAAAAAAAAAACAGAAAGACTTAGAATTTGGACCTTGATCAACACTGAGACAAACAAGCAAGTGATACTATTTGAGTTATAAGGTCGTGGTGTAATTATATAAATATTCAACAACATATAATCATTGCATGACGAACTAAATACAAAAAAAAAAATCCAATGCATTGCAACCGAAATTAATCTTTATTATATATTAAAAGAATATTTAATTTAAATAAAAATTCTGTAAGTAAATACTTGCCTACAACTACAACGATTTTACTTATACTTTACAATTATTTTAATATTTATCTATCTATATTTTTCAGAGGTAATCTAATTTTTTCCTTGTAGTGCATATGATAATCAAGTTAACATATATTATAATCCTTATGTTGTAGACTTTTTCTTCTCTCTCTTTACTCGGGGGTGGGTTTCTACTAGAACTCTCACATCAACTATGACTTTGAGCCTTTGCCAACCCAACAATCACTATCATTAATTCATGCTATTATACAATTTTTTTGTTTTATTTAGGATACATCTTCATTTATCAATATTAATTTTATTAAACTAGGCCCATTTTATTTATGAGAAACAAAATTGAAAGGGACAGCACATCACAATTTGCCAGCATATTTCCTAAGTCGAGTGAATTAAATTCCTTTTCCACTAATGTCAAAGAGTAGGCCCATTGGGCTTAATTGTACCATATGTGAGGCACAGTGTACGCCACGTGGCAGCACATTAAATGTCTATGGGCACGTAGACAAGAAGACAAAAGATTGGGCTTTAGTCTGTCAATTTAGCCCACCAACCAAAAGGTTTTTTTTATTTGCTGCCGCATGGCCATGTAAGGTATAGTATGGGTGACGCCTACGATTGCTAAATTGGCATATCGACATTAAGAAATTTGTCGTGGTGTAAAGGTGGAAAAATGAATTAAATTGCTCATATTTTAATTTCATGATAATGAGGAAATTTTATTTATTTTCTAACATATTGATATATAATTTAAAAAGAATGAGTTAATTGGTACAAGACAATTGATGCCAAATAATTTTGCAAAATACATTTAAGCTCTATTTTTAAATTAAAAACAACACATGGAATTTTACGTCCTTTTGCAAATAATTATTAAGAAAAATGTGCTTAAAATCAATTAAATAAGACAAAAAGGAATATAAAATAATTTTAAGCAGCTCATACTAGGCAATAATGCAACCCATGTATATGCAATGTAATTGACCATGAATGACAACAAGAGAGTATTTTTTATACTGATCGAGATAATTATGTATGGAGTTGTTCTAACTTCTAATACTATTATGAAGTATTATATAACAATACGCAACTCATATTTCTTGTTGAATTATACAACATATATATATATATAGGATTTGGTTCAAATGAGACCACCCTCCCTGGTGAGACAGTGTGGACTCATCTTACCCATTGATCTTAAAAAATGAAGGGATGTGATTAATTGAGTTTTTTTAATTATTTCTAATTTTACGATTTTAAGGGTAAGATTGTAATTTTGTAATTCAAATTAGTGGTCCAATGATTTTATGGGTGAAATAGACAGACATCTAGGATTTTGTGGCGGATTTTAAGGAATCTGTTTTTCTTTCCAAATATTTTTATTTTCTGAGATAGTTAGAGTTCTTTCTTTGCATAATTAGACATCAAATAATGCATATTTAGTTATTTTGTTGGCACTATTTTACGAAAACAAGACATAATTGAATATAATGTACCGCATATGTAGTTATACTACACTGCATAAATAAGTTCAATATAATGTATATTTAGTTATAAAAATAGGATGTTGCTTTTGGAAATTATAAAAATGGGATGTTACATAATGTACCGCATATTTAGTTATTCCACAATGCATAGATAATTTCTAGATAATACATAGTTAGTTGATTTTGTTGCATAGTTTATGACGTCTTGCATAGTTGGATATATTGCACTACATATTAGTTTTTTTACGTTGCATAGATAGTTTTCCGATAATGCATATTTAGTTGAGTTTTGTTGCATATTTAGTTTTCGAACTCACTGTTCGTTATTTCTCTGTAATATTGCACCGATTTTTCTTGTTTTTTTTTCTGTAATTTTCGAGTTCTTCACAGTTTTCTTTATTTGCGTTAATGGAGGAGAGAGAGAGAGAGAGAAAGAGAGAGAGAGAGAGAGAGAGAAAAAGATTTGATTCTATTTTTGTAACTAACTTGTTATGTTATTTTACCTTACTATCCTTATATTGATTAAATTAATATTTTAATATATTTTTTATCCATTAAATCATACCCATTGATTAATAGTGGGGGATGGTTGAGATTAGTCCATCGTGTCTCACCTAGAAACATGGTCTCACTTGATCCTCCCCCTATATATATATATATATAGGATTTGGTTCAAATGAGACCACCCTCCCTAGGTGAGACAGTGTGGACTCATCTTACCCATTGATCTTAAGAAATGAAGGGATGTGATTTATTCAGTTTTTTTAATTATTTCTTAATTTTATTTGATTTTAAGGGTAAGATTGTAATTTTGTAATTCAAATTAGTGGTCCCAGTGATTTTATGGTGAAATTGACACTCAGGATTTTGTGGCGGATTTTAAGGAACTGTTATCTTTCCAAATATTTTTATTTTGACATAGTTAGGGTTAGGGTTCTTCTTGCATAATTAGACATCAAATAATGCATATTTAGTTATTTTGTTGGCTTAATCATTTTACAAAAACAAGACATAATTGAATAACGTCTTTGCATATAGTTATATACACTTTGCATAAATAGGTTCAATATAATGTATATTTAGTTATGAAAATGGGATATTGCTTTTGGAAATTATAAAAATGGGATGTTACATAATGTACTGCATATTTAGTTATTCCACAATGCATAGATAGTTTCTAGATAATACATAGTTAGTTGATTTTGTTGCATAATTTATGACGTCTTGCATAGTTGGATATCTTTGTACTACATATTAGTTGTTTCTGTTGCATAGATAGTTTTCAGATAATGCATATTTAGTTGAGTTTTGTTGCATATTTAGTTTTCGAACTCAATGTTCGTTATTTCTCTGTAATATTGCACCGACTTTTCTTGTTTTTTCTCTGTAATTTTCATGAACTGTAATTTTCGAGTTCTTCACAATTTTCTTTATTTGTGTTAATGGAGGAATGAGAGAGAGAGAGAGAGAGAGAGAGAGACGTGAGATTGAAAAAATTGGGAGATGTATGAAAGAGAAACTGATTTGATTCCATTTTTGTAACTAACTTGTTATGTTATATTACCCTACTACCCTTATATTGATTAAATTAATATTTTAATATATTTTTTATCCATTAAATCATACCCATTGATTAATAGTGGGGGATGGTTGAGATTAGTCCATTGTGTCTCACCTAGAAACATGGTCTCACTTGATCCTCCCCCTATATATATATATATAGGATTTGGTTCAAATGAGACCACCCTCCCTAGATGAGACAGTGTTGACTCATCATACCCATTGATCTTAAAAAATAAAGGGATGTGATTAATTTAGTTTTTTTTTTAATTATTTCCTAATTTTCGTTGATTTTAAGGGTAAGGTTGTAATTTTGTAATTTAAATTAGTGGTCCCAGCGGGTTTTATGGGCTGAGATTGAAACTGCCGGATTATGTGGCGAAATTTAAGGAAGTTGTTTTCTTTCCAAATATTTTTATTTTATAGTATAGTTAAGGTTCTTCTACTGCCTAATTAGCTATCAAATAACGCATATTTAGTTATTTTGTAGGCACTGTTTTACGAAAACAAGACATAATTGAATATAACGTACTGCATATTTAGTTATTCTACACTGCATAAATAGGTTCCATATAATGTATATTTAGTTATGAAAATGAGATGTTGCTTTTGGAAATTATAAACATGGGATGTTACATAATGTACTGATATTTAGTTATTCCACACTGCATAGATAGTTTCTAGATAATGCATAGTTAGTTGATTTTTGTTGCATGTTTTCAAATATGTAATATCCTACAGATATATGCATCATTTATAAGTATCTATGCATCATTTCATAAGTATTTATACATCATTTCATAAGTATCTATGCATCGTCTTATTTGTGAAAATTACAGTTTTTTAAGAGTTGATGTTAATGGGTAGTTTCGAGTTCTCCATCGATGTCTACACCATTGATGCTGTTGGGTAGAGTTTTTTCCACGACTGATGATTCATCATGCATCATGATTCGAACATAAGCATATCTTCTTCACTGTTTTATTTTTCACAGTTCGAGTTCTTCAAATTTACGTTAATGGTGGAATTGTATTTGTGTGAGAGAGAGAGAGAGAGAGAGGCGTGAGAGAGAGAGAGGGAGAGAGACACGTGAGATGAGAGATGCATGAGAGAGAAAAAGATTTGATTCCATTTTTGTAACTACATTATTATGTTATTTTACCCTATTACCCTTATGTTGATTAAATAATATTTTAATATAATTTTTATCCATTAAATCACACCCATTGATTAATAGTGGGGGATGGTTGAGATTAGTCCATTGTGTCTCACCTAGAGACATGATCTCACTTGATCCTCCCCCTATATATATATATATATATATATATATATATATATATATATTGTAATAGTTAATGACTACGATGGCGTGTCTTTCGCCTCTGAGAGTGATTGTATGCACTGATCCAAATAATTAAGGGATAATTATAAAAAAATAAAATAGAGTTTGGGGCTAATTACAAAAAAACTCAAGAAATTTTTGAAAATTACAAAATTACGGCATATGGGATCTATTGTATATTGAGATTTATGTTAATATGTGGAAATTAGGAAACTTACCTAACTTAGAATTTAACTTACCTTTCTTGTGTACAGACGTGTAGGTTTGTATTAATATGTGAACATATCAAAGAGCTTTTATCAATTTGACATGGTATCACGAGCCTAGGTTATATCCTAGGAAAACAATACCTACGAGTGTTCGTCTGGTGTGAGAAATCTGAAATACAAAGTGAAGCAAAATCAGTTTGTTTTTTTTTTTAAATTTAATTCAACATTATGGCTGGAGGCGGTGATGACAAGAATAAGAAGATTGATCTCACATCTCCATATTATCTTGGATCCCAAGATAATCCGGGAAACGTGATCACGAATATTCAACTTTGTGGTGAGAATTATGACGAGTGGGTGAGGGCTATTCGCTTGTCATTAAAGGCGAGACAAAAATTCTACTTTGTTGAAGGGACTGTCACAAAGCCAAAAGGGACAGAGAAGCTTGACGATTGGAGTGTGGTTCACTCAATTATTGTATCGTGGATTATTAACACCATCAAACAAACACTCCGCTCTACTATTTCGTACTATTCAACAACTCAGAGAGCTAGAGGAAGCGCAATTGCCCGGCAGAAGAGGGTGCCCTTCTGCAATCTCCTCCTCCTGAAGGGCCACCTGAAGGACTATATGGATCAGAGCAAGTTTCGTCGTGATCCGAGACCGCATGAAGAGGAACCTAAACAGGACCAGAACTGGTCAGACACCCACATAGAGGAGAGGCGTAATACCCACGTAGCCGGAGTCATTAATATGATCTTCGGAGGACCAAAAGTAAAGGATGCCAGGATGCACTCTCTGAGAATACATAAAGAAGTAGAGGGGACGTCCAAAGGATTACCCGAAAATGTTATGATGCCACTCTGGAGATGAGCAAGCTTCTCTGATCATATAGTGAGGGCGCCGCCCAGTCTTGGGAGTCACAAATCTCGCGAGCGCCCACAAACACCAGTTTTTCCCCGCTCTCTGGCGGCTTTGGTATTTCTCATTTATCATTAGTTTGTTTCCGCCCCAAAGGCGTTAAATATTTTTACTGTCATATCAATATTATTTCCGCCCACAGGGTGTAAAATTCTTTCATTATAATGAATACAAATTCTTTCACGTTTCTACTTTGATATTATGAATGCAGTTAATGGCCACATATGGTCAAGGTGAATGACCGTTTGGGCGCTCTCCTCAACAAACCTCATCTTTCCGGCTAAAGCCTCAGATGGGAGGGGCTTCCTCACGAGGGTCCTCATAAATAACCTCATCCGGCTAAGACCCCAGAGGGGAAGACCTCACCAGGCTAAGACCCCAGGTGGGAAGACCCATTCATGCTAAGACCCCAGATGTGATGGGCCTCCTCACGGAGGTCCTAGTAATTCACCTCCTCCGGCTAAGACTTCGGAGGGAAAGACCTCACCCGGTTAAGACCCCGGGTGGGAAGACCCCTCCGGCTAAGACCCTGGATGGGAGAGGCCTTCTCACGGGGGTCCTAATAATTCACCTCCTCCAGCTAAGACCCTAGAGGGGAAGATCTCACCCGCCTAAGACCCTGGGTGGGAAGACCCTTTCCGGCTAAGACCCCGGATGGGAGGAGCCTCCTCACAAAGGTGTCCTAGTAAAAGTTATCCTCCTCCGGTTAAGACCCCGGATGAAGGGTCCTCCTCACAAGAGTCCCCGAAAGACTTCTCCATGATGAACATGTGCAAGAAAAAAGAAAGCGAAAAAGTTAACACATATGGGGAAGAGGTCAAAGTACCAAAGCAAGAACTATGGAGGAAGCTCCAGAAGGGTGCCTCCTCCGGAGTCTGAAAAGTCTACCTATGAGCTCCATGAGGGCGCTCACTCCGGGCTTCGGGAGGGCACTCCACGAAATATCCTTCTCTGATGAAAAAAGAAGGCAAAAACTCTAACACCAGGAGGAAAGAGATCGGAGTGATAGAGTAAGAACTGAAGAAGAGCTCCAGAAGGGTAACCCTCTTCCAGGCTCCAAAAGGTCACCCTCTCCGAACTCTGGAAGGGCGCCCCTTGAGCTCGGGAAAGGGCCCTCAAGTAGCTTCAGAACAAGTAATTTCGGCTATTCCGAAGAAATTAAGGCTTCCCTCCGAAGGGAACATCCACCTCAACGTGGAAAATGAACAAGTCTCTCCCAACAAGTTACATGCAAATACTATAAGTAAAGCATGATAAAAGAAAGTATGCATGAGGAAAATCATTCATATAGCGTGAGTGCAACAAAATCTCATCCAGCCCTACGGGGCAAATAAAATATCTCAAGACCAAAAGAGAAATATCATCCAAGTGCGTAAAGCAAGCCATAAACATGTGTGTAGGAGTCAATGGCCATCTGGCCAAGAAATAACAATCGCAACTCAAGCAGGGGCGCCTCATCTCCATCAGCCTCTCGAGGCTCACCTCCATCACCGCCAGCATGTTGGGCTGCACTTTCTATCAAGCTCTTAACCTTATCTTGGAGTTGGCGATTCTCTACTTCCGTCACATCGCCAAGATGGTTCGAAGCCGCTGCAAGGTTCAGAATCTACAACAAAATTTGTACAAGTCTTAGAAGAGACAAATAATGAATAATTAATATTTAAAGTAACCACGGAAGCTTACCCGAGAAATTTCCCCACAAAGGTAAGTCTCAATGTCCTTGAAAGACAAAGACCCAAGACGGGACTGATCATCTGCCGATAAAGCTCCTCTAGTACTGGCGTAGCCCAAGCTAGAATCTGTATAGTCCCAATGGGACTGGATTGATGAGTGTAAAATATACGTGCATTTGAGGGTTTAAAATGATATATATTTAATGTAGTTGCACACATATTTAGTCTGTTTTACTTGGTTTCCCTTGTTGGGCGTGATACTGCGTACTCTTGTGAATTTTGCAGAAAATAGAGCTAAATTGGATAAAAGATGATAGAATATTTCAAATGATATGTAAAAAGACAAGGTACGAGCAAAAATATGAAGGAAATAAGCATGGGGGATTGAAGAAAAGGAAATTTCAATAAAAAACGTCAAAACGCGCTAACAGTTTCCAGCACTGGCAGGGTTCCGTATTTTGGCCATAACTTCCTCTAAAAAACTGATATTAAGGTGATTCAAGTGGCCATGGAAAGCTAAGAGAAAGATCTACAACTTTCATGAAGACCCTGAGATCAAATTCCGATCGCACGACCCGGCCGTGTGGGTTGGCACGGTCGTACGATGTAACTGGGGCTGAATTGGTCTCCTTTACCTACTCAAACTCTGCAAGTGATCTCTCCAAGCATCTATAAAATGGACCCAAGGCTATGCATGAAAATTCATCCATCAATACATCATCCAACATCACTCTCTACATAAAATACGCTGATTTTTACCCTAGAAAGCAGAGAAAAGAGCAATTCCCCAACGGAGATTCGGAGAGATCGATCAAGACCGCAACCACACCTTCGAGGACTGAAGATAGATCGAGAGATCGTCATCATCCCCGAGTTCACTCATTCCATAGTATCATTATTTTCAATTAGTTTAGACATGAACTTTAATAATTTGTCTATGAATTATTTTTTTTCTATGTCTGGCTAAACACTTTGTGATTCCCGGGTTTGGGAGTAGGTTAATGGATACTTTTGTTTGATGATTCATTGCAATCAAAGTTAATGTTTACCAACCCTATTCAAGTACTTTGCTTTAATTCTTGTTTTATCAAAAAGCTATTGGTTTAACTTGTTTTGATATATTGATTCATAATTCGAAAAGATGAGTTTTAATATTAGATCTATGAGCACTTGACATGAATAGCTTGCATGATTGAGAAGTCTGTGAATATTCGTAAGGCCTTTTAATCTTTTGAACTTTTGGAAGTTGGATATCTCATGTTGAGTAGAGATGCTAGCATAGATATTCCAATCAACGCTTTTACATACATCTCGAGAGAGAGGGTAAATTACTTTTGTGATTGGTCTATAGGAAAGAATACGTTTAACTTTGGTTTGATTAATCTGATAATAAAAGGAGATATTAACTGAAACCATAACCCAGGAATCCATCCATTCATACTTGATCTTTTAATCCACTCTTTGCTTTGTTTCTTTTAGGATAAATTTCTGCTTTAGTTTATAAAACCAACTCACTCACTTTCGATAGTCTAGATAAAAATAAGGTTATTATAATCCAGTACTTAGTACATTAATTTATTAGTCCCTGTGGATTCGATCTTGCTAACCTTATTCTATAAACTGCACCGTACACTTACGATGAAGCTAAAAAATAAGGCGAACAAGTTTTTGGCGCCGTTGCCGGGGACTAATTAAATTTTTAGTACTAAAACTGTGATAAATAGAATTATTTTTAATTTAGATATTTTTTTTATTTAATTCCACTCCTACATTATTTGAGTTGTTTTTGAGTTGGTTCAGGTAGTGCACGAACACCCGCTCTGATGGAGGAAGCCATCTATTTTAATAACTGGAATCTCTACAATTACTGGAATAATTCTACTCCTACGTACTATTATCCGGAGGCAAAGCCATCTATGAAGAACGTCTTCACCACATTTATGAATGAAACAAGGAACTGATTCAATACAAATGAGGCTAAGTTGGACAAAATAGTACAATTGGCTAACACTCTGGGCCCACAAATGGAAAATCTTGGAACCCAGATTAGCCAATTAGCCACGATCGTTGGTGGACAACATCAAAAGGGCCAGTTTCCGAGCAACACTGAAGTCAACCCGAAGGAACAATGTAGTGACATTCATCTAAGGAGTGGTACCGAACACGAGGAGTCGAAGATCCTGGAAAAGCAAGAAAATTTGGAACCAAACACGGACTGTGTGTCTATGCACTTTCAACCAGTGTGTGGTACCGAAAAGGAGCAAAAACAGGACAAGGAACACACGAACCGTGCGTGTACGCTCGGGCAGTGCGTGCGAGATGCCATAAGAAAACTATTCCAGAATGAGACGAGCACAAACTATGCGTACGCGCACGGACAATATGCATGTAACTCAAATCAAAAAGTTCCAACACCAGAACTCCAATCCTTACTTGGAAATCCCAAGAATGCAATATTAGGTGCAAACAATGCAAATTTGGCACTTGACCATGACCCAAAGCAACTAATATATGCATTCAAAGGAGGCACAAATTCATGAGAGTTCACAGCGTCAAGCTATAGAGGCGTTAAATGAAGCGCTTGTTGGGAGGCAACCCAACGGTTTTTCTTTTTTATTTTTTCCAATGTTTTTTTTCCCTTTGCTAGGTTAGGATTTTTTATTGCTTTCATAAGTTAGGATTTTTATGCTTTCCCTAAAAAAAATATTGAAAAAAAAACGAAAAACAAATCTAAATAAATAACGAAAAAAAAAATTTGAAAAAAAAATCTGAAAAAAAAGAAATAGACGAACAAAAAAATTATGAAATTTTTTTTTTTTTTGAAAAAAAAAATTAAACAAAAAAAAAACGAAAAAGAAAAATTTTGAAAAAAAAAACAGACGCACACAGGCATGTGGACGCACGCGACCCGACCGTACGATCTGCTCAATCAGTTTCCAAATTGACGGACGAGCTCCCTGCTTCATCGGAAATATCCATGTAAGTACTTATTACGCATTCATCTTTCTTTTGATAATTTCCTCATATGTTCGGGACGAAACATATTTTAAGTTTGGGGGGTTGTCAAGAATGCATAATCTAGTACTGTTGCATTTTGCATTGCATTTAGGACTGCACGTAAAGCACTTGCAAAAAAAAACATTTTTTTTTTGCTTTATTTTTTCGATTTTTAGTTATTTTTGCTTTAGCACGTTTACCGCTTTAGCACGTTTAATTGCTTTGGTGTGGTTTTTTTAATCCAGTTCGTATGCCCAGCTCCCTATGATTTTACTATGAATATTTTATGGCATGAGATAACATACTTGTGGGAATAATGTAATAAATTCTTGGGAGGAAATTTAATCATTTGCTTGGCATGTGTTAAGAAAATTGGATATTTGAGCATGTTGCGAAAAATAAGCATGTGAGCTTTTGGACCTTAAACTGCTTTATATTATGCAGACTTATTTTTTCTTAAGTGTGTCATTCATGATTTCTAGAACTCTAGAACTTGCTATGGTATCTTCATCAAAGCCATGTGTGTGTACAAGTTTTGAAAATGATCTAAGGCCATCTTTGTTTAGCCTATTTAGCCTAAAAAGCCTACCTATGAACTCATGATTCCCTAGTTAGCCAATTTTGAGCAAAAACTTTTATTCTGAGCCACATTGATTTTTAAAATTTACATATTTTTATCCCTAAAATTTCTTGAGCTTATAAAAAATGAATAAGTTTGGGGGAGATGTGGTGAAAATTTCTGAAAAAGAGAGGAAGTTGGCAAAAGAAAGAGGGATGAGCAGTGTCTAGGTAAATGGAAAAAATACATGAAGCTCGAAAAAGAAAGCAATGTCTCTGAAAAAGAAGAGAAAAATCGAGCACCAAAAAAAAAAGTTTCTGAAAATTATGAAAAAAAATAAGAGCTTGAGGCTAAAGAAAAAAAAAAGGGCAAAAAGGCCTAAGAATGAAAAAGGAGAAATGATGGTGGAATTTAGTTGAAAAAGAAAACTGATATTATATTAAAATTGGGTTGGTGAATTGCAAGTCTGTATGCTTAAATTCTATTTGCTCAAGTCAAGTCACTTAATCCAAATTTTCCTACCCTTACCAAAGAGCCTACATTACAACCTAATAAAAAGTCCTTTTTGATTCTTAGATTGTGCACACAAAAGTGGTTGAGATGTTACACGATTTGCAAGCCTATGGTAGTTCTACATTCACTAAGTTGAATTTGAGCGTAAACACTATCCATACACTTTTGAGAGTCGAGTGATACACTACCTACTTGTGAGTCACGATGTCGAGTACCCAATAGAGTATTGACTATGCCGAGTTTATGAATAATGACTTCTTGATAATGAATTACATGGTTTCCGTGAGTATGGAGTCGAGTGCTATTTAATGTTCATAGTGTTCTTGGGTGTTCTTTCGTTTTTCCCCTTATACTATTTTTCTGAATTTGCTCGAGGACGAACAATGCTTTAAGTTTGGGGGATTTTGATGAATGTAAAATATATGTGCATTTGAGGGTTTAAAATGATATATATTTGATGTAGTTACACGCATATTTAGTCTGTTTTACTTGGTTTCCCTTGTTGGGCGTGATACTGCGTACTCTTGTGAATTTTGCAGAAAATAGAGCTAAATTGAACAAACGATGATAACATATTTCAAATGATATGTAAAAAGACAAGGTACGAGCAAAAATATGAAGGAAATAAGCATGGAGGGTTGAAGAAAAGGAAATTTCCATAAAAAACGTCAAAACGTGCTAGTTGTTTCTAACACTGGCAGGGTTTAGTATTTTGGCCATAACTTCCTCTACACAACTGATATTAAGGTGATTCCAGTGGCCATGGAAAGATAAGAGAAAGATCGACAACTCTCATGAAGACAGCGAGATCAAATTCCAATTGCACGACCCAGCCGTGTGGGTTGACACGGTCGTACGACGTAACTGGGGCTGAATTGGTCTCCTTTTCCTACTCAAACTCTGCAAGTGATCTCTCCAAGCATCTATAAAATGGACCCAAGGCTATGCACGAAAATTCATCCATCAATACATCATCCAACATCACTCTCTACATAAAATACGCTGATTTTTACCCTAGAAAGCAGAGAAAAGAGCAATTCCCCACCGGAGATTCGGAGAGATCGATCAAGACCGCAACCACACCTTCGAGGACTGAAGATAGATCGAGAGATCGTCATCATCCCCGAGTTCACTCATTCCATAGTATCATTATTTTCAATTAGTTTAGACATGAACTTTAATAATTTGTCTATGAAATATTTCTTTTCTATGTATGGCTAAACACTTTGTGATTCCCGGGTTTGGGAGTAGGTTAATGGATACGTTTGTTTGATGATTCATTGCAATCAAAGTTAATGTTTTCCAACCCTATTCAAGTACTTTGCTTTAATTCTTGTTTTATTAAAAAGCTATTGGTTTAACTTGTTTTGATATATTGATTCATAATTCGATAAGATGAGTTTCAATATTAGATCTATGAGTACTTGACATGAATAGCTTGCATGATTGAGAAGTCTGTGAATATTCGTGAGGCCTTTTAATCTTTTGAACTTTTGGGAGTTGGATATCTCATGTTGAGTAGAGATGCTAGCATAGATATTCCAATCAACGCTTTTACATACATCTCGAGAGAGAGAGGGTAAATTACTTTTGTGATTAGTCTATAGGGAAGAATACGTTTAACTTTGGTTTGATTAATCTGATAATAAAAGGGGATATTAACTGAAACCATAACCCAGGAATCCATCCATTCATACTTGATCTTTTAATCCACTCTTTGCTTTGTTTCTTTTAGGATAAATTTCTGCTTTAGTTTATAAAACCAACTCACTCACTTTCGATAGTCTAGATAAAAATAAGGCTATTATAATTCAGTACTTAGTACATTAATTTATTAGTCCCTGTGGATTCGACCTTGCTAACCCTATTCTATAAACTGCACCGTACACTTGCGAGGAAGCTAAAAAATAAGGCGAACATGGATCCCCTGGCGATGGTTCACTACGCCGGAAAAGACATCTTGAGGACCAATAGTCTGATAAGCAGCAACACCAGCTCTGTCCTTGGCCACTTCCCTCCAAAAGAGCCTAAAGGAGGACGAAGACCCAGAACAACATCAGCATGATCACTAGAGTGTGAGCCGGCGCGCCGATCACCTTCCTGAAGAGAAGGGCACGTATCACTCACCTGGCAAGAAGGCTGCAACCTATCACTCTGGGGCAGGACACTCGAGCTCCCGCCAACAGCAGACTTCCCTTTGGTCTTCTCATTTTCCTTTTTCTTAAAGGTTATCAACTCCGCAATGTTGTAGCTCTCCTTACCTGAAAAGCAAGCAGAAGCAATATCAGAAATGGAAGCAATAAGAATATACAAGTAAATAGGGAAGTAATGTAAAGAAGTAAAGCAAGGTGGGATACCCAAGAACCCTCTAACATTTAGAAGATTCTTAAACAAGCCCCAGGATCTATAAGCTTTCGACATCTCCTTCCGGGAAGTGAGAGTACCTCGGGCGGTCATAACTTCTGAAACCCATTCATAAGGGAGCTCACAGCCATTATCCCTCGCATAGAAGAAATCCTCCTTCCACAGCCCACCAGGAGAAGAAAACCCCTCAAGAAATTTGCACTAGGGGCGTGGGAAGAAGCAGAAGAAGGTGTCACCAGGAGACTTATTGGCATAGAACAAAGAGAGAAATCCATCTACAGACGGATTCAAGCTCAACTGTCGCATTGCATGCTCGTAGCCCCGTATACATGGATAAGCCTAGGGAATCAACTGACCAATACATGCTCCCACGGATCTAAGGATCGCGATGAGAAAATTATCTGGGGGAAGAACAAACCCAACAGAAAATTTATAAAGTTATAACGTGATGAAACCCTCAGGTGGATGAGTAAGTCTACTGCTCAGACCCAGGGCCAACATCACAAACGTTGAATGAAGCTCTAGCCGCTCTCGCAACCTACGAAGACAAACAAATGATACTCTACTGTTTGATAAATGATTTTATCATGATTTTGATGATTTTGTTTTTATACCAAAACAATGTTTTTAAAGGTTGTCCAAATACTCCTAAATGATTTAAAATGGTTTTAATATTTTCCGGAGTATTTCTACAAGTTTATTTTCGATATAAATTGGACAACACTTTTGATGATTTTGTGTTAATGTGTTTTTACACCAAAACAATGGTTCTAAAATATTGTCCTAATACTCCCGATCGGTCTAAAATATTTTTACTATTTTTTGGAGTATTTCTTGAAGTTTATTTTCGATATAAAATTGGACAATACTTTTGTTTTGAGGCCAATCGGTCGCCCTATAGGGCATCCGTGCACTGAAAATTGTGAAAAAAACAGTGAATAAGCTATTTTTTGAAAAAAGGCTGGTTGACCGGCCAACAGGGTGGTAGACCGGTGTGGTCGACCGGTCGATCGGGCGTCGGCGGTGCGGTCGACCGACGGGTGACCGTACTGGGAGCATTTTCTCAAATGTAACTTTCGGACTCGTTTTTTTGGTTACGCTTTCGGCCATTTGGACATAGGGTCGACCGGTCGGACCCCGTCGACCGGCCGCCTGTGTAAATGTGTTTTCTCATTTTCAAATGTCTATTTGTCGCGACGTCGCTTCCTTAAGTTTGACAAAGAAAATTTAACCGTTGTGCAGCAGACATGACTTTTCCTTAAATTGTGGAATTGATTTCTAACAGCTATAATCTTGTTTTTAATTGCAATTTTTGTAGAAATCAGATTCCAAGAGGAGCCTATCAAGTATCAATCATCTCCTATAAATAGAGGAAGTTTTGAAGCACAACAAGAAGAGAGAACAACACAACACAACAAGATATTCTCAAGCAAACACTTGGTCTTCTATTGTCATTATTCTTGTTGTAAATTGCCTAGCTTATCACTTTCACATCCTTGAGGTCTAGCTATTCTTGATTACACTTGCACTCAATTGTATTATCAATTATCGAGTTGTAATCTTGAATTTTTGGTTATCATTCAACACAAGATATCCTTGTGAGTGTTCTTGTGGTAAGAGCACACTTGGGTGATCTAGGTGTTAGGTGTGAGAAGATTGTGGTAATCTTCTTGTTGAGGTGTTGAAGAGTGTGGTGCTCTTCAAGGGTGAAGATTGTGGTAATCTTCACAAGGTGCCGTTTGAAGATTGTGGTAATCTTCAAGTGAGATTGTGGTAATCTCAAAGGTGGTGTTGAAGAAGAGTGTGGTGCTCTTCAAGGTGTTGGTGTAAGATTTTGTTGTAATAATTTTGGTAATTATTAATAAAATCTTTTTCTCTTTTCGAAATCCATCCCGGATATACTGGGGTGGTAGAGGATTAGGCCCTAGGTGGGTTGAACCTCTTTAAATCGACGTGTGTGTTTACATTCCGCACCTTTGTTATTATCCTTGAGCATTCGGTTGAAAAAGAGGGCGAAATCGAAAAGATGGAGATAATCTATTCACCCCCCCTCTAGATTATCGTAGCCGCTTGGACTTACAAGTGGTATCAGAGCCAAACTCTTTGGCAAGCTCGTTTCACATCGCGAGTGAAGAGAAACGATCGTCGGCTACGAACGAAGCTCATCTTTCCGGCACCTCCACCACCAAGCCACCTCGATTTGATTCCAAAAAATTTATATTTTGGAAAGAAAGAATGGAATGCTATTTACAAAGTTGCGGGTTCGACATTTGGAACACCGTCATTAATGGAGAATCTATTCCGATGAAAGATACACCACACACCTCAAAAGGCTTCAAAAAGCTCAATGATGAAGAGAAGAAAATCATCTCCTTAAATGGTAAAGCTCTTAATATTTTACATTGTTCACTTACCACTTTGGAATTTGATCATGTTGTAGGTATTCGATCGGCACATGAAGTATGGCAAAAATTAGAAGCCATCTATGAAGTATATGCAAATGAAAGGAGCAACTCAAAAGCATCTACTTCACAAATGGATACAACATCAAATCCAACAACATGGGATAAGTCTTCTACAACCTCCCATGATGAACAAGTTGAACAATGCCTCATGGGCATCGAAGAAGAAAACGAGGTAAGTTCTAAACCCTCTACTTCTTATGACAATGAATTGCAAAATGAATATAGTGATTTGCAAAATGATTATGATGAGCTACAAGATGAATTCCAAAACTTACTTGTTAAATACAAAAAATTGAAAAAGGAATTCATTGTTTTAAAAAATGATAAGGATAGTTTATTTACTTCCTATGAATCACTATCATGTGTTCACACCACCACTCTTGACAAGGTTAGAAACCTTGAGAAAGAAAATAGTACTCTTGTTGAGGATATAAATTGCTTGAAAAATGATTTATCTAAATCCAACTTGAAAGTGCCGATAGAATGACCAATATTGTTGATTGTTGTAATAATTCGAAACTAGAACTTGATCATAAGCCTAAGGGTGTCAATCACATGAAAAAGAATCAAGTCTCTAAGACGTTGGTCATTATGCTCCTAGAATTATTACATGCTTTTATTGCGGTAAAAAGGGTCATACGGTAAATACTTGTCGGGCTAGAAATATCTCTAATTATTGTTGGAGACCTAAAAGTCTCAAGACTAATCCCAAAGGACCCAAACACATGAGGGTACCACAAAACAATGTCATATTAGGTACTCCTATTAAATAATGATCGAAGAAAATTCATACCGCCAAGAAGGCATCATATGACCGTTTCATTTGATCAAAGAAGGAGAAACTATTCTCAACAAAGCCAATTTCAAGAAGAGGGTACAATCAAAAATGGGAAGAACACAATCCTTGAAATGGCAAAGATATCATCAACAAGATGATTTTCAAAGAAGAAGAGACTTTCAACAATGGGAAGGCAACAAACCTTGAAATGGAGTAATCAAAGAAGTCATCATCAACAAAGTGACTTCTCAAAGGGAAGATATCATCAACAATGGGAACAAAGACAACCCATGGAAATGGCGTAATTGGTAACCCGTATCTCCCTATTTAAATATGCATTTTATTTTGTTATTATGCATGCTTTTATTTGTGTCTTTATTGCAAAATGAGTTTTCAAATATTTATTTTTTAATTAAGGTCTTCAATATATATTTGTGCTTTTAAATTTTTTTTTAAAAAAAGACCTTATATGATGTTTTTAAAACTCTTGTGCATTTTTGAAGACTATCGTATGTTATCATCTCTTATGGATTTTTATGGCATGAGCTTACTTGTGATATCTCTTAGCCTACACTTTTATCATTATGATTTGTGCTAGATTTGTTTTAAGAATTGTGTAGGATTTACATATTTTCACAAATGGCCATTTTCATCATTATTTGTCAAGAAAAGGCATAAATTATCGAGGTACGTTTACTTGTGTTATTCTTACTCTTATAGACTCGATATATGTATTGTCATGTGCCTATGTGCTTGTTTTTCATAGTATTTCATACAAATGCCATTAAGAGGATTTTTAGATTTTTTGAAAGGCACTATTTGATATTTGATTGCACATATTTGCTTTGTAAACTTTTGTTCAAATTTTTTTTAGGTCTCAATTATATGCTATCGGATTCTCAAATTTCAAAAGAGACCTTTTATAGCTTTCTTAAGCTTATTTGAACTTGCATGATTTATTAGACTCTTGATGATATTCTAAATGCATAGTATGTGTTTCTTGCTTCATGGTCTATATATAGTGTCTATTTCTACTATGCAATATATTTTGTGATTGAGGCATGTTTTTACACTTGGGCTATTTTTTCTTGCTTATATAAGCGATGCCGTTAATGAGTTTGTTAAGTTGTGTAGATGAGAAATGAAGTACTCCAAATATTTGGATGTAAATGTTCTATTATGAACACCTTAGATCAATTGGATGCCCTATGATGATAGTGATGAAGAAGATAAAAAGGGTATTCCGGAACAAACTCGATGACCAAGGCAACATTGGTCGAACTAAGGCGAGGTTAGTAGCTCGAAGGTATTTTCAAGAAGAAGGTAATTGATTTTGATGTAACATTTGCACTCATAGCACATTTTGTAGCTATTTGCATTTTACTTGCCCATTCTTGTTTTAAGAAAATTTCAAGCTTTACCAAATGGATGTTAAATCCAAATTTCTAAATGGTTTTATTCAAGAAGAAGTCTATGTAAAACAACCTCCGGGTTTAAAATTTTTCTAGGCCAAATGATTGTTTTTAAGGCCTTGTATGGTTTAAAACAAGTACTCCCAGGTGTATGGTATGATAGACTTAGCTTTTTTTGCTAAATGATTTTACAAAAGGTAAAGTTGATACTACTCTCTTTGTTTGTGAAAAAAGGGCAATATTGTTTAAACTTGTGCATATTTATGAGAATATTTTTGGTGCTACTAATGAATATTTGTGCAAGATATGGTTTTCTAAGTTGATGCAAGGTGTACTTGAAATGAGCATGATTTCTTGCTTGGACTTCAAATCATTCAATGCCAAGTAGATGGTTACATTTCAAAAGAACTCTTGAAGGAGTTAGGCATTGAAGAAGGAAGAATCATTCCAACCTCTATGGCTATCAATGAAGAGATTGACAAAGGTTGAGAAAGGCATGTCGGTTGACAAACAAATTCGAGATATGTCTTCTTGTATTATTCCTATAGACTCGACATTCTATATACCTTATGTCTATATGCTCGTCTTCAAAAATTATCCCAACGAATCTCATTAAAGTGCCATTAAAAGAAATTTTCAAATATTTGAAAAGCACTTCTTCTTATGACTTGTTGTATCCAAAGCTTTAAAACGTTCTTATTTTTCCGGGATAACAAGTTCGGTAGCTATTATACGGTTATTCGTATTCAAAATTTGGTTCGTCATAATCGAACTAAACATATTGAGATTCGATATATTTTTTAAGGGATTGAGATTTTTAACAAAAACTTGAGATGTGTTTAATTCCGTCTCAAGGATAACTCGCGGACTTTTTGATCGTTAACCGCCGAGTATTTTACCTCATTTCGAGCTTGATTATGACATAATGTATATTGAATGAGGCCTACGTTTGCATTTTGCACTTAGTCTATCCTATGTTTTGTTATCTTAATTTATTTTCGAATTTTAAATTCTGTAAATAACAGATTATTATTTTTCGAATTTAAATTCATATGTAACAACCATATTAATTCCTAAATTGAAATCTGCTGTAACAGCAAAAGTTATTGTTGTGTAACAGCAAATGTAATTGCTATGTAACAGCAATTTGCTTTAATTTTCGGGTCATGAATCAGCTTATAAAAAGCTGAAATTCCAGCAGTCCAAGTATACACTCCTCATACTGCACTGATAAAATCTTCTGCATATTGCTCTAAATATTCCTTTGGCCTCCTGCATATTTTGGTGATAATTTCCAGGCGTAAATTCAGTTCGCCGGACAAAAAGGTAGTTCGGTTTTTCCCGTCTTATCCTGGGAAACAGACGTCCAGAATAGGGGACGAATCTGTTTTAAGGATAGTGTGTCAAACACACGATTCCGGCCATTTCTGTTTTTGTCAAATTCTGAAAATTGGTTTCAATAATATTTTCGAGTTTTGCAGCAAATTGTAATTTCCAGTTATGCTGAATTCTAGTATTATAAACTGTACTGCGATATAATTTTGCAATAAACTTAAAACAGATTTTATAATTTTTAGTACAGTTTATAACTGGGATTATATGCTTAGATAATTTCAGTTTATGCATTCTTCTGTATTAAAACTGGAAAATTGAATTCATCGTTTTACAATTCATTCAAGTTCTTTGTTGCTGTCGGTTCTGATAACCTCTATAGATTGGCTATTGTATTCTAATGTTTTAAATGCCTGGTTTATATTCACTCTGTTGGCATTTGTGATTTTCGATTCAGACTAGTTTTGGACAATATTTTAACTCTAGATATTCTATATCAGTTTAGTGACTGAAGACGGTTTTTTATAATTTTCTAATCAACCAATTGGTTAATCAAATTTTGGTTAACAACAGAGTCAGAATCTTTGTCTTCTATTTCCTTGTCCATCAAATGTTATATTTACTCCTAAAAATGGCATGATTATTTTATAATTTTAACATGCTTATTTGAAGTGTATATTTGTTATAGAAATCTTTTTGGCAAATCAATATTCAAATTCATTTTCATTCTGTTATTAAGATTTTGAACAAATATATTATTTGTCTGGCTGAGTACATTAACATTTAATTGTCGATTAAATTGGTTGAATTTTGGTTTGGACTAAGATATATATACCGTGCTATTTGGAGAGGAAGGAAATCACATTGGACCTTATAATAAAAGTTGAACAATTTAATTTGTTCTTATTGGATTTGTTCCAATTAATCGAAGTACTAAACTCTGATTTATTTTTCAGAAATGGCTTCTGATGATTTGAACTCGGGAGTTCCGATTGGCGCAAATGAGACAAATGATACGCCTAATCCGATAGTGCCTAATCCAGTTGTGCCCAATCCCGTGGTTAACCCTGTTGTGCCTCGGATGGTGGCTAACCCCACCGTTAATGTGCCGGTGAATCATGCTGAAAAATTGGAGAAATTCAATGGCTTGGATTTCAAACGTTAGCAGCAAAAAATGTTATTTTACTTGACGACGTTGAACCTAGCAAGGTTCTTGACTGAAGATCCTCCAAAGTTGAGTGAGGATGAAATAGATGTTCAAGCCGCTCACGCGGTTGATGCTTGGAATCATTCAGATTTCCTTTGTAGAAATTATGTAATGAATGGTTTAGCAGATCCGTTGTATAATGTTTATAGCTCTAAACGAACTGGTAAAGAATTGTGGGAGTCATTAGACCACAAGTATAAGTCTGAGGATGCAGGGGCTAAAAAATTTATAGTTGGCCGTTTCCTAGACTTTAAAATGATTGATTCCAAGTCTGTAATAAGTCAAGTGCAAGAACTTCAAGTGATTATACATGATATTCTTGCTGAAGGGATGTTTTTGAATGAAACTTTCCAAGTGGCTGCAATAATTGAAAAATTGCCACCTGCTTAGAAAGATTTCAAGAACTATCTGAATCACAAACGAAAGGAGATGAACGTTGAAGATCTGATTCTTAGGCTTCAGATTGAAGAAGATAACAAAGGATCTGAAAGGAAAATGTTCAATCCTGTGGCTGCTAAAGCCAATGTTGTGGAGCATGGCGAAAGCTCAAAAGGAAAAAAGAAAACCGGTAAAACTGGGAAAGGGTTCAATAATTTGGGACCAAAAGGAGGCATTTCCAAGAAGAAATTCAAAGAAAAATGCTTCAATTGTGGCGGAAAGGGTCACAAGGCTTCTGATTGCAAGAAACCAAAGAAGAATCGGGAGGCTAACATGGTTGATCACATTTCTCAAGAAGTGTCAGATATGAACCTGGCTGCGGTGATCTCCGAGGTGAATTTCATTGGTTCAAACCCGAAACAATGGTGGATTGATTCTGGTGCTACTAGGCACGTGTGCTCTGTCAGAGAAATGTTTAGTTCCTTTGAGCCAGCTGAAGACGGCGAGAAGCTGTACATGGGAAATTCAGCTTACTTCGAGGTCAAGGAAAAGGCAAAGTGGTTTCAAGATGACGTCGGGGAAGAACCGACTCTAAATAATATGTTGTTTGTACGGACATTCGTAAGAATTTGGTGTCTGGTTCGCTTTTAGATAAGCATGGTTTTCGCATTATTTTCGAGTCAGGGGTTGTTACTTTGTTGAAAAATGGGATGTTTGTAGGCAAGGGTTATGCTTCTGATGGGCTGTTTAAGCTCAATGTAATGGTTGTTAAACCAAAAGCTAATGAAATGAAAAACTCTTCTGTTTACTTGCTTGAGTCTTCCAATTTATGGCATGGTAGACTAGGACATGTTAATTATGATACTTTACGTAGATTAATTAACTGAAATTATATACCAACATTCCATATTGATTCCAAGCACAAGTGTGAAACTTGTGTTGAGGCAAAGTTAACAAGGACATCATTTAAAAATATTGAAAGAAATAATGAACCACTTGATTTAATTCACACCGATGTATGTGATTTAAAATCAACACAAACACGTGGTGGCAATAAGTACTTCATTACTTTTATAGATGATAACACAAAGTTTTGTTATGTGTATCTTCTTAAAAGTAAAGATGAAGCTATAGAGAAATTTACTCTCTATGAAAATGAAGTTGAGAATCAACTCAACAAGAAAATTAAGGTGCTAAGAAGTGATCGTGGAGGTGAATATGAATCACCTTTTCTTTGGTCTGTGCCCAACACGGAATTAGACACGAAAAAACAAAGACCTTATTCACCTCAATGAGAATGGCATTGCAGAACGGAAAAACCGTACACTTAAAGAAATGATGAATGCCATGTTATTAAGTTCTGGCTTGCCTCAGAACATGTGGGGAGAAGTTGTCTTGACGGCTAATTACCTTTTAAATAAGGTACCCCGTAAGAAATTAGACAAAAGTCCTTACGAGCTATGGCATGGAAGAATGCCATCCTACAAATACTTACGAGTGTGGGATGTCTTGCTAAGGTTGCTATACCAACACCAAAGAAGGTGAAGGTAGGTCCCAAAAGCTGTTGATTGCATATTTATTGGATATGCACATAATGATCTTGCTTATCGGTTTCTTGTGCATGAATCTAAAGTTGAAGATATACACAAGAACGCGATAATTGAATCGAGAAATGCCTCATTCTTTGAAAATGTATTTCCGTGTAGATCGAGAGAAGAAGCAAGCTCTTCTAAACGGATACATGATTCAATAGAACAAGAGCAAGGAAATAAAGAAGAAGAGGTAGAACTTAGACGCAAAGAAACAAGCTAGGATAGAAAAATCTTTTGGTCCGCATTTTCTAACCTACATGCCGAAAGTGAACCTCAAAGTTCTGAAGAAGCTATAACTTCTTCGAAGGACCATTATGGAAAGAGACCATAAAAAGTGAAATTGATTCCATCTTGCAAAACCATACGTGGGAACTAGTGGATCTTCCTGAAGGAAGTAAACCACTAGGTTATAAATGGATTTTCAAGAAGAAAATGAAGCGCAGATGGAACAATTGATAAGTACAAGGCTAGACTTGTAATTAAAGGTTCTGAGACAAAAAAGAGGGCCTTGATTACTTTGATACGTATTCTCGATTCACGAGAATAACATCCATTAGATTGGTATTTGCAATTGCCGCATTGCGAAATCTTGAAGTACATCAAATGGATGTAAAAACTGCTTTTCTAAACGGAGATTTAGAAGAGGAGATTTACATGGAACAACCTGAAGGGTTCTCTGCACTTGGGCAAGAGAACAAAGTTTGTAAACTGGTCAAGTCATTATATGGCTTGAAACAGGCACCAAAACAATGGCATGAAAAATTTGATAATGCCATCAAAGAGTGTGGATTTAAAATCAATGAATGTGATAAATGTGTTTATGTTAAAGACACTGAAAATGGCTATGTCATTTTGTGTCTTTATGTAGACGACATGCTTATCATTGAGAGTAATGATAAAATAATTAAATCCACTAAAGATATGTTGAACTCGAGGTTTGACATGAAAGATATGGGTTTAGCTGACGTGATCCTCAGAATAAAGATTTCTAGAACTTCAAATGGACTGACACTTGATCAGTCATATTATGTGGATAAGATTCTAAAAAAGAGTTGTACAAGACCAGACATTGCTTATGCAGTAAGTAAATTGAGCAGATACACGAGTAATCCAGCACATGAACACTGGAAAGGTATAGTGAGAATACTAAGGTATTTAAGATACACTCGTGATTATGGACTGCACTATACAAGATATCCTGCTGTTATTGAAGGATACATCGATGCTAATTGGATATATGATATTAAAGACTCTAAGTCTACAAGTGGATTTGTATTCACTTTAGGAGGTGCAGCCATATCGTGGAAATCTTCTAAGCATGCGGTTATAGCTAGATCCACAATGGAGTCTGAATTTATAGCTTTAGACAAGTGTGGAGAAGAAGCTGAATGGCTCCGGAACTTCTTAGAAGATATTCCAAAGTGGCCAAAGCCTTTGTGCCAAAGAATTTTTATACATTGTGATAGTCAATCGGCGATTGGCGGGGCACGATAGCAATATGTATAATGGTAAGTCTAGACACACATTCGTCGTAGACACAATACCATTAGACAACTACTCTCAATCGGGTGTTATCTCTATTGACTATGTGAAGTCAAAGGATAATATAGCGGATCAGATTAACCAAAGGGTTAAATCGAGAGTTAGTTGCAAAATCATCAAGAGGAATGGGACTTAAGCCTGCGGAAAAATGAGTTGATACAATGGAAACCCAACCTAGTTATTTGGAGATCCCAAGATCTAGGTTCAAAGGGACAACCTAATTGTAAAAAGACTTTAGGATCATCGTGGGGATTTTCCCTTGTCCATTCCTTAAACAATGAAGCCCGTGAAAAGAAGAGGATAAGCATTTGGCTTTTAATGATTCTTGTGCGTCGGTAGTTAAGCCGAGTGGGTAGTGCGGGCTACTCTTAAAGAAGAATCACCTATGTGAGAGAGAAGTGGGGCCGCTTCAAGAGAATGTGTGAGGCTCAATTCTTAGAACCTCTTCGTAAGAAGGGCGTATGTTCGGGGCCATGAATGAACATAACAATGAGAATCGAAATATGTCGAAGAATCTTGTGTGAGGTATATCATCTTTTACACAAAAGGCGACGTTCAAAGACATCACGCTCATCATGATCGGCTAGTAAAGTAAATATATTTTCACGAGGGGAAGGTTCAAAGGGTAACACCTACCTATCATATGCAGGGTTCAACTGTTGGACTTTATCACCAAATCTTTGTATCCTCGTTATTTCCTTCATGTGGGGGATTGTTGGAAAATTGTGAAGGAAATTGCAAATTTGGGGTGCGATTTTCTTGGGACCTCGATTGTCTAATGACAAAAGTAAAAGTCGATTCTTGTTATACTCTGTGAGAACATTAAAATCGAATATTTGTTTGTTCAAAATGGTGTTTGGATGAAGGAGAAATTAAAGCTTAAAGATGATGTATTGGAATTAATTTAAAAGAAGAAACCATGTGGGTTTGTCTTCTTTTAAAGGTGGGTTTGTCCCACATAGGAAAACCAAGGCATTTTAGACTAGTATATATAATGCCACATTTTAGTAAGGTGTAAGATTATATTGCATAGAGGCTCTCCCTACACGCGCGCCCACAAGGGGGGGTGCAAATCACGGTCCGGTTCGAGCTCCGAACCACTGACTTGTGTGCGAGCGCGACCTGCGTACACGAATGTCGGACCGAAATTGAGCCACTTAGTCTAGCCTATGTTTTGCTGTCTTAATTTATTTTCGAATTTTAAATTCTGTAAATAACATATTATTATTTTTCGAATTTAAATTCATATGTAACAGCCATATTAATTCCTAAATTGAAATCAGAATAAAGAAAAAGTTATTTGTTGTAACAAAGAAATGTAATTGCTATGTAACAAAGAATTTGCTTTAATTTTTGGTCATGAATCACTTATAAAAAGTGAAATTCCAGCGATCAAGTATACACTCCTCATTTGCGACCGATAAAATCTTCGCATATATTGCTCTAAATATTCCTTTGGCCTCCTCGCATATTTTGGTGATAATTTCGGCGTAAATTGATTCGCCAGGACAAAAAAGGTAGTTCGGTTTTTCCGTCTTATCCTCGGGGGAAACAGGCGTCGAGAATAGGGGACGAATGCATTTTAAGGATAGTGTGTCAAACACACGATTCCCGCCATTTTGTTTTTGTCAAATTCGAAATTGGTTTCAATAATATTTTCGAGTTTTGCAGCAAATTGTAATTTCAAGTTATGTTGAATTCTAGTATTATAAACTGTACTGCGATATAATTTTGCAATATCTCTTAATAAAATAACCCAGCCCAAAGGTTTTCGGGACTGGCTCATAGACCGATTTCTCCTACGCGGACTGGCCCATAGGCCAAATTCTCCTGCACGGTCCATGGGACCTATCTCTCAGGTATAAAAAGGTCCCTCCTATTATCTGTAAGTAAATTAATTCATATTTATCCTACACATTTAATTAAGTATTCGTTTATTGTTCTATACTCTCGTTCACCATGCTGACTTGAGCGTCGGAGGAGCCTCCTTGGGTAACCCCCAGGGAACCCTCTAACGTTTGCGCGTGTGTGTAGGAAAGTTCCCAATCGAAGGATTTTCCAGCTCTCGAAGAAAAATATTAGAAGACTTTCCCTCGGGAAGAAGGATTTCGTCAACCCCATTGACTTGGAGTGATCTGCCCTAAAAAACAGCATCAGTGGTCGAAAGCGTAACTCGATATAAGTTGTTGGACCAAATATGCAATTTAGAGTTGCCTCAACAGCCTTAAGAAAAGTATTGTGTGTTTAACTCTAAAATTTGTATAGATCTTGGGCTTATATATGTGAGTATAAGTACCCATCTTTAGAGGCTTTTAGGGTAACTTTGACAGCACAATATGAGTCTAGGCGTTTACAAGAAACAACTTTGCTTTCTTTTGAATTTTCGAAGAAGTCTTTGCTTTATTGGCGAATAGTTCATCTTGCTTTACCTTTGGAGAAACATTATTACTCTCTATATATATATATCCTAGTATAGTATTTTCCGATCTCTAATTATTGTTTTATATTTAATTGTATGATTGATTTATTTACTTATGTTTGTGAATATAGTTAATCATTCAATTGAATTGAAAACCACCATAGTAAAGCATGAACTAATTTGTTAGATCTAGAGTTAGGATGATTCGACTTACACATCCAGGAACTAAATGAACAAGTTATACTATGAATTGATTGATTTAGCCATCCTTAATTGAATTGATTTGAATTGTAATCAATTGTCTAACAAACTCTTCGTTAATTCTAGGTAGTGATTATGATCAAGAGACAATTTCATTTACAGAATAAACTCAATCAAGGGTTAAATATGAATCAATAATGTATCATCTAATTTGATTAATTTATTGAATTAGGCCTAGGATATGTGAATACAAAAGTTATCAGATTTTTAGTTCTAAATGAATTTAGTTGATCTGATTGATCAATTGGTGTGTAATTGTGTGATAAATTAGTTGGCTTGATTGTTAAAGGGGATGACTCAGACGCCCTAGACACTTTTAAGACTGACTTCTATTCAATTTTGCTATTTCGCTTTAATTGAATTTGCTTTTTGAATTCTATTTTAATTCTTCTTCTAAATCAAATTTGATTAGAGTGTTTAGAATTAATTTTGTTTACTTTATGTGCACATTTAATCACATTTCATACTTCGCTTTCCTTGAGGGACGGTCTTGAGACGATTAGCCGCACTACATCAATATATCTCATACTTTTGCGAGCTACTATAAACAAAATGAATTTTATTAACACTACAAGAAAATAAGGAAATTCCAACGGGAAAATATGTTGGAATTTGGCCAATTACCGTTGAAATTATCCATTCCAACGGAAATTCCAACATAAAATGTACCGTTGGTAAAATGGTCGTTGGAATGGCGAAATTCCAATGGAAATTCCGTTGGAATTTCTGTTCGCCTATTTTTTAGCTTCACCGCAAGTGTACGGCTCAGTTTATAGAATATGGTTCGCAAGGTCGAATCCACAGGGATTAATAAATTAGTGTACCAAGTATTTGATTATAATAGTCCTATTTTTATCTAAATTATCGAAATTTGAAAGGTTGGTTTTATTACTACTAAAGCAGAAATTAATCCTAAAATAACAAATCAAAGAGTGATTAAAAGATCAAGAATGGATGAATGGATTAAGGTTATGGTTTCGATTAATATCCCACTTTTATGCTCAGATTAAGCAAACCAAGGTAAACGTATTCTTCTCTATAGACCAATCACCATAGTAATTTACCCCCTCTCTCGAGATGTATGTAAAAGCGTTGATTGGAATATCTATGTTAGCATCTCTACTCAACATGAGATATCCAACTCCCAAAAGTTCAAAAGATTATTAGATCTCACAAATATTCACAGACTTCTCAATCATGCAATCTATTTGTGTCAAGTACTCGAGATCTAGTATCGAAACTCATCGGGTAGAATTATGAATCAATACATCAAACAAGTTTAAATCAATGGCCTTTTGATAAAACAAGAATTAAAGCAAAGTACTTGAATAGAGAAAGAAAACATTAACTTCAATTATCCTTAATCATCAAATAAAAGTGTTTATTAATCTACTCCCAAACCCGGGAATCACAAGTGTTTTAGCCAGACATTGAAGATAAATAATTCATAGACATATTATCCATAATCAAAATCTAACTAATTGAAATAACGATACGATGGAATGAGTGACTCGGGGATGATAACGATCTCTCGATCTATCTTCAATCTTCGAAGGTGTGGTTGCGGTCATGATCGATCTCTCGAAGTTTCCGGTCGAAAACTGCTCTTTTCTCTGGTTTCTAGGGTAAAAATCAGCGTGTCCTTGTTTGTGGCCGCCCTCGGTCTATTTGTACTTCGTTTGGGTCAAAACCTAGTTGAAAGCGAATGAACCTCTGTTTTTCCCGCAGAGAAGCACGGTCGTGCCTCTGTGGCACGCCCTTGACCCGTCTTTGGGTGCCGAGCGATTGTCGATTTTCTCGAGAGAGCACGGGCGTGCCCATATGGCACGGGCTGCCCGTGCTATAGGCCGAACACTGGGTCTTCACATCTGGGTTGAGCACGGGTGGTGCTAGAGGAGCACGCCATGCCCGTGCTCACCTGTAACCACAAGCACTTGGCTATTTTCTTCCGTTTCTTGCCCGGTTCGTCCTACTTCTCCTTGATTCGACTCCAAACTTCGTCTAACATGTAAAGTATTGTCGGTTGCAATGCTCGATTTGTTGCCAAAAAATGCTACAAGTATAGATAAATTCCTACAAAATGAGCAAAGCGTAATCCTTTTCCACAAAACAAGAATAAAACCCCATTTACTCATATAATGCATGCATATCAACACATTCTAGCCAAAATTAAGCCCAAAATACATGCAAAATACAAGTTAATCAATTTCCAACGTTATTTATCGATTGGAATATATAACCGTTGGAAGGAACTCCAATATTTTTTCCAACACTAATTCCAACAGATTTATACCATTGGAATATATTTAATCGTTGGAAAAAACTCCAACGATTATTCCAACGGAATTATACTATTGGAATTTAGTCCAATGGTATATATTCGTTGGAATATTCAATCAATTTATCCCATTATCTAATATTTTTAACTTCTCAGTAGGTCACCCATCATCAATTTGTCCCAAGTCAAGCACATTTAACCGAGTAGTTTCAATATGATTGACTCGAGAAGAGAAGATATATTTTATTGATATGGATAATACTATCAAATCTTTTAACCCCTATTGAAATTTTGCAATGGTATTGTAATTTCCAATGGAATTTTCCAACAACATTGTACCATTGGAATTTCAATTGGAATTTTAAAAACTCCAACATAAATTCCAACGATTAATTCCAACATTTGGTTTACCGTTGGAATTTTTGTTGGAATTTTCCAATGGTATGTTTTAGCGATGAAATTTATGTTGGAATTTTTAAAATTCCAATAGTATTTCCAATGGTTTATTATTACTGTTGGAATCACTGTTGAAATTTTCCAACGGTTAGTTGTGGTGTTAGAATTTCCGTTGGAATTTTAAATTCCAATATGAATTCCAACATTTTATACCAACGGTTTTGTATACCGTTGGAATTTTCATTGGAATTTTCCAATGGTATAATGTAGCATTAGAATTTCCGTTGGAATTTTAAAAATTCCAACAATTTTCTATTTCATTAGAATTATTTTGTTGGAATTTGATTTTTTTTCTGTAGTGTAATAGAATTCACATTAAAAAAACAACAAATTTATCGTTTCTCCCATCATTATAAACCACAATATTCTGTCCTTCCTAAATGGAATACTTTACCATTTTGTTTTTCTAGTGAATCCACATTTGATACCTCATTTTTATAAAGTGATAAATAAATTTATTTTTTTGCGTAAAGAATAAAATGATATTTTTTTCGGAAGTAGCAAGTTGTACAGATAGCTGCCACGTTCATAACATGAGTGCGTACATATGGTTATTCTCCAGAAACAATCGTAGACTCGTGGTAGTAGCAACTAGCATATACGGGAAGCAAGATATACATGTAACATCTCACTGCCACGTGTTTGTCAATGTGGTCCACAAACACCCAAATAGGAGAGAGTCAATGCGTTTAATACACCGAAAGTATGAGGGTGTCAATCCTATTTTGTATTCGCGGATTCTGGTATTACACGTTTTACACAAACTCTAAATATGATACGTTTAATTATTCATGTTAAGATACACGGCAGGAGCACGACCTATAATTTAAAGTTTAACATGAAAAAATAAAAACTAAAAGAGAAAAAACTAAAATCAGAAATATAATATAAATTATGCATTCAATAATTTGTCCAATACCATATAACCAAATGAAACAACACAAAATATCAAAATAACATATCCACTATACAACTAAATTGGTTAAATATGTTAATCGTATACAACTAAAATGGAGTAAAGTCGAACATGCATGTTAATTACCATTTTGATTGTTTTTTTAACTTTTTATCGAACTTTAAAATTTGTGTTTGAATTTAGTGTGATAATTAATGAATCGAGCTTGAACTAAGTTTAGTCGATGTGAAATTAATCGTCAAGGAGTTGATATTCGTACATATACTTTATTATTTTTTCATTGATCGGATCAAGTTCAAACCAAGTTTCATATTTTATCAAATGAAATTGTATGTTCAAGATTTGTCCGTTATAAGTCAACGAATCGAGCTAATGTGGTTTTTAATGATTGAACCTAAGTCGATTATCGAATAACTAAATTTATTTTAGCCCTAAATATATATGCAATATGCTAAGTGCATAAATATTATGTTAGATTTTTTATTTGATAAAAAAATATAAAATGTATTTTTTTTTTTCAGAAAAATATAAAATGTATTTAGTTCAATACATATGTAGTAAATGCAATATGGACAAAATTAGTACAGGTGTTGATTCGTATGGTCTTGACTTGGTCTAACAAATTAAATTAATGTTAACTGAGGTTTTCAGTTTTAGAAACTAGGTCTAAAAAAGTCAAACCTCTCTGCTGAGGCTGTTCGCATTAAGTTTTGAGGCCACTGTCAGTTTTCTTTCAGTTTCATCAATGGATATGGATATGTCAACAGTGCTTCTACACTTAAAATAATGCCGTTTTATAGCCAATTAAAATCCGCCACGTCTACTAAAATATGTTACATCAGCTTAAATGATGGATACTTAGGTGTACACAATTATATTATCAAATATTGATGAAATGATTGGGCATTGGTTGTGTGTGGATCTGCAATAGTTTCAATTTCATCCACTAATAATATTCTCTAAATTTGGCCATACAAGTGTCTCAAAAAATTTATTCCCTGTTCTTTTTTTATGCTATAAATAATAAGGTAAACAATTCTTTTGTATATTTGAATTATATTCGAGTAACATACTCTGTCATTTTCAATGATTAAAATATAAATTTTGGCTACTTGAATAATATTTAAGGATGAGTATATCTCAACCTTATTCTATTAGACATTGAGGTCCAAAAATATTAAATATTAGCATGTCAAGTCACAACATGATCTGACGATACTTAAGTTATAACAATGGCTCATGAAATCCATGTCCAGAAAAAGTAAAGTATAAATATATATGATGATATATCCAATCCACCTCATTTATAAGCTACGCCATTTAATTTTATATATTAAGTTAGGAATTTTTTTTAACTAAGTATTGAGGGACTTTACTCAAACAACCTCGAAATCATTGTAACAGTTTGTTCGTATTGTAAGAAATAATCCCACAGGAGAAGCTTTTAGTGTACGATGATGTATAGAAGTAATTCTATTACATCCAAAAGCAACTATATATTGCATCATGTATCAGTGGCATTTTATTTTTCTCGACTCGGATAACCTCAAAGTCCTTGTAACAGTTTGTTCTTATATTAATCCCACATGAAAAGCTTTTAGAATACGTGATGTATAGAATAATAGAAGTGATTCTACTACAACAACCAAAAACTATGGCTAAATTGCAAAATATGCCCTGTAATTATTGGGTGGTGGCAAAACAGGACAATAACTTTTTTAACTTGCAATTTAGGACAATAAGTTTTAAAAAATTGCAGATTGAGGACTAAAATGGCCGCCGATTTCAAATTTCTCCCGGAATCGATTATCAATTTGAGGATTTCCTTTTTTTCGGTCCTAATGCTAATTGAACATACACTACAAAAAAAATCAGTTTACCTACAGAAAAATCTATAGGTAAATATTAAGAAAACTGTAAAGTGTAGGTAAAATCATTGTAGGTAAAATATTTACCTACAGAACCTAAAACTGTTGGTAAATACCTACAGAAATTCTGTCGGTAATTGAAAAACTGTCGATAATTTGTCGGTATAATTTGGGAAAAAATAATATTTTTTATTTTGTAAGTATTCTGTAGGTAACGGTAAAATTTAGTGACAAAATCATTTCTGTCGGTAAATTCAGTCGGTAAACTGGAATTTTCTTGTAGTGATATGATCTAGCAAATTCACGATGACTTTGATGAAAAAAAGAAGCAGAGATTCAATTTTCTGGGTTTTCTCCAACTTATTTGGGGCTCGATTTTGCTGAGGGGTGGGTAGTTTTATTTCTGCTTCCTTTTTTTTATCCAAGTCATCGTGAATTTATTAGATCATATGTTCAGTTAGCAATTAGGACCGGAAAAAATGAAATCCCCAAATTGAGAATCGATTCTGGGGAATTTTTGAAATCGACGGTCAATTTAGTCCTCAATCTGTCATTTTTTTAAAATTATTGTCCTAAATTACAAGTTGAATAACACTACAAGAAAATTCCAGTTTACCGACAGAATTTACCGACAGAAATGATTTTGTCAATAAATTTTACAATTACCTACAAAATACCTACATAATAAAAAATATCATTTTCCCCCAAATTATACCAACAAATTACCGACAGATTAACGACAATTTTTCAATTTCGAGCGGATGTTTCAGAGGTATTTTTATGATTTTAGATTTTGTAGGTAAATATTTTACCTACAATGGTTTTACCTACAATGATTTTACCTACACTTTACAATTTTCTTAATATTTACCTACAGATTTTTCTGTATGTAAACTGGCTTTTTCTTGTAGTGTAAGTTACTGTCCTATTTTACCATCACTCAATAGTTAGAGGGCATATTTTGCAATTTAGCCCAAAAACTACCATGGCATTTATATATCAGTTGGTATTTTATTTTGCTCCACTCTTACAATAAGTCTATGGGGACAATTTGTCTCAATGATTCAATGTCCATTGAGAGGGCAAAAAAATAACAAGAGACATTATTTGATGATTAAATAAAGTTTATCCACCATATAATAATAAAGTATGAATAAAGATTTACCCCACATCTGAGGAGGTATTAACTATATTTTAGCTTGATATATATGCATTGCCAAGTTTTGTGATGTGGTCTACACTAAGAACTTCAAGACATCATCTTCTTCTTTTGGTTTAGGTTAATTACAAAAAAAATCATTGAGATTTAATTAGTCTAATTGCAAAAAATTCAATTATTAATTGTCTATTAAATTGACTTTGAGCTTAAAAGTTCAATACGATTTAAATTTAAGCGATTCTAAATCTGATTAATACTTGCATGAACTCGACACTTAAGGATGAATATCATACACTTGACCAGCAAATTTATATCTAAGTTATATAATGTTTCGACAAACCACGAGTCTAGCTCAAAGTGGTATCATTTACCTTTTATAAGTGTATTTCTCATGTCTCAAACTCTAAATCTTTCATTTTCTTTGATCCCCTCCTCTCCACTCCTCCGAACATAATAAAAATATATAATGTTTGGACAACATGAAGCAGCATACTCGATTAATTAAGACAACAATCAAGAAAAAGGAACTCCACCAATTGGTTTTCGACAACATGAATTTTTCTTTCTCAATCATCTCTCATCCATTTCCATTATTAGTTAAATTGAAGTACTATTGGCATTGACTTCACAAAGCATGAAGTCTTTAATTCTGGTAGATGGTACTTAAAGATTTTAGGTTTGGTGTTCAGAAATGGTCATTTCACTTTAGAAACATAAAAGTAGATAAAACTTATCATCATATATCCTCATCAGCTTTTCTCAACAGTTTTCCCCTGATTTGATCTGTATATAATTGATTAATTGCCTACTTATTTGAACAATAACCGCAAAAGTTTATTGCAAATGCATTAAGTAAAGTTCTACTACTCTTTCAAGAAGGTTGAGCAGTTAATTATTGATTATGTTAAGTATTTTGGTTGTTGGCAAAAACTGAAATAAATTGGGCATATTAGTGAAAATATAAAATCTACCCTTATCTTATTTTTATTAATTTGATCAATTTATACGGATTTTAAATACTTGGGGTCCTTTTATATGTGATGTTATTTTTTAGGACAGATCATTCCAAACCTAAGGTTTGACAAAGTTCTTCTTAATTTCCAAGGGAAAGTCTTCAAGTCTTCTTCTCCAGGAGCTGGACGTTCTTCAGCGGGGAACTTGTGTGCACACGCACAAACATTAGAGGGCCCTGAACTTATCCCAAGGAGGCCCCTCCGACGCTCAAGTCAGCACAGTGATCGAGAGACAATAAGACAGTAATCAAATATTGAATTAAATGCGTCAAAGTAATTATGAGTGAATGACTTACAAGTGAAGATGGGGGACCTTTTTATGCTTGAGTAGTGGGCCTTGTGGGTCGCATAGGAGAAATTGGCCTATTGGCCAGTCCCGGACACCTTTAAGTCGAGTTATTCCATTAGTAGCCCATTGTGCAATTAATATTAAACCAATAAATCAACTGAATTATATATTAAATTATCAAATATTATTTTTGCCCCCAATAATATGTAAATTAGTCTAGCTATTAGTTCCCATCCAAGACTAGTATGAGTAAAAGAGGGATTCTTTTATATGCTTTAAGTCCTTTTATTATATTGTATGGAAACTCTAGAAGTATAAGAATTACAAAATGAAATTAGAATAGCCTAGAATAAGTATACCTTGATGGGAGAAACTAGAAACCTGATTGGACAGGTATAAATAGATGTAGAGGCATTCTTGTGTATGTAAGTAGAAAAACAAAAACAAGAAATTGAACTACTACTTCAAAGTTCTCTTTGTCTTAGTCCCTACATTCTTTTATTAACCAAAAACTATCTACCTCATTTACAATTGACTCGCTACCAACTATATCACATATTATATTACACCTACAAAAACAAGACTCTCATTTCTGACCTTACTCTATTTTCATATATAAAATACTACAAAATAAATATCTATTTATCTATCTATATATATATACACATATATAAAGAGAGAATATTTTCAAAATAGTAACAAAATATTTTTCCGGCCCATTTTTCAATTGTAAAAAAAGTAATAAAAAATCTTCTCAAACAAAAGTAATAAGAAGCTATGAAAAATAATAAGTAATAAATATTTGTAATTTCATTATTTTTTGTAGTCAACTTTCATTCAAGATTTTTAAAGTTATATAAAAAATAGAGTTATTTAAATTAGGTTTCTAATTTGTGTGTGTGCTACATTAATTATTTTGTAAATATATATATATATATATTCTTTTTTAAAATCTAATATTTTTTTCATTTTAGATCCATTTTTGATGTATAATATATCTAACTAATCATCTTTTTACAATCTTCGGTTTGACACTGATATTATATATATACAATCAAAAACAAACATATTAAATAAAAATATATATGAACTATTTACTTATTATTGTGTAACGTGCTTTAAAAAGTATGCATTCAGGTTATTGGACATCAATTTGAATATTCAGTATTTTGGCTATTTATGATATGAGATTTTAGCAAGGATTGTGTGATCTTTTAGAATCAGCTGAATCCGTTATTTTTGGGCTATTTTGGACGATGACTAATTTATCCCTGTGTTTAATTAATTAACTTATAATTTGCAATTAAGCCTGTTAAATCGTGACCTTTGGAAAAATTAGATCTATGGCTAGGATTGGTCGCCATGATCTCACCCTATGAGGTGGTCTCATATAACCCTCCCCCTGATTTATAATCAAATTAACTGTCTTAAAATTTTAATTATATATTAAAATTCTAATTTTTTTGCAATCACTAAAAAATATTTTTATAAAAATACAGTTCATGCATTACATGGTCTGAAAATTACCAAATATGATCATCCAAATGGAACATAATAATTGGAAAATGTAATTAATACAAAACAAATCCCCATAATAAAATTTCAAAAAATTAAAAATTGACTTAACAACGTGAATAAATAAAATTTATGACAAAATCCACAAAAAATAAAAATATCTCCAAAAAATTAAACATAATAAAATCAGTAATATGCTAAAATTATGTTTTATTGTCTCATATTTCCTTAATTAATATATTTAGTTCTCCTACGCATACAGACGACTTTAGAAAATAAATTGGCATCCAAATTTACTACTACAACCTTGAAAAAAATGTTCATATTTCACACTTAGTAGGAATCTAAACATAACTAAAACGAAATGGGCAAAGTCAGTTGTGCGATTTTATAAAAAATCAGTTTCAAAAATCAAACACAAATACATAAATTTGAATGTGTTTTTTTATAATTATGATATATAATATATTTTCGTTTTTGACTTTATCAATAAGAAACATTAAATAGTATTTCTTGTCTATTTGTTTGATGTTATATTAAAATTATTACAATACATAGAATTCATAGAACTATTAGGAAAGAAAATACTCATGTCACAGTCTAAATCAGACGCATCACGGTCACACCTGTGCATTGCACGGGCAAAAGACCAGTTATATCCTAAAACTATTTCCATCAGTGATATCAGTACTTCTGGTCTATTAAAATGAAGACTTATTTTTGTGCTCAATATTTGTGTGGGATATCGTTATAATGGATATACTTTTCGAGATGATATTTTCACATTATCGACGATATAAAAGAAGGAATTCAAAAAATCGACAAAAGAATTCTCAAGCACTCGTTGCTCTTCAGATGAGCTTGGCTAATGAATATTTTCCAAGGATTATAGGAGCAAAAACTACTAAAGAAGTCTAAATAAGTTGTAGGAGGAGTTTCAAGGCAATGAAAAGGTATGTGCTACTAGACTTTAAACTTTGAGAAGAATGTTTAATTGGGAATTTGAAAATGCTAGATTCTAAGAAATATTATTATTCAAGAATAAACGAAGTAGTAAACGAATTACGAGCCTATGGGGAAAATTTTCCAGAAAGTAAATTAGTTTCTAAAATTTTAATTACTTGCACAAAAAAGTATGATCTCATAATTGTAACTATTGAGGAATCTAAAGATATAGAAAAATTAACAGCGGCACAATATCACCTCATGAGAAAAGATTAGCATAAACTGACCGGAAACACATATTTTGTAATTTCACTTAGGGATATTTACAAACACTATCCTTATGGTTTAGCCTAATTACATAAAAAAAATATAATATCTTTTAAAATTATAAATACCCATTTACATAAGTTTCTAATTTAAAAATTACACCTTTTTTCTTGAAAGCACGGTCTAGTGATTAAAAAATTCATACGTTGAAAATTTATTGCTTGGTCTCTCTCATGCCCCTTTTATAGTGTAGACTCATAAATATGTCCATTGAAGAAAGGCAGATCATCTGTCTCACTGTTCATCCAATCTAGTCATTGGATTTTCTTGACCTCATCCGCTAGCTGATTGTAACATATTGTACATTCCTGGCAGGTTGTTATCATACGTTGGTTGTCCTTTCGTAATAGGATTTCAAAATCCACCATTCTCCCGCCCTGTCTCTCAAGGTTAGATTAGATTTCTAGGATTTCAAATTCCCAAGGGGGTTCGATCAATTTAGACTAGACACTTGAGCGTACAAGAATCTCACTCAATGGTTAACTAGTTCTCTGGAGTTACGCCTTTGCAGTCTTTTGGTCTACAACGAGTCTACAGTAACTATGTAATCTTCTGTTTGCAGCGAGTCCATATGATACCCTGCAATCACACTTCTAGTCCTTCGGCTGATGAATGTGCCAACTTCTCGTCCTATCTACTTTTTTCTTCTTTTCATCATGCACTTTTCCTAGTTCTGTAGTAACAAAACTTCAACATACTACATGGAAATGACTAATGAGGATCTAATTTCCACTATATTTATCATTTTGCCTCATCAAAATCTAAACAACAAATTTGTTGACAATATCAAGGACTAAGAGCATCTTAAATTGAGCATAAAATCCCTCCTCAAAACATCAAATTTAGTGTAAATTGCACTACAACGAACCCCAAGTGTTTCACCAAATTTGGTGCAATGAATTTGGATCAATCAGTACTACAAAAATAGGCTTTTTACATCGGTTCTGAGACATATTTTATATCGGTTTTCCAACCGATGTAAAATCCAGCGTAGTAGAATGGGGTCCTTTTTTTACATCGGTCAGGGAACCGATGTAGAAATTTCTCTTCCATTGGTTACAAAACAGAACCGATGTAAACAAGTGGGGCATTTACATCGGTTATTGCAACAACCGATGTAAATCTAAAAAAAGAACAATTTACATCGGTTACTATAGAAATTGATGTAGACATTTCCAATTTTTACATCGGTAACATATAAACATCGGTTTGTTTTACAACCGATGTCATATCTTAATTTTTTTAAAACTTGTTTACGAAATGGAAACCCAATCTGCAATTTCATACAGCAAAATAAAACCTGAAATTTCATAAAGCAAAAGAACAACATGACATTTCATGGACAAATCCAACCAAACAAATCACACAACAAAAGATGTTCCCATCACATATTCAACAACCTACATAAGTTTTCTCCATTAATGAAAATTATATACAAATATGACACAAGAGGATTCTAATAATTGCATACCCCGAAAAGTTACCATCATATCAAATCATCATTCCAATACATGATAAATGTCCCAAAAACACACATGTGCAAATGATAAATTGTTCCTTTTTCAAAAATCCTTCTCTAAAAACTCAAAACTAGAAGAAATTATAAACTCAAAACTAGAAGTTGTAGATTAGCTGTTCCGTCTCTAATGACCCTTCTCAACCTGGAAAAAAAAAAAAAACATTGCCAACTTAATGAAGTCGCAGCTGCTAACAAATCCAAATAAATTTGTTATATAATTATAAATTCTCTTAAATAGCTTAAATTTCGAAGAACTCTTTGGTTTTTACAATGAACGGCACTAAATAAACACCGAATACAATGAGACACATATATATATATATATAAACAAATATAAGCATTGAATTCCCTATCATTTTGTTGAATTCTCTATCATATTTGTGTATCAACCTTCCAAGAATGTATGAATTCACTAGTGGAACACATCCTTGTGAGAATAGAAACATATAATCTGCTAAAACGCGATGACTTTCTATAGTTTCAGATAATTACTCTCATTTCAATTATCTTAATGTTTTCATGATAAATCATATCATTCATATTTTCCTTGCAGTTTTTCAGTAATAGTCCATTATCCTGTGTTTCAGAATATGTTTCAATAGTGTGTGCTTTTAGTAGTCAAACAAGTAGCATATATAGTGTCATAGTCTGATCATAGCATATTGACTAAGAATAAATTACAAAAACTACCCCTAAAATTTAGCCTAATTACAATAAACTCCAATTATCTACCAAAATTATAATTATTTTTGTATGTCAATGGAGAAATAAATGTCAATGGAGTATTAATACCATTCATTTAGACCAAATTTGGTGTAATACTAATATCCTCAATCTGCAACTAATTTTCTTCTACTCCAAATTTTATTTTCATTTGTATTTTATATTATATATTTAATTAATTTATAATTTAGTTTTAGTTATTTAATATTTTTATTTAGTTTTTTAAGATAATATTTATAATAATTCATTATTATAATTAATATTTTCTATAAACATAATAATTAACAAATATATTAAACTATAAAACATTACCTGCTCCAAATTCAAAAGTAAAAATACAACACTAATATTGAAAACTAGAATTTAAACTACTTTACTTGTTAACATTAATCATAAACACTAATATTAATTATATGTAGTTTCTATTTTTATTTAAATTAATAGTAGTTAAGTAAAAGTAATCATGAAGTAATTAGATCAGTAAATAAAATTATTTATTATAAAATATTTATTTAGTGTAAATTTTGTTGTTGTGGTGAGTTGTAGATAGTTTTGACAAAAATATCCCAAATTTGGTGGAAAAATCATGCCAAATTTGGTGCAACCCATTGGAGATGGTTTAATACTTAGTAATACCAATAAACTTTGAGGTCCTTAATCTAACCCTGTTCACTACATATTTGTCATTATAGTGATTCCAATTAGAGTTAGACGAATCGAAAGTTAAATATCAACATAATTTATTCGGGCTCATATAGAGAATATTTTTATTCGAATTCTTCTAATATTTGAATACGAAAATTTATTTGTTATTTTTATTTAAAATATATTCGAACATATACGAATCAATTTGAATCTTCGTATTCGAAATTCTAAGCCATGTTTATTGTGTTTTTACAATATATGATTACATATCAACAATAATTTGAGTCTAAAAAATATTATTTGCCGGAGAAGAGATATATTTAATTACTTTGAACAAAATGGGTTATTTAAAAATAATATATTGGAATAAGGGATAGAGTTTTTGCTAAGAACGCGTTTCTTGATTCTTCTTAATTTTGACTTCGTACAAAATAATCAATTTTTTTTATACTAAAATAACTCTCCAACCAATGACTATGATTTTATTTGATCTAGTCGTTATAATTCATCCGCAAGAGTAATCTAACAAAATATCTACTATTTTAGAATTCTTTAAATATTTCTAGAGAACTTATAGAATTCTCTAAATATTTAACGGATTCTTTTTTAACTTTCTATTCAAAAATATTCTTCAAACCTAATATTATCAAATCTTGTTTAATATATACATTATGTTTATTATATATTAATATAAATAAATATATAACTTAAATATTATATATGGTGATTTGTAAAACTATAAATATATAATTATAATATTATTTGAATATTCTTTCGAATACTTGAATAGAATTTAATGATATTTATATTCGTATTTATATAATCTGTAAATCTAAATAAATATTTTTATTTGAATTTGTATTTTGATTTCTCGAGAGCACGTTTTAATATATGAATTGGAATATCGAATCAAATAAAAAAATAATTGAATCTTTTACACCTAAGTTCCAGTCATAACTAATAGCCCGGAAAATATTTAACTGTTCGGCCTAATTATGATCCGGCCTGAGTGACAACATTATGGCTCCAGGCCCAACTTTGTTCTTAAGTGTGAATTACTATTATTGTGGGGGGGGGGGGAAGAAAACAAAAGGTAGAAGGTTATATTGGGACTTTAGCCCAAACAATTGAATACATTTTCCATGCTCCCTATCAACGTATGCATTTATTTAAGAAAATATAATGGGGAAAAAGAGAGAAAAAAAAAAGACTTTACCCCAAACAATTGAATACATTTTCCTTGCTCCTTATTAATATATTTATTTAAGAAAATATAATGAGGAGAAAAGAAGAAAAAAAGCATAATGATATTGTTATTGAGAAAATAAATGACATTCCTATTCTATTTATTATATTAATGAATATTATTATTTATTGGTAAAAATTCCGACTATGTCTCAATTGATCTAATTTAATTTAGTTATCGAAAATTATTAAGTGAACATATAATTATTAAAGTTTTAGACAACTTAACAAGTGTTGTTACTAAAATTTTAACTTACTTCAAATATATAATCAATTTTTTTTGTCATGTTACTAAAATTTTAATTTGTTGTTTGATTTTTACATAATATTTTGTAAAAATATATTAAATAATTATATTAAATATTATTTAATAAACTATACATTATTTTGTTCGGCTTAAGACATGTGAATCTACACCCTTTTCTCGTCCAAATGACAGAGCGGGTTTGGTCTTGTGATACCCGTCCACCTCGCCTCATTAGCATTTCTATGATATATCAATTTCTTAATATCGTATTTATACAATACTTCAATATATTACACTTTGTGCATCACACGGGCATTATATTAGTTATAATTAATATTTGCTATAAACATAATAAATAACAAATATATTAAACTATAAAATGTTGCTCCAAATTCAAAAGTAAAAATACAACACTAATATTGAAAACTAAAATTAAACTACTTTACTTCTAACATTAAACATAAACACTAATATTAATTATATGTATTTTCTATTTATTTAAATTAATAGTAGTTAAGTAAATGTAATGAAGTTATTAGATAAATAAATAAACTTATTTATTATAAAATAAAATATCCATTTAGCGTGAAGTTTGTTGTAGTGAGTTGTAGGTAGTTTTGACAAAAATACTCCAAATTTGATCTAAAAACCATACCAAATTTGGTGCAGCCCATTGGAGATTGTTTAATACTTGTAAACTCAATTAACTCCAGGTCCTTAATTACTACATATTTGTGCTTCTCACAGTCCAGTTAGGAGTGTAGACGAATGTAAAGTCAAATATCAAGATATTGTTTTCAGATCGGGTTCATATAGAGAAGAATCTTATTCGGATTCTTTTAATATTCGAATATAAAAAATTCATTTGTTATTCTTATTTGAAAATATATTTGAATATATGCGAATCAATTCGAATATTCGTATTTGAAATTCTAACATATGTTTATTGTTTTTTTACAATGTATGATTAGATATTAACAATAATTTGAATCTAAAAAATATTATTTGTTGGAGAGATGTATTTAATTACTTTGAACAAAATGAGTTATTTAGAATTAAGATATTTGGAATAAGAGATATAGTTTTTACTAAGAACGTTTTCTTAATTCTTCTCAATTTTGTCTCAGTACAAAATGATCAACCTTTATTTATAATAAGTCAACTCTCTAACCAATGACTGAGATTTTATTTGATCTAATGGCTATAATTCATCCACCAGAATAATATAACAAAATATCTACTACTCTACAATCCTCTAAATATTTCTAGAACTTATAGAAATTGGGCTCTAAGATTTAACGGACTCTTTTTTAACTTTCTACTCAAAAATATTCTTCAAACTCAATATTATTTGGATCAAATCATGTTTAATATATCATGTTTACTATATATTAATAATTTACATAAATAAATATATACCTTAAAGATTATATGTGAGTGATTTGTAAAAATACAAATATATAATATTATTTGAATATTTTTTCGAATACTCGAATCAAGTTTAATGAAATTTATATCATATTGACATAATATGTAAATCTAAATAAATATTTTATTTGGATTCATATTCTAATTTTTCGAAAGCATATTTAATATATAAGTTCCAATATCGAATCAAAAAAAAATTGATTCTTTCACACTCTAGGTGTCAGTCATAACTAATAGCCCCAAAAACATTTAAATGTTCGGCCTAATTATAATCCGGCCTGCTGGGTGACAACATTATCCGGCCAGGCCCAACTTTGTTCTTAAGTGTGAATTACTATTATTGTAGGGGGAAAATGAAAAAAGAGAGAAAAAAAAAGCTAGAAGTGTTGTAAATGATATATATTTTGTATCTAATATTTTGTAATACGTATGTAAAGCACTGTATGGAGCAAAGTAATAGGCAATGATGTTTTTGTTGAAAATCTTGTATTTCATCATTTCACCTTTCACTCATTTATATACATGAAAATTCACTATTCACATGTGATTGTATCTTGTAATGTAATGAAATAAACAAATGCTACAGTACATCTCATGGCTCACGAGAGTCTGCCATAACACTCCCCCTTGGACGTAGCATTGTTGTATGCTTGGATGAGTATGTCTCGTTAAAAACCTCAAGCCGGAAAACCCTGTGGGAAAAATCGGACATAAGGGAAAAAGAGTACATTCTCAAATCCAGATCTTGTGCATAAGTTGCCTCATTAAAAACCTTAAGCTGGAAAAACCCAGTGGGATAAAAACCAGACAGAAGGGAAAAAGAGTACAACGCACAATATATTCGCTCCCCCTGAAATTAAGAATATTAGCTGCATAATTGATCCATCAATCTTGCTTCGTATTGACTCTTCTCATTCCGATGCCGTGAACCAACTTCTCAAATGTAGACGTTGGTAAGGATTTTGTAAACAAATCGGCAAGATTGTGACATGATCGAATCTGCTGAATATCTACCTCTCCATTTTTCTGAAGTTCATGTGTGTGGAAAAACTTTGGTGAAATATGTTTGGTCCTGTCACCCTTTATGTAACCACCTCTCACTTGTGCTATGCATGCTGCATTATCCTCATAAATAATAGTAGGAGTGTTCAGAATCTTGGTTTCAATCGACAAGCATTTCGTATATGAGCTATAAGCGATCTTAACCAAACGCATTCTTTGCCGACTTCATGAAGAGCAATGATCTCAGAGTGATTGGAAGAAGTAGCGACTAATGTTTGTTTGGTAGATCGCCAAGATATAGTTGTACCGTTATAGCAAAATAAGTAACTTGTTTGTGATCGGGCTTTGTGTGGATCAGATTTATATCCAGCATCAGCATAACCAACTAACCCAGAGTTAGTGGATTCCTTGGAGTAGAATAACCCCAAATCTATAGTACCACTGAGATATCGAAAGATATGTTTAATACCATTCCAGTGTCTTCGAGTTGGTTCAGAACTGTATCGTGCAAGTAGATTTACTGCAAAAGAAATATCAGGACGAGTACATTGTGCTAGATACATTAATGCTCCAATAGCATTAAGGTAAGGCACTTCAGGACCTAAAATCTCTTCATCAGATTCCTTTGGTCGGAATGGATCTTTATCGGGATCTAAACTGCGCACAACCATAGAGGTACTCAAAGGATGAGCCTTGTCCATATTAAATCGTTTGAGTATTCGTCTAGTGTAAGCAGATTGGTGGACAAGTATCCCGTTATCTTTATGGTCTAACTCAAGACCAAGACAAAGTTTAGTTTTTCCAAGGTCTTTCACCTCAAACTCTTTCTTTAGATATTCAGCAGCATTGGATAGTTCTTCAGGGGTGCCAATCAAATTCATGTCATCGACATATACAGCAATAATAGCAAATCCGGTATCTGATCTTTTGATAAAAACACATGGGAAATGGTATTATTTTTATAACCTTCTTTCGAAAGGTATTCATTAAGTCTATGATACCACATGCGACCGGATTGCTTTAATCCATACAACGATCTTTGTAATTTGATCGAGTATAGTTCACGGGGAGTATCTGATTTTGGCATTTTATATCCATCTGGAATTTTCATATAAATATCAGAATCTAATGAACCATATAGATATGTCGTCACTACGTCCATTAGACACATGTCTAAATTCTCGTGGACAACCATACTGATAAAAAAACGAAATGTGATTGTATCCATCACATGTGAATATGTTTCATCATAATCTATCCCAGGTCTCTGGGAGAATCCTTGAGCCACTAGTCGGGCTTTATATCTCACTACTTCGTTTTTCTCATTTCTCTTTCGAACAAATACCCACTTGTATCCAATGGGTTTTACATTGTTTGGAGTTCGAGTAATTTGTCCAAATACATTCCGTTTTTCTAGGGAAACTAATTTAGATTTTATTGCTTCCTTCCACATAGCCCAATCAAGCCTTTGACGACATTCCGTGATAGAACGTGGTTCACAATCATAATCATCATTTAAAATTTCTTGAGCAACCGAGAATGCAAAATTATCATCAATAATTATTTCATTTCGACCCCATATTTCATTACTATAGCTCATGGGATTCTCGGTGCTGTCAGAATTTTTGATTTGTACATTTTTACGAGATATTAGGCTCTACAGATTAAATGGAGCATGCTCATTAGTGTCAATTCTCCCTTTTCTTTTTCGAGGAACAACATCCTTTGAGCCAATAGGTCTACCATGTTTTTGTCGTGGGATATCATCATTCATTTTCTTATTTTAAATGCGGAACAATAATCCTGGCTGGAGCATTTGCAGCCGGAATATGAGACTTCGTGACTTTACTAGCATCATTAAATGCATCAGGAAGTCTATTCGCAATATTCTGTAAATGAATGATTTTATTCACCTCACTTTCACATTCAGTAGTATGTGGATCTAAATGGGATAAGCTTTGTTCATTCCAGGAGATACTCTCAACTGGCTTTTGTTTATCTAAAATATCTTTATCCCTTCCCATTGATGGAAATGTTGTCTCATCAAAGTGACAATCCACAAATCTAGCGGTAAATAAATCTCCCGTCATTGGTTCTAAATACCGAATAATTGACGGAGAATCAAATCCAACGTAAATACCTAATCTACGTTGTGGACCCATTTTTGTCCTTTGAGGAGGTGGAATAGGCACATGGATAGCACACCCGAAAGTGCGTAGGTGCGAAATATTTGGCTCAAAACCAAGAGTTAGTTGCATTGGGGAGTGCATATGATAAGCAGTGGGACGTAATCTAATAAGTGATGATTCATGTAATACTGCATGACCCCATGCTGCACTAGTGAGCTTTGATCTCATTAATAATGTACGAGCAATGATTTGAACTTGTTTGTAGGTCCCAAGGGGTGTAAGTGTAAGGTTTAGAAGGGGGGGTTGAATAAACCTTACCAAATTTTCGATTTAGTCCTTTTAAATATACGAGTTGATTCTACAATTTGTGTCCTTGATGGACGATGTAGATTTAGTCAATCGGTAGAGTTAGTCTCTCAATGAGACTCAAGCGAGTTGTTGATGGAATAACTCAGTGTTGACTCTAAATTAACTGTTTGTGGTTTTGTTTTATTTGGAAGACTTAACACCCTTAAGTTTGATTAAGTAAAAGTTTAGTGTTGGGTTTAGTACTAGTATTATCAAATGGATAGCAAATTTATCGGCATATATAAGCGATTAAAAATGCGGGAATTAAAATCTTTGAAATGTAAATGACACGAGTGAAATTTTTATAGAGGTTCGAAGATGGGGTAATTCTTCTACTCCTCTCTTCTCCAACTCGGAGGAATCCACTAGGTAATGATCGGTTTACAAAGTGGTAGCAGATCCAGGATACAAGTCTTGATCACTGACTAACTTGATCCTTTGGGACTCGATGGGAGACGCTTTGATCACTCGGTGGCACAAATGCGACTCGGAACTTCTTCACGGGGCATTTGCCTTGCTACACTGACTCACTTGCTCAAGCTCTTTGGATTTGATCACGAAGCCCTCCAAAAGCTTAAGACTTGGTTCGACCTTGAACCTTCCTACAAACCTTCGTGGAATGTAGACCCCTTTTCTTCAAAAGTTTCCTCTTCAACTGATTGAAGTTCTCTTTCCTTCACAGGTTAGTGTTGGATTGATGTACTTCGTAATGTAGCTTGAGGATTAATGCGGAATGATTTGAGAGTATTTCGGTTATTATTTTAATTGATTTCTTGAATGTTCGTGGTTCGAGGTAACCTTCTCTCGAGTCATTCCTCCTTTTATAGTGATCTTTCAAAAATTTGCCCGTTGAAGAGATAGGCTTATTTTTGAAAGTCACTTGCGATCGTTGGCTTGTCTTGTTGCGATCCTTGGAATTGCCATTTCCTCGTATGAATTGTTCTTTCACCTTTTCGAGTTCGACACGGTGTAGTGTTTCCCATTGGTTCATTCCATTTGCACGCTTCGGGGTGAGCACTCCAAGAAAGGTGGTATGGAGATATTACTTGTTTAAGTAATTCTCTTGATTTCGTGCAACGGATCTTTTCTGATTATCTCGACTTGACCGCATTTCTTTGCTTTCCCAGGTGACTTAGAGTCGCTTCCAATCATTGGATGACTCTTTGTCACTTCAACTTGAGACTTGGCTTTTCTCGAGTTGACTTGGCGATCTCCACTCATTTGCATCTCACCGCTTCTTGATAGAGTTCCGTCTACTCTTCTTTGCCATACTACTTGTCTCGCAATGAGTCTTCCTTCTAGTCTTGATTTGTCTTCTTGCATGTTAGGTCGTAGGCGACTTAACTCGGCTTAAGCTGACTCTATTTATTACAATGCATTTTACAACAAGAATTGGGGTGCCAACTTCCTATTCTAAGTTTTACATGGCATTCATCAAAATCTAAACAATAAATTTCCTAACAATTTCCCCCTTTTTGATGATGCCAAAACTTAAATCATTCAAAAATGCAAACAACAAAGATACATACGAGATAGTGTATTGACATAGAATGTATGCATGAGAATCAATCCTTTTATTGATCATAACATTCTTGTTCTTTTACTGTTCAAGAGGATGTATCGAGCACATATTTTTCTACAAAAGAATAAAGAATTTGTAGCTTTATTAGAAGACTTGCATTGTATGTATTTACATAATAAAATACACGAAGGGTTGGACAAAGAACACTTCATCTTCTTCGTTGTCTCCTTTTCATCTTGTTCAAGATCTTCTTCTCTTCTTCTCTTTTTCTCGCCATTTGCTTTCTTTTTCTTTTCATATGCCTTTCTCGGCGACTTCATCTCTTCTTATTCTTTCATGTCTTTCCTCCCATAGCTGAGTTTGTCTCTTGTTTTTTCTTCTAATCTTTTTGCATACTCGGCGTTACTTTTAGCCACTTGCAAATTTGCCACTTGTCAAGTGAGCCCGGCTTGATAGATCCCTCATTTCTTTCCTGGATCTACGTATTCAATATTCTTGGGCGAGGCCTAGGTGCAAGCTTCTTCCTCCACCACCTCGCTTCTTCATCTACCTCTGGGTGTGTATTGTCTTGGGGTCTTCTTCTTTCGGTGAGTGAGTGACCACGGAGTGACGTGACCCAGAGCGATCGGTAGTCTGTCTTGCTGTCGACTTCTTCACATAACGTGAGACCCTTTTCCCGAGTACAAGTCCCAAGCTTGAGCCATAGACATATTTGCAAAGTATCCTTTGATTCGAGCGTTTTAAATTCATCAGGCGATCGTGGCTGTCCCGACATCCGAAATGGCATAAGTGTCTCTCGTCTCTTTGGAATGCCTCCATGTTCTTTCAAGATGTTCATAACCCTAGGGCATCCATTCTTCCTTCCACTTCCTTCATCCCCGCTTCAATTGTTTTCTCTTTTCGGCCATAGATACGATAGCAGAGTGTTGGAGTGGCGAGTCACTGGGAGTTTGGCGATAATGTCATTTGTGTGAGGACCCTGTTGAGGGTTTGTGCAATCATCAAGGTCATATCTTTTGATCCTTCCCCCTCGTGATTTTCCTTTCTTCTGTTTTAACACTTCCGGTGATTTTCCCTTCGCATTTTGCTCCTTCCTTTTCAATTTCGGATCCCCTTGCGCTTTTAGGTATTCCTCTTCCCCCTTTTTGGCATCATCAAAGAGGAGAAACGCACGGAAATAGACTTGCAAGCGGGAAGTCGAGCCTGGCGATAGTTGAGTTTTGTCTCGAGTCTGTGCTGCAGAGTATGCAACACGAAATTCGGACCGAGAGTAGCGTTGGACTCTGCTTGAAATCGCTTCATCTCGGCCATGAGAAGGCTGAATTTTGTATTCATGGTCTCTTCCAAACGCTGTAGATCACTTTTGTTTTGCTCACGCAGCTGACTTAACCTCGACAATGTGAGCTTCATGCATGTGCTCAATATGTTCTCTCGGCTTCGTTTTTGCATCAAGCATTTTCAGACTCTCCACACCAGTGACTTGTTGAACAATGTCTTGAAGTATCTCACTTGTTCCACACGCATTGTTTTCTTTGCTTGTTGCCACCATTCCACGATCCGGATTTGTTATGCCTCTTAAATCGCAGTGAGATTGGCATCTCTGTTGTCGATCGCATATCCATAGAGGCGATGCCTCTCCATCCGTTCAATCTCGGCCGAATAATGCCTTGAACACTTCGCGGACTTAATTTGATTCTTCCATTGCGGTGATGGCCATGCGGCGTCAAAATCATAATTTGGAACAATGGTGCCCGATTGAAAAACGGAGCTGGTCGTGGTAGCGTGCTTGTTCGTTTCGACTCTTCATGGAGTTCGGTATCTCAGGGGAAAAAGGAAAAGATTCTACAAAGGATTCATCACCGCCAACCAGGATCTGTTCAATGATTAGCGGTGCGCGTGAAGTTCTTTTGGGAATCGATCTGCTGCGGACTTGAGGAGCTTGCGCAATGGACTGGTTGGTGGGTTGTGTTGTGAAGTGGTCCCGGTTTTTGAGCCTCATTTGTCTCACACCGACTTCGTTGGTCTCGGTGATTTTTCCAATTGAGTAGGCGGTCTCCACTTATCGATGGCGTCATCGGACGATGATGAGATTTCCATAGGTGGCTCATCATCAAAATTAAAGGTTTGTGAGTAGTCTTGGGATCAAACTTGCTCGTGCTTGGAACATTCGCTTGTTTGAGTCTTTTGGATCATCACGGGGGATGACTCGGCTTCTTCTTCGCCTTCCGATCCCGGAAAGGTTACATCGGGATTATCCGGGAATCATGAAGTGCGCTTATCTCCTTCTCGGATGGGTCGATGATAGTAGGAGGGATGTTCTCTACTTCAGCTTCTTTACCCAGGGAAGTCTCAACCTCCCGTGGGCCTTCATTACCTCGGCAGTCTCTCTTGCGGCGAGGCATGGTCCTCCCTTTCGACGGTGTCACTGTCTTAGGGTCTTCTGCGATGGCATCCATTGGAGTCTCAACCCCATGGATTGCACTTTCATCGCCCAGTGTTAACTCCCGGGGCGTTCCATCTCGTGCCTCGATCGCCTCGGAGCGTCATTATTAGCCTTCAGAGCGATTGGCACTCACTCGGTGAGCAGTCTCAATCGCCTCGAGCTTCGTTGATGGCAACTTGTTGTTCTTCTTGTGTTTGAATATTCTCTACTTCGCCTCCTTGATTCGTTGTGGAGTCATCTGCAAAGATCCTCCAACCTTGCCGCAGCGGTGGAGGAGTTTCCCCCGGTGGCGCACCGGTGAGTGACTTGGAATGGGGTCACTCGCCTCCAGGCTCCCACTGTTTCGATTGAATGTTCACCGTTGGGGGGCGGTGGTAAAACACCTTCAATAGGGGTTGGCTCATTGGGGTCCCCACTATCCCGGTTTCATCGCCAAGTCCCTTATTGCTTTCTTCCGAGTGAGTGGGAAGTGGTGGCAAGAACAACAAGATGGCGATTTGTTGAACCACTCCCATTGGATCAATTTCAGTGTGTTCGGAGGACTCTCCTGGTCCCTCCATCGATCTTTGCTCGTGAAGGATTCTTGATTCGTGCAATGCTTCTTTGCATTTGCAACTCTTACGTGGCGCAAAGAAAGCATTTTCCGGATCCTCATCACCGCATCGGAGAAGACATCAAGGAGAGGATGTGTGTGTTACGGGTGCCGGAGATAGGACGGATGCTTGCCTTCTCACGTGCCTCGCCTTCCTCCGCTTGCTTTTCTTTCTCCTTGTCCTTGTAGATCGCAGGATGTCCGTGCGATTGTCTTCATCCGATCTTTGGGAGTACAGTGGTCAGTCCCGAGGAAGCTCAACAGTTCATCTTCTTCTTCTATGAACTCGGCCGTTGGAACTGTTCCCTGGATCGACTCAATTTCCATTTCCTCCACTCTCGCATGACGATTTTGGATGTCCAGGTAAGGTGGGGATAGGTTCATCACACCACTATCCGCTCTATCGCCTTCACGCTTGTGTTTGTTTGTGTGGACTACGGTGTCTTCGGGTTGCCTCTGCTGATCGCCCCAGACTTGGTCTGTTTCATCAATTACATCCGGAGACTCTACTTCTCGGCGATCTCCGTGTATCTGCTCCGGTGAGTGGCCGACTCGGCCGGTTTCTCAAGCTCGGAATGCTTGACAATTCTTCTTCGTCTCTAGTTTGTACGAGAGGGATTTTTGGTTCGAGAGACGGTTTCCTCGAGTCTTGGCGGCGGGGCGGTGTTGGTGTCTTTTTTCGAGGAGCGGCCGTCGTGGCTTCTCGGTTCTCCTCTTTTGACGATCGGAGAAGGTATTTGTGAGTCCTTCTCGACCGGCTGCGCAGGCGGGAGAGACACGGCCTTTGAGGCGGTGACTCTCACTGCTGCGGCGGGAGCATGTTTGGTTTTTTTTTTGCAGGGGCGTGATCTTTTCTTAGCAGTGCAGGGGCTTTTCTTCTTGGGTGGAGAGGAAACAGTTGTATCTTCAAGGTGGTGATTCCCCCTCACTCGTGTCGCTCTCTTGGCGTAAGCTCTCTTCGTGCGCGGAGAGATTTGCTCGAACATCCTCTTGTTAACATGGAATGCTTTCCCATGTCTAAGAGGACTCCTTTCACCTCCATCAGTCGGCCAATCACTAGGCCATATCCTAGGGATCCTCCAAATGTGCCATCTTCCTTGAAGGATTTGTTCCCCACGTTCGGGCAGAGTCTGCTGTGAGACAAACTCGGCCCCAGATTTATCTTCTTTTCTGCGATGATTGCGGCCATTACAATCAGCTTTGCCTTTGACTGAGATTGGTCAAAGATGCCAAATTTGATGTCGATACATTTGGCAACTATGTCCAACGACTTGTGATAATCCTCATTCATTGATCTCTTGTTTCTTTGTGTATACTATTTTATCAAAGATGATCGGGCTTGGCTATTTCTTTCCAAGCATCGGCCCAAGTTTACATCGGTTTCGTTAATCTCGATGCTCCTCTGCCGTAGTAGTGAGCAATGTTCGGCCAAATCCTTGGCGAGAGATAGTCACCGCTTTCCGTGAAGCAGAGATGACTTTATTCCTTCATCGTGAATCTCGGCATTCACGAGAATTGTGCGACCTCCTCCACATATGTCATCGGATATTCTAACGTTAAACGGTTTGGCCGGACGTTTCCAACTTTTCGGCGATTTTCTTCACTAAGGTGTCGTCGGACCTGTTTCACCATTCGTTAAATCCACCGTAGAGCCGGTGTGGATTTGCTTTCCTAACTTGGTAAAGTCATAATTTGGTGCCATTTTTCAGGATTATATCGAAGAAAAACTCGAGAAATTGATTTGAAGATAGATAGGGTTTCGAGAGAATTTTTGCCTTTGCTTTTGAGAGAAAGAAATGAACAGTTTTAGAAGTGTGAGAGAGAAACGGACGAAAATGGTTTAAATATGGTTTATGGAAGGACGTGCGGGTGGTTTTTGAAATGTGATCGAAATCAACGGCTTAGATTTTACACGCCTATTTAGCATTTAATGTCTCGTATTTAATGCGGCAAAGCATTTATATCCAATCATAAGCTTGGTGTGCGGCTTTATGTCCGTACACATCATCATTATGCTGACGTATTCCTTAAAACATTCCCGCTTAGTCAAAACGACTGCGTTTTTGTTACTTTGCTCATAAGTGACTCAGCTATCAGCTGACTCGGTGTAGCTGTCTTTCCGATCTGGTGATTTGTGAGTTGACTCTTTTCCCTTTTTGTGTTCCATTTCTTTTCTTTGATTTTTAAGTGTCGGCTCACTCAATTAACCCTAACTCATGTTTGAGTTCTTCAAATCTTGACTCACATAATGGTTTTGTGAAGATGTCGACCCAATTGTTTATCGGTTGAGATATATCCCAAGATGATATCCTTCTTTTCAACATGATCTCTTTGAAGTGATATCGACATCGATATTCTTTGTTCTTGAGTGCAACACAGGATTTTGAGTGATTCTTTATTGCACTTGTGTTATCACACATGATTGGAATTTCTTTTTCCTCAACTTCATAGTCTTTTTCATTTCTTTGTCTCATCCATAGGACTTGGGCACTGTTGCCCAGCCTATGTATTCTTTGTAGAGGTGGCTATTGAATTTTGCTTCTTCTTTGAACCAGGAAATTGCTTTGTTTCCTAGCATTTGACATGTGCACGAAGTGCTCTTCTTGTCCACTCGCATCCAAAGATAGTCGAGAATCGAATAGCCAATTAGCTTGAATCCACCTTCATTTGGATACCATAAGCCAACTTCTTGGCTTCCTTTCAAGTATCTCAATATTCTCTTAGCTTTGTCATATGACTCTCTTTTGGAGCAGATTGAAATCTTGCACATACACCTACTGAGCAAAGGTGATGTCCGCCTGCTTCTTTGTGAGATAGAGCAATGATCCAATAAGTGCTCAGTATCTTGTTTGATCTACGGGCTTGCCATCCGCATCCATGTCCATTTTGTCGATGTATTCATTGGTATTTTTACAGAGGACTTCTCCTCCATACCAAACTTCTTCATTAAATCTATGGTGTATTTTGTTTGACTTATGAAGGTTCCATCCTTCAGTTGTTTCACTTGGAGTCAAGGAAGAATGTCGCTCTCCCATCATGCTCATTTCAAATTTACTTTGCATGAGGTTTGAAAACTTTTCACTGACTCTTTGTTTGTGGATCCAAAAATGATGTCATCCACATATATTTGAACAAGCAAGTATACTCTTTTTGTCTTGAATTAGAAGAGTGTTCTATCTACTTTTCCTTTTGTGAATCCATTTTCGGTTAGGAATTGTGACAAAGTATCATATCATGCTCTGGGTGCCTGTTTCAATCCATATAGAGCTTTCTTGAGTTTGTATACCTTATCTCCAAGAGTCTTACGCTCAAATCCTGGAGGTTGTTCAACATACACTTCTTCTTCCAATAAACCATTTAGGAATGCACTTTTTACATCCATCGATATACAATGAAATCCTTGTGAGCAAGATAGGCAAGAAACATCCTTATAGCTTCAGTCTTGCTACAGGGGCAAATGTTTCATCAAAATCTATCCCTTCTTCTTGGCAATATCATTTGGCTACTAGTCTTGCTTTGTTTCTTACCACAGAACCTTCCTCGTTCATCTTATTTCGAACACCCATTTGGTGCCAATAACATTTTGATGTATGGGTCTTTGCACTAATTCCCATACTTTATTTCTTTCAAGCGATTGACTCTTCTTGCATAGCTTGAATCCAATGTGTGTCGTCAAGGCTTGTGACACGTCTTTGGGCTCTATTTGTGAGATGAAGCATGTGAACATGGCTTCTTGTTGAGTTCGATCTTGTTTTGACACCTTCTCTTATATCTCCAATGACAAGTTCGGTGGATGATTTTCGGCCATCTTACATCGAGGTTGGAGTAAGTTATTTGGATTGATCGACTTGCGGCTATGTTCTTTGTGGTCATCTCTCTCGTAATCACTTAGCCGCAAATTCTCCAATTGTTTTTGAGATTGACTATCTCATCTTCTTCGAATTGATAATTCCGGCTTGGCTTCAAGATAGGGATTCTTTCGTATAGTTGGATGATTTTTATCGGTGACTCTTCAATGTCTTCTCCATTTACATTTGGCTCATCGAATACTACATGAATGGATTCTTCTCGTAACCATAGTTCTTTTGTTGAGTATCCTGTAGGCTTTGCTTTTGGTGAGTATCTAAGAAGATACCTTCATCGACTTTAGCATCAAAAGCCTTTAGGTTGTCTTTGCCATTGTTGTGGATGAAGCATTTACATCCAAATATTCGAAATATGCAACATTTGGTTTTCTTCCGTCCCGGATCTCATAGGAGTCTTTGTCACCGTTGTCTATTTATCATACATCTGTTTTGGGTGTAGCAAGTTTGTGTTGATTGCTTGACCAAAATCTTTTTGGTAACCCCTTGACCTAACATGGTCCTTTCGCTTCTTTGAGGGTTCTATTCCTTCTTTCTACAACTCCATTCTTTGTGGAGTTCTTGTTTCGATAGTTCATGACCAATACCATTCTCAATACAATACTTCGAGTTATTATTCCATTGACAAACTCGGTTCCTCAATACGATCTTATTTTGATAATGGTTTGACTCTTCTCGTTTTGAATCCTCTTCATCATTTGTGGTAGTTTTTGTAGAGTTTCTTTCTTCTTACACATGAATATTGTCCATGTATATCTTGAGTAGTCATCTACTACCACCAAGGTGTATTTCTTTCCACTTATCTTTTTTGGTTCCTTTGGGCCAAATAGATCCATATGAAGCGGATGCAATATTCTTGTTGAGGATGGGCATGTCTTTTCTTTGAATGACGACTTGATTTGCTTTCCTTCGACATCGTCACATATACTCTCCTTTTTGTATATCGAGTCGGTAGTCCTTCCACAAGATGATTTCTTGCCGCCTTGTTAATTGTTTTGAAATTCGGGTGACTCAACTTTTTGTGCCACACTAACTTGATTCAATTGCGCTCTTTGCTAGTAGACAGTCTTTGGGTGTTGCAATTGACCAATCCACTACATACATATTTTTTAATCTACATCCTTGCAAAGACAACTTCATTTGATTCAATATCTTTGATTTGGCATATTCCCATGTTGAATCCAACATTGTAACCCTTGTCACAGAGTTGATCGATGCTCGATAAGTTGAAGTTGAGTCCTTCAACATATGCAAAGATCTGTGATTTCTAATCCATTCCTCTTGATGGATCCAATGCCTCTTATTTCACCAGGAGCTTCATTTCCTCCAAATATCACTTTTGCTCCTTTTACTTCCTTGAATTTTGACAGATTTCTCTTGTTTCTGTCATGTATGCGAAATGCCACTATCCATGTACCAGGTTCCTTGGCACTCAATTTGCATTCTTGAACCCGCAATCAAGGAAATTAAGTTTTAGGTACCCATACTTGCCGGGTCTGAGGGGTTAGAATTATAAGATGATCCAACCAACCTATAGCCAAATGATTTGACTCTAAGGGGTTGCCATCTATCCGTGCCATAATCATAATTAATCCTGGCAAATTGCTTGGGGATTCTAGGTTCATACAATTTGTCTCTTTTGTATGCGTATGCTGCGCATATGTGTTTTAGCAATTGCCTTCCTTGGGTAATTGTGGTGTCTTTGAGTGTAGTGCCTAGGTGCATATGTGTCTTGATGAAAGCTCTTGTACTTTTGGAATGGCCTTTCTTTGAGTTCTAGGACTTTGCCATTTGGGCTTATATTCCATAAGTTTATGCGATAGTTTACATTATTCCAATCACTTGGCTTGGATATTTTCTACCATTCCCATCATATGTATTTCTCTTATAGATTTTCTGGGATTTTTGGTAGCTCGCTTCTTTTTTCTGAGAGTAATTTTTGTTTGGAGTTCTTTGAGGAACTCGGTGAATCTCTTCTCAATTTGTCCTTTCAGCGCACTCAAATTTGTTTTTTCCTTTTCCTTTATAACCAATGCCGATTTTTCTTGTTATGGTGCTTTGGATTGAATGTGTGTGCAACATTTAGAGTTTTGGATTTTTTGATTCTTCATGGCTTGAAGATCCTTTTTCCAAAATTACTTTTGAGGTTTGACATAGCATAGAGGAATTAAATCTAGCCTGTCTTGTCTCCACATTCTCTTTGACTCATAATAAGATCATCCAATGATTTAGATGCCTTAGTGAATGAGGCAATAACATTCTTGAGGTCATTCTCCCTTTTTCTATAGCGGCAATCTCTGCTATTAATTTAGCATTTTCGGTCTTTAAACTTTCATTCTCACATGACTATTTGATTTAGAGTACTCGGCTCCTTAGTGACTTTGAGTTTTGATTCTTGAGTAATTTGTTTTCCTCATTCAATAGTGTGTGTGAGGATTTAATGTGTTCAAAATCTTTCATCATTTTGCCTAATGAATCATAAAGATCGAGTGGGTGATGAAGTGTGTGTGTCACGATCACTATCACTAGTGTTCGAGTTTGATGAGTTAGATTGTACCTCATCTTCTTGGTTAGGTTGATCTTGTTCTTTGGCCATCAAGCGGATCGGGCTTCTTCTTTGAGTAGTAGTGAGTAGTCACTGCTCTCGAATCGTTGTCTCTCTTGACTTGGTTTGTTTTGATCGATCTCTGCACCATCATTGCCTTTTTCCTTTCTTGTCTTCTTTCTCTCAAGACCTTTCTTTCTTCTTCATCCTGTATTTGTTGACTACAGGATATGGACGATCAATGGCATAGTGACTGGTTGTCTGATTCAAAGATAGATATTCAACCTTTTGATCGCTCTTTCCATTCTTGGATTGTCACCTTTTGATACTCAAATTTTTGATGATCTGCATTCTCTTGGTTGGCCTATCTTCCTTGATTTGGGAGGAGCCGAGTGTCTTCTCGGAAGATTCACCCTTTCCTTTCTTGTAGTTCTTATTGAAGAACTTGTTGAACCTCTTGACCATCAGGGCTATTTCTTCCGGATCAATGACTTCTTTGACCTCGGCTCTCTTCCCATCTTTAACAATCGAGCAAATTTTTTGGGTACTGTTGTCTCTTCCTGGTCTTTTCTTATCGGCTCAAACTCGTAGGCTTTGAGGTCGAGAATAATTCATGGTTGGATGTCTTTGATAGGTCCATGGAATGTCTCGGTGCCATGACCTTCATTTCCCATTCAGTTTGGAAGACTTTTTAGGATCTTCATACACATTTTTTCGTGTATATTCATTTCCAAGTGCGTGCATACTCATTTGTGATTTCGTCAGAACCGAGCATCCGGTTGATCCAGGTTCTCTCCCCGAGATCATTTTGAAGTTCTCAAATTTTCAGACTGTACCACGATAATTTGTTTTCTTTGATTTGCTTCCGAGCCTTCACAAATCAATGTTAGCTTGTCCCGCATTTCTTTAGCCGTTTTGCAAGATTTAACTTTATTGAACATGGCTTTGTCAAGGTTTTGTAAAGGATGTCCTTGGCTACATTGTCCAGGTTGTATCTTTTTTTGTCATCATTTGTCCACTCGGTTCTTGATTTTTCAATCATGACCGGTCCGGGAGCAACATCTTCTTTCTCCTTCACCGCAACTCTTCGTCTGTTGTGTTCACCTTTAAGATCTGCAGAGGCCCATCTTCTATCACTATCCACATCTCATCATGTAATCTTTGATAGATGAGCATGCATACGAATTTTCCAATCATCAAATTCTTCAATAGTGAACATAGGGATGCGTGTCAAATTTGCTTCCATGATAATAACTTTTAATGATAAAAAGAGTTTCGAGAGTTTAAGTACTAAAGCGGACTTTGAAAAGTTTAGAGATCTAGTTCAAGAACCGGTGCGGAGGGTTCAATGAACCAACCGCTCCGATACCACTTGTAGGTCCCAAGGGGTGTAAGTGTAAGGTTTAGAAGGGGGGTTGAATAAACCTTACCAAATTTTCGATTTAGTCCTTTTAAATATACAGAGTTGATTCTACTGTTTGTGTCCTTGATGGACGAGAGATTTAGTCAATCGGTAGAGTTAGTCTCTCAACGGACTCAACCGAGCATGTTGATGGAATAACTCATTTGTTGACTTTAAATTAACTCAATTTGTGGTTTTGTTTTTTGGAAGACTTAACACCCTTAAGTTTGATTAAGTAAGAGTTTAGTCTTTGGGTTTAGTACTAGTATTATCAAATGGATAGCAAATTTATCAAAGATATATATAAGCGAGTTAAAAATGCAGGAATTAAAATGTTGAAATGTAAATGACACGAGTGAAATTATTATAGAGGTTCGAAGATGGGGTAATTCTTCTACTCCTCTCTTCTCCAACTCTGGAGGAATCCACTAGGTAATGATCGGTTTACAAAGTGGTAACTTGATCCCAGGATACAAGTCTTGATCACACGCCTAACTTGATCCTTTGGGACTCGATCCGGAGACGCCTTGATCACTCGGTGGCTTCTCGTGCGACTCGAACTTCTTTGCAGGCATTTGCGCTTTGCTACTCTGACTCACTTGCTCAAGCTCTTTGGATTTGATCACGAAGCCCTCCAAAAGCTTAAGACTTGGTTCGACCTTGAACCTTCCTACAAACCTTCGTGGAATGTAGACCTCTTTTCTTCAAAAGTTTCCTCTTGTTCGATTGAAGTTCTCTTTCCTTCACGAGGTTAGTGTTGGATTGATGTACTTCGTAATGCAGCTTGAGGATTAATCTTGAATGATTTGAGAGTATTTCGGTTATTATTTTAATTGATTTCTTGAATGTTCGTGGTTCAGGTAACCTTCTCTCGAGTCATTCCTCGGCCTTTTATAGTGATCTTTCAAAAATTTGCCGTTGAAGAGATAGGCTTATTTTTGAAAGTCACTTGCGTCGTTGGCTTGTCTTGTTGCGATCCTTGGAATTGCCATTTCCTCGTATGAATTGTTCTTTCACCTTTTCGAGTTCGACACGGTGTAGTGCTTCCCATTGGTTCATTCAATTTGCACGCGGGGGTGAGCACTCAAGAAAGGTGGTATGGAGATATTACTTGTTTAAGTAATTCTCTTGATTCCGTGCAACGGATCTTTTACGATTATCTCGACTGACCGCATTTCTTTGCTTTCCCCGGTGACTTAGAGTCGACTTCCAATCATTGGATGACTCTTGTCACTTCAACTTGAGACTTGGCTTTTCTCGAGTTGACTTGACCGATACTCCACTCACCGCATCTCGATTGCTTCTTGAAGAGAGTTCCGTCTACTCTTCTTTGCCATACTCAATTTGTCTCTCGCAATGAGTCTTCCTTCTAGTCTTGTTGTCTTCTTGCATGTTAGGTCGTGGCGACTTAACTCGACAGCCAACTCTATTTATTACAATGCATTTTACAACAAGAATTGGGGTGCCAACTTCCTATTCTAAGTTTTACATGGCATTCATCAAAATCTAAACAATAAATTTCCTAACATTGTTTAATCAGGGATTCTGCCAATCCATTTTGAGTATGAACATGTGCTACTGGGTGCTCAACATTAATTCGTCTTTGTGCAATATTCATCAAAATTTTTTGATGTAAATTCTCCGGCATTATCCATCCTTATATTCTTGATGGGATAATCAGGGAAATGTGCTCGGAGTTTAATAATTTGCGCTAATAATCGAGCAAATGCAACATTTCTAGTAGATAATAGACATACGTGTGACCATCTACACGATGCATCTATTAAGATCATGAAATATCTAAATGGTCCACTTGCAGGATGTATTGGTCCACAAATATCACCATGAATACGTTGTAAAAATGATGGTGATTCATAACCAACCTTTTCCATGGACGGTTTAGTAATAAATTTTCCTTGTGAACACGATTCACAGAAATAATCTTTGGACATTAGCATCTTCGTGCTTTTCAATGGATGTCCATTAGTGTGTTCAACAATCGTACGCATCATAGTTGTTCCTGGGTGTCCAAGGCGATCATGCCATAACCCAAATATATCAGGATTCACCAGCTTCCAAGGTATGGTGGCGTAGGATTCAAAAGCTTTAATTTGGACACAATACAATCCAGAAGCCGTTGCTTCAAATTTCTCATGGGCAATTCTTTTTCCCATTTTATAGGATGTGATACATAGACACTCTTTATTATTTTCATTTAGTGTCTCCAAGTGATAGCCATTATCACGCACATCTTTAAAACTCAGTAGATTTCTTTTTGATCCACTCGATAACAATGCATTTTCAATATGCAAGATTGTACCATTAGGCAACACCACGATTTGCATTCCGGAGCCATCAATAATCTCAACGGGACCAGATATAGTTGTAACTTGTGCCTTGCACAATTTCACACTCGAGAAATATACTTTATTTGTTAATATTGAGTGCGTTGTTGCACTATCAAGTAGACAATAGTCTCTTTTCTCGGTGTTTCCCATGTGTACCTGTTTGAATTATTATTAAATTAATATTATATGATTATCAAAAAATTCTTTTATTGAAATGTAAAACAACTAAATAACAACATTAATGTGCAACAAAAGTTTAAATATAAACGATTTTATTCGATAACATAGGCGTACATAATCTTCCAACTATTACATGTTAAAAATAATTGCCCACGCTAACAAGGGGTAAATCACGAAGACAAGAAAATTAACCATAAGCCAAAAATGCTCTGGCAGATATTCTCCAATAAAAACGAGGATAGTGTACAAGAAGACTATTGTGATGAGATATGCCACGACTAAGTTAACCATTTTTTTTTTTCTTTTTTTTTCGGAATAAAAGAGATGAGAATTTTTAGAAAGATGAGAGGGTATGTGTGAATTTGTTGAATGAAATGTTGGTATATTTATAGATAAAAGTTACTGTTCATAGCCGTTTAATGTAGCCGTTGGAGGAGAGAAATTAATGTGAAAAATTTGAATGTAAATTTTTGAATGATTTGGTAGAAATTTACTGATATTTCATGATCGAAATATTAAACACGAACGGATTTATTATTTCATACTAAAAGCTTAAAACCGGAAATGTATCATCCGGGACAAGTACAAACATGGTACAAAAAAAACTTAATCTCGGGAATATATCATCCGAGAGAAAACAACATACAAACATTAAGTCTATTTTTTTTTAATCTATCCAGTCGGCACCTTGTGCCTCATGATTCTCAAGAAAATCAGATATATCAAGTGGTTTCCAGTCCTGGGCAGGATTTTGATCGCGTATAATTTCAGATGTGTAGGCCTCACTAGTAGTAGGTGGGTCCACTGCCTCAGTGGCATGTGTTTGAACACTTTTGCCCTTATTTTTCTTTGATTCTTGGTATAGACTTACCAGGTCTTTGGGCGATTCGACATGTTTTGGCCCACGATGTCTGTCATCCCACATCATTGCAAAGATCACCACCAGTTCGTTCCATTGGCATTTTTCCCTTATCACGATTTTGCTGATTTGGATGCCCGTGTTTGACCGTATAATCATTTTGGCGGGAATAATGATAATTATCCCGATTATAGTAATTACGACCACCACGGTCATATCTATGAGTATTTTGATGTGGCCATACGCCACGCCACCCCTGCGACCACCACGTCCGGGTTTATATTCACGGCCTCTAAATCGGCCCCCTCCTCTTCCGGAGTTAGCATGTGCTTCAGGCACTGCACTAGACCCAGAAGGTCGCAAATCGTGATTTTTCAACAGCAATTCATTGGTTTTCTCTGTCGTGAGAAGAACCAAGATTAATTCAGAATATGTTTTAAATTGCCGTTGCCTGTATTGCTGTTGGAGCACAATATTCGATTTGTGCATGGTGGAGAATGTTTTCTCCAATTTATCATACTCAGATAATTTTGTCCCGCAAAGAGCCAGTCGGGACTCAATTTTGAATAATGCCGAATTATAGTCGGCAACGGACTTAAAGTCCTGCAACCTTAGATGTTGCCAATCATATTGTGCTTGTGGGAGTATCACCGTTCTGGTGTGATCAAATCTTTCTTTGAGCTTTTGCCATAGCTCAGAAGGCCTTTCAATTTGTATATGTTCATTTTTTTAAATCATCAGATAGATGATGGCGAATAAATATCATTGCGTCGCCTCATCTTTTATAACAACCTCTTCGATTTTTACGGGCTTCAATGTTTCAAATGAGATCTAAACCCTGGAGGTGCAATTTAATATCCAGACACCATGATAGATAATTATCACCAGTGGTATCAAGGATCTGGAATTTTTGTTTTTCGATACCAGCCATTTTTCTACAAAAGAAATACAATAAATTAGTACACAAAAATTCAAACTTGAAATACACAAACCTTTTCTGGAGCAATAACTCGTGCTGATAACGTGTTGTAAATGATATATATTTTGTATCTAATATTTTGTAATACGTATGTAAAGCACTGTATGGAGCAAAGTAATAGACAATGATGTTTTTGCTGAAAACCTTGTATTTCATCATTTCACCTTTCACTCATTTATATACATGAAAATTCACTATTCACATGTGATTGTATCTTGTAATGTAATGAAATAAACAAATGCTACAGTACATCTCATGGCTCACGAGAGTCTGCCATAACAAGAAGGTTATATTGGGACTTTAGCCCAAACAATTGAATACATTTTCCTTGCTCCCTATCAATGTATATATTTATTTAAGAAAATATAATTGGGGAAACAAAATTACCCCAAACAATTAAATACATTTTACCCTTTTAGTGTATTTGTTTAAGAAAATATAATGGGGAAAAAAGAAAAAAAAAAGACTTTACCCCAAACAATTGAATATATTTTCCTGGCTCCCTATTAATGTATTTATTTAAGAAAATATAATGGGGAAAAAAGAAAAACATATATTATTAATATATTATTTAAGAAAATATAAAGGGAAAAATAATAAATGTATATATATTTTTAAGAAAACATAATGGGAATAAAAGAAAAAAAATGTATATTTTTATTAAGAAAATATAATGGGAAAAAGGAATGAAAAAAGTAAAAGAAATTTATTTTGTCAAGAGTGGGATTTGAACCCACGCCCTTTCGGACAAGTACCTGAAACTGGCGCCTTAGACCGCTCGGCCATCTTGACTTAATGTTTTATAATTGCAGAACCCGTTATATATAAACACATGTTATTGAAACATCTGCTTCCAAATTTTTTCCCTCTCTAAATACTCTGTAGTTCTTCTATCTTTTTTAATTGAATCCAAATGAATGGCATCATAATTCACACCTTAAAGCACAAGAAATTATTATATTTACACCGCAAATTCATTTCCTCCGTTGCATTACTCGAAAGCTCAGCGATTGAATACGCCGAGAATCGTCGTAAGAGCGATCCACTTCTCTTGCTCAGCAACCCTACTGATTTGAGAGGCTTAACACTCTCAGAAACCAATGTAGCACATGCCCTTTTACTGAAAAACCGAGTACTATACTCTAATATCTACGCCGCAAACAATTTGATCAAAGCTTACTCAGAATGCAGTCGCACGGTTTATGCATTTAAGCTGTTTGATGAAATTCCAATGAGAAATTTGGTAACATGGAATCTGATGATTTTGGGGTGTAACAAGAGTTCTCTTTTCGAGGATTCTTGGAGAATTTTCTGTCAAATGCATAATGTGGGAGCGGATATGGATGAGTTTACTTATGGCACTGTTCTGTCTGCTTGTGGTGCTTTGCAGCATGTAGCGCGTGGGACCCAGGTTTATGGGTTGGTCATGAAAAATGGGTTCTTTTCAAATGTGTATGTGAGGGCCGGGATGATAGATTTGTTCTCGAGGTGTCGTAAAATCGAGGATGCTTTGAGGGTATTATATGATGTTCACTGTGAGAATGTGGTTTGTTGGAATGCTGTAGTATCCGGGGCGGTTAAGAATAAGGATAATTCGATTGCCTTGGAAATTTTCAGCCAAATGTGCCGTCATGGCTCTCTTATTCCAAATGCTTTTACATTCTCTAGTGTTTTGACTGCCTGTGCTTCAATTGAGGAGCTTGAATTGGGTAAAAGTATTCATGGACGTGTGATAAAAGTTGGTGTTGGAGGGGATGTTTTTGTGGGAACTGCTATTGTTGATTTGTATGCCAAATGTGGGGCTATGTATGATGCTATCAAGCAATTTAAACTAATGCCGATACGCAATGTTGTCTCTTGGACTGCAATAATCTCTGGTTTTGTTCAGAAAGGTGATTCGGCTTCTGCTGTTTCGGTTCTTAAAGACATGCAAAAAATGGGAGAGGAAATAAATAACTTCACTGTCTCAAGTGTACTTGCAGCTTGTGCAAATCCTGATATGTTTGGAGAAGCATTACAGATTCATTGTTGGATTCTTAAGATTGGGCTCTATTTAGACCCGGTAGTGAAAGCATCTCTAATAAACACGTGCGCAAAAATAGGAGCCATTAATTTATCTGAAATAGTTTTTTCAGAGACTCAGGATCTGAAGCAAGTAGGTATCTGGGCGAATATGATTTCCGCATTTGTTCAGAGTGATATTTATGAAAAAGCAATATTTTTATTTCAGAGAATGCTAAAAGAGGGTGTTACACCCGATAAATTCAGTGTTTCAAGTATCTTGAGCATAATAGACCGGTTAACTTTAGGGAGACAGGTTCATGGCTATACTCTAAAAGTCGGTCTGGAGACTGAAGTTTCTGTAGGCAGTTCGATTTTCACAATGTATTCAAAATGTGGTAACTTAGAGGACTCTCTAAAAGCTTTCGAGCAGCTTGATAGGAAAGATAATGTTTCGTGGACCTCTATGATTGCTGGTTTTGCGGAACACGGGTGTGCAGATAAGGCTGTTCAGTTGTTTCGAGAGATGGGGTTTGAAAAATCCATTTTTGACGAAAAGATTCTAGCTGCTGTTTTAAATGCATGTTCTGCTCTTCATTCATTGAAGCTGGGTAGAGAAATTCATGGATTTGCTCTTCGATATGGGTTTAATGAGCAGACCATCATTGATGAGGCACTAGTGAATATGTACTCAAAATGTGGTGATCTCAATTCAGCAAACATTGTTTTTCACACGATGCCCTTCAAAGGTCAAATTACGTGGTCGACCTTAATTTCAGGATTTTCCCAGTGGGGCCACATTGAGGAGACACTTCAATTTTTCCACGAAATGCTTCTGTCTGATATTAGTGTTGATGCCTTCACAATCTCGTCAGTTCTTGGGGCTCTTGCGGTTTCAAGTAAACCGGGAATTGGTACTCAATTGCACGCGTATATCGTGAAAATTGGTTTAGAATCAGAAGCTTCTGTAGGAAGTTCACTTATCATGATGTATTCAAAATATGGATGCATTGATGATTGTGGTAAAGTGTTTCGAAAGATTATAAACCCTGATTTAGTTAGCTGGACGACAATGATTGCGAGCTACGCTCATAACGGAAAAGGATTAGAGGCCTTACAATTATTTGACCTTATGAAGAAATCAGGAATAGAGCCTGATGCTGTTACGTTTGCTGGTGTTCTATCTGCATGTAGTCACACTGGTTTGGTTGAAGAAGGGTATTTTCATTTAAATTCAATGATCAGAGACTATAAAATCGAGCCTGGTCAAAAGCATTACGCCTGTATGGTGGATCTTCTTGGTCGTGCGGGAAAATTAGAAGAGGCCGAGAGGTTTATTGTTAACATGCCTTTAGAACCTGATACGTTAGTGTGGGAAACGTTATTGGCTGCTTGCAAAGTGCATGGTAATCGTGAGATTGGAAAGTTAGCTGCTCAGAAGATTATGGAATTGCAGCCTAATGATGCTGGAGCTTACGTTTCGTTTTCAAATATCTGTGCTGAAGCAGGAGAGTGGGAAAATGTACTGGAAATTAGAAGTTCGATGAATGAAATTGGAGTAAGAAAGAAAGAACCTGGGTGGAGTTCCATATGATGTATAATCATGCCATGTTCGGTAAGTCTTTTTTTTTCTTTTTGTGTTTTGTTGTTGTTGTGAATAGGATGTTCAGTAAATTTTTATGCTCTAGCTTCGGTAAATCTTTCCCATTGCAATTCGTGACTTGCAGAACAGTTAGCCACAAACACATCGAACTTTGATGGTACTTAAAGGTGCTAAAACAAGATGTATTTGGAAAGTGAAACTCCCAAGATTTTTCTTTATGTGATTTGTAGGGTAAGTTTCAATTATAAAAACTACTATGAGGTTTAGCCTAATTACAAAAAACTCCAGTTATCTTTCAAAATTACAATACCCCCCTTGAGATTTGTTTTTACATGACAAATACCACCGTCTTGGTGATGCATCGGGGGTTCAACTTGTAAGATAAAAACCAATGTCAATGGGGTATTTATGCTTTTAAATGATAACTGAGTTTTTTTTGTAATTAAGCTAAACATCAGGGGTAGTTTTTGTAATTAACCCAAAACTAAATGATGTTACAAATGGCATGTATTATGTTGTACGCTTTATTATCAGTCAGTCGCTTATGTGTTTCTCTACTGCAGATTAGTCTCATTAATGACCAAATTACTAAGGAATCAGCAATTGCCTCCAGAACATGAGTTTAGGATTTCTCTAGCTCCATTCAAGGGAAAATGTGCTTTGATATATGAGCAAGGTTCATGTTGTGAAACGAAGATACTCAACAAAGCAGAATGAGCTCTTTCGAAGAAGGTTTTTGCAAGACACGGTAGTTTATCTTCTGTCTGATTCATATAATCCATATACCATTTACATTCATAGTATGCACCTGTGACTGTTTGACACTTTTGACTAAACCATAATTGGGACTTTAAGTTTTGAGCATTTAGAATATAAAGCATTGATTAACCTCTTTTTGGTCTTATTTTGACAGGTAATCGGGGAACGATGCAGCTCGTGCTTTTTCACCTTTACCTTTATTGTCAGAAGCAGGAAAGGTTAGATGCAGTTTTAAGTTGTTTTTGCTTTCATCATACTATGCTTCTTGCTTTGCTTACTAGTTTCCTAAATTATATCCTGCAGGAACATGAGAACTTATATAGACTTTCCTTATTTTGTTAGAGAATCCATTTGTCCAATTGCTGTAAGTGCAGTGTTGCCTACTTTCAAGAACAAGTGTTTGGGTTTTTTTTTTTTTTTTTTTTTTTTGGGAGGGGGTGGGGGGTGGGGGGTGGGAGGAGGGGGATATGTTGGTTTCATATTTTCCTGATGTGGAAGCTTTCTTGGTAAATGTTTAAAAATAAAGCCAGGAGGGTCTAGGCCTTCAGTTGACAATATTATGCCAATGTGGAGATGGTGTTCATAAACTCTCAACAACCAATAGAAGAGTCATGCCCCAAATTTCAGCTGTGGAGAAAAAACCTCCCGATGCCAAATTAAGATGGTGAGCCTCGGGCGGACGATGGGATCTTTGATTGGGGTTCTATTTGACAGGTAGTGTGTTCTGGTGCCAAGCAGAGTTTACTTGGATAAAGTGAGCTCTAAGGTAGGTGGTAATAAGGTGCTTCAAGTAAGGCTTCGGTGCCCAAGCGGAGTTGACGTGCATAGAGCGAGTTTGCGAGATAGGCAGTAATCAAGGCTTGATGGAATGTGGGGAGGCTCACGAATGATAGGCTCCCCACATTCCATCAAGTTAGATTATCATTGTCATTGTTCAATGGAAGGATTGTTAGATGTGAGCAATGTTCCATATTAGCTAAAAGCGGTAATATCATGAGGTCTAGGACCGAAAAATGGACAATGTCATACCAATATGAAGATATGTGTTGTTTACGAACTCTCAATATCTATGGTGTATATGTAAATAAATTTTTTTTCTCCATATTTGTTCCCAAGAAAATTTACTTGTTTTTTAGACATGAAAAGTACAAGAGAAAAAAGAAAAGAAAAAGGGAAAACAAAGTGATGAACTAACATCTCAGTGGATTTATTTTCTGATTTATTATCAGTCAAAAAAATGGAAAAAGATCAATCACTCTCAATTAAATGTCCAAGATTTTCTCAGAATAAAAAAAATTACAAGCAAATTTTCCATACCACTTATCGGTTTCAATGACATAATTTCCATCTCCAGAAATATTTCATTCTTCAATTGCTTGCTTCTATCAACCTCTCTTCTGTTTTCATTTTCTCCTGTGCAGTTTCTGGAGAAGTAAATTTAATTGATGGCTCATATCATAGGGAGAATTAAACCATATTTGAGAAACTTATTCTCAAAATTTACTTCCCCGGGCACGCTCGCGTTCAACAACTTGAACACTACCAAAGGCTTGCATATTCATGACGGCATATATAGCAATCCCCACGGCTACAACTCCCCTTTGGACTGCAGACAAGAACTACTCCATCCTCAACATTTGCCACTTCAAACGATATGCAACCGCTGCTAAGTTGTTTCGCCTCCGACTTAACATAGACTATCAACTTCACATGCATAAGGTTTTTGAATTTGGTCTCAACGACTGTGTCTCCTCCAATCTTTGCTTCTCCGGAAAATCCTACAAAAAAAATATTATATATAACAGTGAGGCTCTAAACAGTAAAGCCAGAACAGAAAGTAACAAATAATTATGCCATACAAACATTATGCACCTAGAGTGCGGCGATTTAATTCACGATATGTCACACATGTCGAGCTGGTGATTGGATAAATATACTGGAAACATATCCGTATACAGTTTAAATAGGTCAATTCACCTCATAGCATACGCGAATCAACACAACTAGCACTTGTGAATCTCATGAACAAGTATAAGGATTCTCAATGTGATACAGCATATTGACATAGTTTATGAATTTGTAGCCTTGCTGTTCATCTTTACTTTATCCATTGTCTCTTCGTTCTTTTGTATGCTTCAACAGAGAAAACTTTAAACCAAATTTCAAAATGTTCTGTGTAACTAACTAATATGAATAAACAAGGATCTGGAAAGAGTCAATAATGGATTTCAGTGTCCTAATTTATGTTTTGCACGTGAGGTTTGCACGCACCTCTATACACCACATTCTATTTTAGGATGTTCATATATGCAGACTACCTTCACGTCTATGGGCATTTTTCAAGCACAAAAAACTAGATATATTAACCTTCCTGGCATGTTGAAGAGCGAGAGACATAATTTTAGATAAAATCACTTTGTGCTGCCTTTCTTACTTTCTTCGCACAATGGAACAACTATGAGGTGATTCTACTAGCTGCCTCATGATAAAAGTCCACTCACATCACTGGGCATGATACACTAATAATACAAGCACTCCAACCACCCATGTATGATGTACCGGAATTAAAAAAGGGGGGAAATATTAATAAATAAATAAAATATAGGGAAGAAAAAGAACAATGATGTAAACAAAGGAACCAAAATGGTCAACCAAGAACTCAGAAGCAAACAAAAACTTGGCAAGTACTTAAGTGGCAGCTACCAAACACATGTTATGCTCATTTGTGTCACAAGTTTAAGTGTTTCTTATCGCTGACATATCTGTCATAATCGATCACAAGAATTCGCGTAGCATCCGTGAACTGAAATGACAATGTCGGCTATGCCTCCATTGGCCATCTTTTATTAATAGTTATATCTAAACAAAGAAATCACAAAAGATTTACTGTAATTCTTGGTAGGTAATATACTCCACCGATTACAAGTACTGGGTTGCCTAGTTCCTACAACTTTACAACCAAGGAATTAGATAGAGATTTGGAAAAGAAAAATAGAAAAGAAAATTCTGACATAGCATGGTGTAAATATCTCATTCAATAGACGGTACCATATTTACATAAAGAAAATATCAATATTCAGCAACATTAACTAATTATATGCAAAAACTGAGTGATATTTAAGAAGTTTGATCTGTTTACCAAGAAAGACTAGGTCGAGCCTGTGCGTTCTCACTCAACCAAAAGGTATTGAAGAAAATTATTCAAGATCCATTTAGTAACTTCAGAACTGGACATTTTAAAAAATGGGTCGACATCCACACTTCCCTAACTGATATGTACACAATTTTTCTACTCAAGTTCAAGCCAAATGCAAAAGTACAGAAAGGCAGATATTAGGATGAGAACAGCTGTCATTAGCTTCACCAACACAACATTTTAATCCAAATCATCAAGGGTAATTCAGATGCTAGTATTACCTATTCATACCAGCCGAGGAGCAGTTGACAAACTTCTTCACCATGCTCGCAAAATCCTGAAACACCGATAAGAATGTATTATGCTGCTTGAAAAAAAAGAGAGAGAGAGAGAGAGAGAGAGAGAGAGAGAGAGAGAAGCATATTGAACTAAAACAATAAGGCAAGGTACCGTGACATGAGCATTTACTCTTCATCAAAGACCATGATTCACTCTCCAGTACAACAATGCCAGACACTTTCATCGTCACCTCTCCGTTCTCATTCAAAACTGCAAATAACTTAAGGCCGGCCATTTCAAGAACCACAAAATATTTTATTCCGTCGCATTTTCTTTAACAGCTTCTTATCTCTAATAGCATCATGCAAGAGTTCATACGCATAATACGTAATATGTGACTTTTTCAACAAGTCCTCCACAACTATCTTAGGTGCTGCAATTTCTTTCTTATCCGCTTCAAAGATCGTGTTCACAACTTCAGGAACAATTCCCTTGCGCACCATAAGGTATATGATTTCAACTGCCTCACGCAATCTATGCTTTACACATAAACAATTCAGCACTCGCCCAAACGTCATTAAGGATGGAATAAACCCTTTCGTAATGCTGTCAAGAAGAAAACGATATCCCGAATCAGTATTTCCAGTCTTACAGAAACCGTCTATCATACATCGGTACGTGTAGTTATCTGGTAAACATCCACTTTCACTCATTTCATGAAATAGTTTTTCTGCCATATCCATATTTAACCTCTCCGAGAATGCATTGACAAGAATATTACACGTCGCTAACGTAGGGGGGTGTCTATACTGTTTTTCCATTTTTCTAAACAACACGTATGCTTCGTCCAAATTCCCATTTTCACAAAATCCATTTATCAACGTGCCAAAAGTTACTATATCTGGACACATGCCATTTTTCTGAATTTCATCAAGAAACTCCAAAGCTCTTGCTAGTTTTCGAGCTTTACAAAAGCTCTCTATGAGTATATTATAAGTGATGACGTTCGGCAAACAACCCTTCTCCGTCATTGCTTTGAAAGTTTCGAATACATCATCAGAATTCGAGGAAGACTTGCAGAGCCCATCCAATATAGTGTTATACGTGATAATATCTGGAGTAACGCAATGCTCCCACATGGTATTGACAATTTCAAGTGCCTCACCCATCTTCAACTGTTTGCAGTAGCCATCGATCAAAGTATTAAAGGTGAATATGTCGGGAAGAAACCCTTTTGTCATAGCATCATTCATAACAGTACTCGCATCACCTAAACAACCCATCTTGCACAGCCCATTTATAATCAAATTATAGGTCCAAATATCAGGACAGCAACCGTTTTGCTGCATTTCATTCATCAACTGCAATGCTTCCAAAATTAGTCCATGTCGACAAAATCCTTTAATTAAACTATTGTATAAAACAACATTAGGCTTTATACCTTTTCCAGAAGCTTCATGAAATACACTTATGGCCCTGTCTATGTCACCGTCCTCACACAAACCATACAATAAGGAACTGTACGTGAACTCATCAGGTACAAACCCTCTAAATACTGCATCACGTATAATCTTATCGGCCTTTTGCACCATATTAAGTTTACAGTACCCATCAATGATTGTATTGTAAGTGAAAGCATCAGGCTCGAAACCACTATTAACCATCTTATTCATGTAATTTTCTGCTTCCACCACTTTCGAGTTCTTACACAAGCCACTTATAAGTGTATTATATGTCACAACATCAGGAGAAAGCCCTTCTCGCGTAACACTGTCCAACATCCTTGCAGCCTTATCAAGGAGACCTTTCTTGCAAAGCCCTTGAATGAAAATGTTAAATGTGAACAAATTTGGGAAAACACCCCTTTTAAGAACCTTATCCAGTAAAATTTCGCTCTCTTTAATATCTCCCTTCTTACAAAGTGTATGTATTAGCTTATTAAACGTAGCAACATTAGGGACAATGCCAAGCCTAAGCATTTCATCGAACAGCTCATAGGCCTCCATTCTATAATCCCCCTCGTAAAATCCACTAATCACTGTACAGTACGCCACAGAGTTAAACTCGCACCCCTGAGATGGCATGTTATTCAGAAGCCTCAGAGCAGCGTGAGGCCTATTCGTTCTACAAAATGATTTTATCCTAATGGTATATGTATATACATCAGGCACAATCCCTTTATCTTTCAATCTCATATAAACTTTGTGGGCCTGATTAAAATACCCATTTTCCACCAAAATATTCATAATAACATTGTAAGAATAAATCGTCGGCTCACAATTATAAAAATCCATCCTCTCGAATACATTGACAGCCTCTTGAATCTTCCTTTTCTTACCGTAATTTCTCATGACACTAATGTACACTCCTTCCAACAAAGTATTATCTAGATTTTCCCTCATCTCCACCATGATATTTTCCATGGACTCAAATTCTCCACAATAACCGAGCTTTTCGACCATGCTTTTATAAGTTAACAAAGAGTGTTTATAGCCATCTTCCTTCTTAACGGAATTAAACATCTCCAGAGCCCTAAATGGGTCTCTCTGGTACCTTATGACGGCGGCTACATGTTTAGGGAGGACAGCAGAACTCATTCCACTATAAAAATGTATACCTAATCAATTTTTCGAGCAAAACCCATTAGACCCATTTGAACATCGAGCTTATAGTTGTAGTCTTTCATGAATAAATTTCTCACTGGAATCCTTATAACCATGCCCATTTCGGACTGTTTTAACCTTATTATCAATTGCTCCAGCAACAAGGAATTCTTGAATTTCTTGCTACATATATTGATAGAAACGTACCAGTATGAAAACTCACGCCCCTTTAGCTAAAATGGTGCCTTTCCCTTGTAGAAGAAACTCCAATTCGACTTTTGAACGATGAGAACAATTAGGGAAAATCTAGGGTTTTGAATCAAGGAATTGCAGGATAGAAGAGTTTGGTATTACTACTCTGTGAAAAGGGACAGAGAGTTGTTCTTAATTAGCCAATGAGTTCGACCCATGTGGGGCTACTAATGGCGGGATCCTTCAGCAAGAAAATGTGGGTTCAAGTCGGACTTGTTCCAAACTTCCAATGGCAGTGGTTAGAGCTGTGAAATGGGTCATACCGGTGCTAGCCCGCCAAGCCAAAGAAAATTAGATAGGGCTGAGCCAAAATTTTATCGAACCGCCATTTTGGAGGCCCAAATCCGACTCAACATATGAAAAGTCAGGTCTACTAGGGCTGTCCGGAATTTTGGGCTTAATGGGCCGGGCCAAATAAATCCTACTTTTTCAAGCTTATAATATCTGAATACCCGATCTGGTCATATCATCGGGCTAATTTTGATAGCTCTAACAATGGTACTAAAGATGCTTGCTTATTAGGTTTAATTGAATGCAAAATGAAATGGATTTTAATTGGGAATTAGATAGTGATTTAATAGTTAAAACTAATTAAACTCATATAAGGCGTTAGGGGTTCGATCCTCATAACTCATTCTCTTCCATGATATGTGTAACATAAATTTCTTGTCTGCAAATATTATAAACAAGAAAAAGTAATACAAATAAAATTTATTGAATCAAATGAAATAAAAGGAGTACAATTCCTAATAATCTTCTGATTCTTCTCTTCAAAAATAATATTCGAATATTCGAAGGTAGATTCGTCACTTGATCTCCTTCAAGCTTGAATTTGAGCCGAAATAACGTTAATTCGAGGGCTTGACAGCTTATTCCCAAATCAAACACTTGATTTGAGTCGAATCCGCGATGAACGCCTTAAATCGCGCCTTGAACACCGTGGACTTCCTTGGATTTGGACTTCTTGATTTGAGAGAATTCGCCTCTTGCTTGGACTTCTTCTCTAGGATTTTTTTTTGTGTGTCTATGAATTATGAAGAGGGCCTCTATTTATAAGTGTATGATGAGAATTCTTGCCATAATTGTCGGATGAAACGAGGCGATTTGATTGGCCGATCATGATTTGTCTTGCATATCTTGCCATAATCAAAAGATTGTGATTTGATTTGATTTGACTTGATTTATTTACCAAAAAATTGATAAATCACTTCCTTATTTGCATGATCTTGTCTTGATGGCCAAGAATGAAGATTTTGACACTAGCAATATTTGGCAGAAAATTTAGGTGTCTACAAATGCCCCCTCGCAATTTGTTCACAGACAGCATGTCATGGAGTGAATGAATCGCGAAATCGTTTCACTTCGAATCAATTTGAAGCACATAGATAGTTTATACTCATATCAAGGAGCTCTTGAATTTGAGATAGTTTATACTCATATCAAGGAGCTCTTGAATTTGAATTTGCATTTGCAAACAGTTTATACTCATGTCAAGGAGTCTTCATTTAAACTTGACATATATTGATAGTTTATACTCGTATCAAGGAGTCTTCACTTGAACTTGGATTTGTAAATAGTTTATACTCGTGTCAAGGAGTATTTATTTGAATTTGAGATTTATCAACAGTCTATACTCGTGTTAAGGAGTTCTTGAATTTGTAGACATATTGACAGTTTATACTCGTATCAAGGAGTGATCATTTGAATTTGAGATATATTGATAGTTTATACACGTATCAAGGAGTGTTCATTCGGATTTGATACATATTGATAGTTTATACTCGTATCAAGGAATATTCACTTGAACTTGGGATATAGACCTTTTATACTCATGCCAAGGAGTGTGATTGATAGTTTAGGCTCTCATCAAGGAGCATTTGAGAAGAATTTATTTGGCATCTTTAGATAGCTTATGCTCGTATCTAGGAGCATTGAGAGGCTGGAGATGGCTCAACTTCATCATCATTATCATCATCGATATTACTTGAGTATTCTTGTTCATCGGCATTCATGCTTATCTCGATGGCATATGCACGCGTGGCTAATTCTTCAAAAGTTTTGGCTTGATCCCTTGAAGTATGTAGCATAGACCCCAATTCATTCCTTGGATGCACATCTCAATTACAGAAGCTTCTGACAGTTGATCTTTGCAGTTGAGGCTTAAGTTTCTCCAACGATTGATGTAGTCGATGACAGACTCTTCATTCAACTGACGTGAATTTGTGAGTTCAATCATGCTAACGGTTCGCCGTGTGCTATAGAAATGGTTGAGAAATTCTTGTTCCAACTGCTCCCAACTGTCAATTGAATTTGCCCCCAAGTCGGCGTACCAATCGAATCCAATTCCTTTCAAAGATCGGACAAATTACTTCACCAAGTGATCTCCATAAGTCCTAGTGTCATTGCACGTTTCAATGAAGTGAGCCACGTGTTGTCTGGAACCACCTTTACCTTCGAATTGTTGGAATTTTGGAGGTTGATAGCCAATCGGCATTTTCAAATTATCAATTCTCGAAGTATATGGCTTGACATAAGCTGAAGTTGACTTGGAGCTTTCATCAAACTCTTCATTGATAGTTTCTTTAATGAATATTCACTTGGTCAATTGGAATCATCTTGCCAGACAAGACTTGCAGCTCTTCAGTTTGAGACTTCTCATTTTCACATGGTTGACGTTGCTTAGTGGACGTTTCAACATTATCTTGAACTTCGACTTGTTTGCCTATCACGCGACTTGAATCAACTTGATCTACTTTGTCTATCAACTTCATGATTTGAGAGTCTCGATCTTGAACATGCTTTGTGAGTCCTTCTATAGACCTTGTCAAGCTTGCAATTTGCTCTTCCAGAGTTGTATCATTTATCACCATGACGGATGCGACGTTTGAACTGAATGAGTAACTGGACGCCGAGCGAGGAGTTGATGAAGCAGACATATCCTTTAGATCTCCAACATCTTTCTTTGCGTTGCCCTGAAGTGATTCATCCTGAGCAATTCCGAGCAAGGGAGTGATCTCCGAAGGTGCTTGGAATTTCTTGGATATGACGCCAAGACTTCCACTTGTGGCATTTGAGGGGTTTGATGCAGTATCTTTGACTATTGTCACCTTGCAATTGGCCATGATATTTCGAGGACTTTAATGAAGAGAAGAGATGAGAGGTAGAAAGTGTCCCACCGGGCGTGCCAAAATTTGTAACACAAATTTCTTGTCTGCAAATATTATAAACAAGAAAAAGTAATACAAATAAAATTTATTGAATCAAATGAAATAAAAGGATTACAATTCCTAATAATCCTCTGATTCTTCTCTTCAAAAATAATATTCGAATATTCGAAGGTAGATTCATCACTTGATCTTCTTCAAGCTTGAATTTGAGCCGAAATAACGTTAATTCGAGGGCTTGACAGCTTATTCCCGAATCAAACACTTGATTTGAGTCGAATCCGCGATGAATGCCTTGAATCGCGCCTTGAACATCGTGGACTTCCTTGGATTTGGACTTCTTGATTTGAGAGAATTCGCCTCTTGCTTGGACTTCTTCTTTAGGATTTTTTTTGTGTGTCTATGAATTATGAAGAGTGCCTCTATTTATAAGTATATGATGAGAATTCTTGCCATAATTGTCAGATGAAACGAGGCAATTTGATTGGCCAATCATGATTTGTCTTGCATATCTTGCCATAATCAAAAGATTGTGATTTGATTTGTTTTGACTTGATTTATTTACCAAAAATTTGATAAATCACTTCCTTATTTGCATGATCTTGTCTTGATGGCCAAGAATGAAGATTTTGACACTGGCAATATTTGGCAGAAAATTTAGGTGTCTACAATATGTATTCAAAAAAAATTAAATTAATATCAAATTGAAGTAAATATCTTGATATTTTTGTATATATTTCATTATTGTTTATTAATTAAGTTGAATTCAAATCGAGTTTTAAGTTTTACCCTGCTAGAGTTAAATTAAGGCTTATGAAAGGATACAATGACCTTTTTTACTCCATATGTTCAAAAAAATGGGCTTCAATGAGAAGTGGATTCAGTTTATTGAGAATTGCATTAATAACTGTTGGTTTTCTATCTTGATCAATGGTACTCTTTCTGGTCATTTTCACTCTAGCAGGGGCCTTAGGCAAGGAGACCCCATTTCCCCATCCCTTTTTATCTTTGTTGTTGAATACTTGGCTAGAGGACTGGATTACATTTTCCATCATAACCCTGGGATGTATTATCACACCCCTGGTTCCCTCCACATCACCCACCTTGCTTATGCGGATGATATTCTCATCTTCACCAACAATTCTCCATCTTCTCTGTCCATTTTACTTCAGTTTTTTATCTCATTATGAGCAGGTTTCTGGCCAGGCCATAAGTGCTCACAAAAGCTCTCTCATCATGCACCCCAGTGTTGCCCTTATTATGGTTAATCAAGTTGTTTCTCTTACTGGTTTCCAGCACCAAACTCTCCCTTTCACTTACCTTGGGGCACCTATTTACAAGGGTAGGAAGAAAGGGTTGTTATTCATCTCTATCATTTCCAAAATGCATAACAAAATTAAAGGGTGGGGGTGGAGACATCTTTCTTATGGAGGGAGGCTTATGCTTATCAAGAGCACTCTTAGTTCCATGTTCATCAATCTTGTGCAAGTGATCAAACGTCCTAATTATATCATCCACCAACTTGAACAAGTCATGGCTAGATTCTTTTGGGATTCTAATGATACTCATAAAGCCATTCATTGGGTGGCCTGGCCCACTATATGTACTCCTCTTCATGAGGGTGGTCTTGGCATTAGGAGTATTTCTGACATTGTTTCTGCTTTTACTTATAAACTGTGGTGGAGGCTTAGGGAGAATAATTCTCTTTGGGCTCATTATATGCATGATAAATACATTGGGGGTTGCTCGATGTCCCTTGTGTCTCTTCTGTGCATGTTAGCAATGTGTGGAAAAGAATTTGCAAGCTTAAATCCATGGTTAATTCTTGCATTTTTTGGTCTCTTGGCTCTGGTAATGTGAGTTTTTGGCATGATAACTGGTTTTCTAACCAATCTCTACACACTTTGATTCATACTGATAAGATTGGTACTGATCATGATGATGTCAAATTTTTCTGGACTAAACACTGTTGGGATTATCATAGATTAAGTGTTGTTATTGTAAGTCCAAGCGGCTACGATAATCTAGAGGGGGGTGAATAGATTATCTCCATCTTTTCGATTATGCCCTCTTTTTCGAACAAAACAAGCCAAGACAATATAGAAGGTGCGAAATGTAAACAACACGCGTCAATTTAAAGAGGTTCAACCCACCTAGGGCCTAATCCTCTACCACCCCAGTATATCCGGGATGGATTTCGAAAAAGAAAAAGAATTTTATTAATTACCAAAATTAATATAAATTCAACTTACAACACCTTGAAGAGTACCACACTCTTCTTCAACACCACCTATGGAGATTACCACAATCTCCCTTTGAAGATTACTACAATCTTCCTTCAACGACACCTATGAAGATCAACCACAATCTTCAATCTTGAAGAATACCAAATTCTTCAACACCTCAAGAGCACCACACTCTTGAAACACCTATCACCTAGATCACCCAAGTGTATTCTTTCCACAAGAATACACACAAGGATGTCTTGTGTTGAGTGATGACCAAAATCAAGATTACAACTCAATAAAGAATAATACAATTTGAGTGCAAGTGTAATCAAGAAATGAAAGCCTAGACCTCAAGATGTGAAAGTGATAAGCTAGGCAAATTACAACAAGAATAATAACTATGAAGAACAAGTGTTTGCTTGGAATGTATCTTGTTGTGTTGTATCTCAATTGTTATCTTGGTTGCTCCAAAACTTCCTCTATTTATAGGAGATGATTGATCAAGCATAGGCTCTCCTCTTGGGGATTGAAAATCTACAGAAAAATACAATTAAAATCAAGAATATAGCTGTTAGAAATCAATCCCACAATTTAAGGAAAGTTTGTCTGCTGTCAAACGGTCAGAAATTTGCTGTCAAAACATAGGGCGACCGGTCGCACAGAAATAGAGTTTGAAATAAACGTATCAACAATTTACACGGGGCGACCGGTCGACGTAGGGTTCGACCGATCGTCCCCTTCTTTAGCCGGTCACACAACTCAAAAATAGAAAGGCAGGAGTTCTGTTTGAAAACCATGCTCCCAGGTACCGGTCGACGCCACCGGTCGACACCCTGGTCGACCGGTCGACCTGGCCAATTTCTATTCCATCTCATTTTTTGTTCCAAAATTCATCTTCAGGTACGAGTTGCCCTATAGGGCGACCGGTTGACCTCGAGACAAAAATATTGTCCAATTTTTGTCGAAAATAAACTTCAAGAAATACTCCGAAAATTTAGTAAAAATATTTTAAACCGATCGGGAGTATTTAGACAACATTTAGAAACCTTGTTTTGATGTAAAAACATATTAACATAAAATCATAAAAAGTGTTGTCCAATTTTATCTAAAATAAAACTTGAAGAAATACTCCGAGTAAATAGTAAAAACATTTTAAATCATTTAGAAGTATTTGGACAATAATTAAAAACATTGTTTTGGTGTAAAAATAAAATCATCAAAATTAAGATAAACACATGTATCAAACAATCTCCCCCTTTTTGATGATTACAAACCAAAATAATTTTTAGAAATATTAGGAGGACAATTTTTAAAACATTTTTCCGGTAAAAACATCTAACCGTTTAGAAGCGACTAAACATTCCAAAATACGTAAGCAACCAAATAAGGGAGTGAATATATTCAATAATAAGCACAAGCTCCCCCTATCAACAAGCACATCAAGATTAATGTTCAAATAATCAACCACAAGCTAAAAACTTAGCTTTTACATATTGTACTTAAGTACAAGAGCTTATAAGCTCCCCCTGTTAACAAAATACCATTAGACAAGTATATTAGACCATCATACAACAATTTAACTAAGTATAGTTCACAACTTATGGCTTTAAGAAGCCATAGCTTATAGCTTTTATATCGAGCTTTTATTAGCTTCTTTGAGCTAACGAGCCAATTTCCTGTTTCTTTGAGCTAACGAGCCAATTTCCTATTTCTCCCCCTTTGGAATCATCAAAAAGAATGTTAGGATGATAGAAACATTAGATAAGGATATCAAAGTGCGTCTAGAATACGATTTATCAACCATTGAAAAAATTAGGCTTAGAATCCGAAGAAATGGGAGAAATGTTCATGAAAAATCCATAAGCTCGTTTTGTTTGCCAAGACATGATCTCAATGAATATTTAAGATATTTGAGAATGTGAGAATCATGTAGGTGATGAATCTTTCATTGAAATATTTTATCGAACACTTGGCGGGCGTTAAAAATAGAAGAAGGTGTATATAACCCTTGTAAAGGATATTAGCCAAGTTTTTCATCACCAAAAACAAATTTTCAAGATATATCCAACAAATAAAAAGCTCAACAAAGGAAATTCTCAAGGGTTCGACCTAATTGAGATAATTTTAGCCAAAAAGATCAAGGCATTACGAATACCATCAAAAATTTAAGAATCATCAAGTAGCTCATATCATCAAGCAATGCATATAAGACATTACAAATGTCCCAAATTATCCATCTAAACAAAATGATCAAGGCATCTCAAATGCATTTAAGCAAAAATTAAAAGAAGCACTTTTACCATCAAGTACTTCATACCAGTTATCAAACAATGCCAAATAGAGTATTTTTACCATCAAATACTCCATTAATACCAAGATCAACCAAAATCCACTTTCAACTTGCCATTTTATCCCCTTTAAGAAAACAAGCAAATCTCATTAGTGCAATAGAGTTGTACAAGATAGTTCATAAAACTACAAGACAACAAGGACAAGGTAAAAATGCTAAGTTAAACACGGGGTAGGGACATCAATCCTCATCCGAAGAGAAGCAAGCCGCGGGAATAAGCTCTTTGATGAATTTCTTCAATTTTCCCATAGACTTTTTCAATCTAGAATTTTCTTCCTTCACATCCCGGAGCTCTTTTCTAAGAGATGCAACATCTCTAAATGTCTCTCTTTCCACCTTTTCCATTCTCTCTTTGAGATTCAAATCGTCAACATCCGGTTCAAAAATTTGAAAAAGGAATTCAATGTTTTGAAAAATGATAAGGATAGTTTATTTACTTCCTATGAATCACTTTCATGTGCTCACATCACTACACTTGATAAGGTTAGAAACCTTGAAAAAGAAAATAGTACTCTTGTTGAGGATATTAATTGCATGAAAAAGGATTTATCAAAATCCAACTTGAGTACCGATAAAATGACCAATATTGTTGATAGTTGTGATAAATTGAAACAAGGACTTGATCATAAGCCTAGTATTGTTAATTATGTGAAAAGAAATCAAGTACCTATGTACGTTGGTCATTATGCTCCTAAAATTGTTACTTGTTTTTATTGCGGTAAAAAGGGTCATACGGTAAATACTTGTCGGGTTAAAAGTAGCTCTAATTATTTGTGGAGACCTAAAAGTCTCAAGACTAATCCCAAAGGACCCAAGCACTTGAGGGTACCACAAAACAATGTTATATTAGGTACCCGGCGGAATGATAATCGAAGAAAATTCATACCGCCAAGGAGACATCAAATGACCATCTCATTTGATCAAAGAAGAAGACACCACCAAAATGAATTTCCAAGAAGGAAATATTATCAACAAAGGGAAAGATATAATCCTTGGAGATGGAGCAATTGGAGAAGCCATCATCAACAAGATGATTTTCAAAGGGGAAGATATCATCAACAATGGGAACGGCACAACCCATGGAAATGGCAAAATTGGTAAACCGTATCTCCCTATTTAAATATGCATTTTATTTCTTTTTTTTTTAATTTCAAAATTAAGGTCTTCTATATATATTTGTGTTTTTAAAATCCTTTGAAAATGAGACCTTACATGTTGTTTTTAAACTCTTATGGATTTCTATAGCATAAGCATTTTATTGTGATATCTCTTATTGCTTGGCCTACACTTGTGCTATTATGTCTTGTGCAATATTTGTTTAAAGAATTGTGCAGGATATATATCTCCTATTCATTGGCTATCGTAGAGATTCTTAAACCATCGAGGTATGTTCACTCATATTATTCTTAGAACTCGATGTTTTGTTCATGTCTTGTTTATGCACTTATCTTTCAAGCTATTTCATTTCATCCCCTTTAGTGCCACTAAATGATTTTGTGATTTTTTTTTAAAAAAAGAGGGCATAATAAAAAAGATGGAGATAATCTATTCACCCCCCTCTAGATTATCGTAGCCGCTTGGACTTACAAGTGGTATCAAAGCCAAACTCTTTGGCAAGCTCGTTTTACATCACGAGTGAAGATGAACGATCGTCGGCTACGAATGAAGCTCACCTTTCCGGCACCTCCACCACCAAGCCACCTCGATTTGATTCCAAAAATTTTATATTTTGGAAAGAAAGAATGTAATGTTATTTACAAGATTGCGGGTTCGATATTTGGAACATCGTCATTAATGGAGAATCCATTCCGATGATGGACACACCACACACCTCCAAAGGCCTCAAAGAGCTCAATGATGAAGAGAAGAAAATTATCTTCTTAAATGGTAAAGCTCTCAATATTTTATATTGTTCACTTACCAACTTGGAATTTAATCTTATTGTAGGAATTCGATCGGCTCATGAAGTATGGCAAAAATGAGAAGCCATTCATGAAGTATATACAATTGATAGGAGCAACTCAAAAACATCTACTTCTCAAAGGGATACAATGTCAAATCTAAGGAACAAGCCTCTTACAACTTCCAACTATGAAGTAGTTGAACAATGTCTTATGGGCATCGAAGAAGAAAACGAGGTATGTCTTAAACCCTCTACTTCCTATGATATTGTTATACAAAATGATTATAGTAATTTGTAAAATGGCTTTGATACCACTTGTAAGTCCAAGCGGCTACGATAATCTAGAGGGAGGGTGAATAAATTATCTCCATCTTTTCGATTATGCCCTCTTTTTCGAACAAAACAAGCCAAGACAATATAGAAGGTGCGAAATGTAAACAACACATGTCGATTTAAAGAGGTTCAACCCACCTAGGGCCTAATCCTCTACCACCCCAGTATATCCGGGATGGATTTCGAAAAAGAAAAAGAATTTTATTAATTACCAAAATTAATATAAATTCAACTTACAACACCTTGAAGAGTACCACACTCTTCTTCAACACCACCTATGGAGATTACCACAATCTCCCTTTGAAGATTACTACAATCTTCCTTCAACGACACCTATGAAGATCAACCACAATCTTCAATCTTGAAGAATACCAAATTCTTCAACACCTCAAGAGCACCACACTCTTGAAACACCTATCACCTAGATCACCCAAGTGTATTCTTTCCACAGAATACACACAAGGATGTCTTGTGTTGAGTGATGACCAAAATCAAGATTACAACTCAATAAAGAATAATACAATTTGAGTGCAAGTGTAATCAAGAAATGAAAGCCTAGACCTCAAGATGTGAAAGTGATAAGCTAGGCAAATTACAACAAGAATAATAACTATGAAGAAAAGTGTTTGCTTGGAATGTATCTTGTTGTGTTGTATCTCAATTGTTATCTTGGTTGCTCCAAAACTTCCTCTATTTATAGGAGATGATTGATCAAGCATAGGCTCTCCTCTTGGGGATTGAAAATCTACTGAGAAAAATACAATTAAAATCAAGAATATAGCTGTAGAAATCAATCCCACAATTTAAGGAAAGTTTGTCTGTTTGTCAAACGGTCGAAATTTGTTTGTCAAAACATAGGGCACCGGTCGCACGTAAAATAGAGTTTGAAATAAACGTATCAACAATTTACAGGCGACCGGCCGACGTAGGGTTCGACCGGTCGTCCCCTTCTTTAGCCGGTCGCACAACTCAAAAATAGAAAGGCAAGAGTTCTGTTTCAAAACCATGCTCTTAGGTACCGGTCGACAGGGTGTCGACCGGTCGACGCCACCGGTCGACCTGGCCAATTTCTATTCCGTCTCATTTTTTGTTCCAAAATTCATCTTGTACGAGTTGCCTATAGGGTATGAGTTGTTGTTGACCTCGAGACAAAAATATTGTCCAATTTTTGTCGAAAATAAACTTCAAGAAATACTCCGAAAATTTAGTAAAAATATTTTAAACCGATCGGGAGTATTTAGACAACATTTAGGAACCTTGTTTTGATATAAAAACATATTAACATAAAATCATAAAAAGTGTTGTCCAATTTTATCTAAAATAAAACTTGAAGAAATACTCCGAGTAAATAGTAAAAATATTTTAAATCATTTAGGAGTATTTGGACAATAATTAAAAACATTGTTTTGGTGTAAAAATAAAATCATCAAAATTAAGATAAACATATGTATCAAGCAGTTATGGTCATGACTGGGCCTTAAAGGTATGTCAAATTCCCATTTCTCAAAGATCAGGATCTCATGAGATGGATGCCATCCTCAAATGGAAATTTCTCCTTATCCTCGGCATGGAAATCCATTACCAGATATAACCATTCCCCCCTCTTTTCTCTAACCTTTGGAACCCATTTTTTAACACCTTCTATGTCTATTTTTCTATGGAGACTTTTGAGAACAAAGCTTAGGTTGATCAAAAGCGCAAGAAAGAGGGATAGCTCTTGCTTCAAGTCTTTGGTGTTGCACCTCTAGAATCGACACTACTACTTCTTCGACTCTCTACCGAATCTATTGCTCATCTTTTTCTGAACAATCCAAAAGTTCGTCAAGTGTGGATGCATTTCTCCTCCATCCTCGAGACATACCATTCAGATCGAGAATATCCTTTTATACATGTCTGCTTGGAAACAATTGACACCGTTTGTACACACTGTTCACATTTCTTTCATCATTCCTTGTTTAACTCTTTGGTTCATATGGTTTGAGAGGAATAAAACTAAACATGAAAATGCTATTTTTAGTCCTCATCATATTATTTGGAAGGTTGAACATCATTTGTCTTTACTGCTGGTTTGTAAATTGTTCAAAGCCAAAAGCGGAAAGGCATGTTGGATATTGCATCCAGTTTTGGTTTCAATTTTTCTCGTACAATAACTTCGATTAGCATTCTAGTTCTGTGGATAAAACCTGACACAGGTGTTGTGAAATTGAACTGTGATGGAGCTAAAAAGACAACTCATTCTCATGGTGGCATTGGAGGTGTATTAAGAGATTCAAATGGCAATATCATCTGGGCGTTTTCTGATTTCATTGAGGAATGTCCAAACAGTTTATATGCTGAAGCTGCAGCTCTTCTCAGGGGGTTACAACTACTTGATACCTCCTGCACGACGACTCTTTGGATTGAAACCGACTCCAAGTTACTATGGCAAATTCTCTCCCATAATCACTTGGGACATTGGAAGCTCCATGGACTTTTGAACAAGATCCACACCCAATTATCACACTTTGAAGTCTCAATTACTCACATCTATCGGGAGGGGAACAAGGCAGCTGATGCGCTTGCAAATATTGGTTTTCATCAACAAACTTTTGTTCAGTATTCTAGTAATTCTACTCCCCGTGCTATTCAGGGGTTCGTTAGGGTAGATCAACTTGAAATTCCAGCTTTTAGATTTAGAAACCAATATTGATTTGTTTGATTGTAATATGTACATAACTCTTTGATCAATAAATAATCTCACCCTGTGGGTGTTCAAAAAAAAAAGTTTTACCAATTCAAAGAAAATGTTCATATTTGATTTGTTACGTTTAAACAAATCCAAGTCGAATAAACTTGGAACCATACCTATTAAGTTAAAGTATTAAATATAATCTATTTTTTTAATTGAATATTAATTTCAAATTTGAGTGTTATGAGTTTTTGTATTTCGTTCTATTTCAGTTACTAAAGGTTCAAACTAAATTTCAAATTTTATTTTTTTATGTAAATGAATCAAGTTGGTACAAATTTTCGACATTAGTTTCATTTCTAAGTAATTTTTCTTTTTATATTTACTTGACTATATAATATATTGTTCTATTTCAAATCGATTTGAATACTGAACACTATAAGTGACCTAAACTCGAAATTTCAAGTGTGAAATAATAATATTCAATATAGCAATTGTAATAAAAAATTCATTTCCTGCAAATAAAGTTTACATATGATGTGGTAGCCAGTAGGTAATACTTGGTGGGATGCGGCGCCAGATTTTCTTCATGAGGTAATTGCTATGGATCGCACATTACTTTATCACCTCAGACTAATAGTTGGGAGGGTTCCTTTGTTGCTGTTTCGCGTTTCGGCGATCCACACAGGCGGCTGCGTCCTCTTCGCTTTGGGCTATGCATCAGATAGTGTTTTTTGCGATTTGTTCGCTTTTTTTCTTTACGGTCTTTCTTTTTTACTAGGGTTTTTCCCAGGGTGGGTTTTTACCTTAGTAGGTTTTAATGAGGCCCCATTTTAGCTACTGCTAAGTCATGTGACTTGAGTTCATCTTTTTTGTCTGATTATTCTCTTGTTTTCACTATTGCTAGTTGTTTGGCTTTGTAAACAACATTTTACTCTTTTATTTTTTTATATATTCCGAATTTATTCAAAAAAGTTTACATATGATGTGCATAATTTCCAATCATAATTCATAAAAGTTTTACTATGTATATATATTACTATTGCTAATTAATATTTAGATCTTCTTTACTTTTTAAAAATCAATATATTTAATTTAAAAAAAGGGATAATTTCAGAACTAGTATCCCAACTTTACCTACTTTTTGTTTTTAGTACCTCATGTTCCCAACTCATCAAATATGATACCCGATATTACACTTTTTAATTACCGTCACTACCGGCCGTTAGTTGACCGTGTAAGACTAATATATTGACCTACAATGGTGGGTTTCCAGGTAACAATTCATAATCAACCATCTTCTTGTCTATTTGTTCCCAAATTTCTCCCCAAATTCAATTCCAAACCCTAATTTTATCATTTTCGAACTTTAATTGAATCTTACCCCCAAATTTGCCCAATTTTTTACTCCTAAGGTGGTGATGGTTGCCGACATGACCTGACTAGGTGGTTCACGGAGTGGGCTGGCTGTCGTCTTGTTCGCTGTGTGGGCTGGGTGATTGTAGGCGTTGATGGTGGTGGACTTTTTGAGAGGTGCCCACTTGGACTTTTGGCCAAATAGTCGATTGTTATAGAAATGTCATAGTATGAATGGAAAATAAATCAAAGTTTGGAGAGAAATGGAGCCTGGAATTAATGGAAAATATGACATTTCATGAATGTGGACTTGTATTCATGATTGGTGAAACAGAGCCTCTATACGGTGGTTGGGGGTGGTGAGAGTGAAGAAGACGATGAACTTTTTTTTTTCAATTCTAAATTATTTCTTATTTTTAAAATTTGAATTTAAATATTATTTTTAACATTATCTGGTATTATGAAATATTTTTGTACTTCTCAAAAAAAAATATTTTTGTAAAATATTTTTTATTAGCTTGTATTTTGTTTTGTAGAAACATATGTAATTAAATGATAATTAAAAGTGCATGTCCCTAGTTAGAAAAATATTATAGCAGGTAAAAAGAAAATGGACGGACGCATTGTGGGGGCAGTTAGGTCAATGGATTTTCTGGGTTTTGTTTGGGCAAATTAAGTTTATACCTTATTTATGATTTTTCTTTTTTTGGTTGAGTTCAAAGTACTTTTTTTTCATTTTTATCTGGTTAACAATATTTTAAAGTGAGTAAATACTAAATTTTGTACTTTTTATTTGATATTAATTTATCGATTAATTAAATTTTAATTTATAGAGTATAACCAATTTTGATTATACTTTGCTAAAAATTACATAAAGTCTGTAGGTTTAAGCTATTGATTATGATAAAACATTCTTAAGATCAATTAATTAGAAATAAAAAAAGAATTTTATAACTAAAATATTAAATTTGAATTAAAATATAATATATATTATTCTTAATAATTGTATAAAATAATTAGATTTCAATTTTATTAATTTTCACTCCTTTTTGCCCATATTAACCTGTTGTAACAACCACCAACCATTTGGCCTAGTGGTATCACTCCCTCCAATGTGTGGGAGGTCAGTGGTTCAATCCCCAGTGAAGTGTGTGTGGGTAACTCAAAAAAAAAAAAAAAACTGTTGTAATAGGTCACCAAGTCAATTTTGACGGTCATTTAACAACGGGTAGTAACATTGATTAAATAGTGTAACATTGGATACCATATTTAATGAGTTGAGAACATGAGGGAGTAAAAGAAAAAATAGGTAAACTTTGTGTACAAATCTGAAATTATCCCTAAAAAACATTATACTCTAAAAAAATCAAGCAAGGTATACCCAAATTCCTATGGTACTCGGATCACGGGATTCGGCCCTTAACAGCCGTAAGCTCGACGTACACTAGCCGCCCACCACGGGTAGAATAAACATAAAACATTACCGATTGAAAAAAAAAAAAAAAAAAAAACTGTGTATTTTGGAGAGAGCGAGAGAGAGGGAAAAAATGGGGATAGAATCATCGGGAGAATGGTTGGAGAAGGCGTTAATGGAACTCTGTAAGAAGATAGAGACGGGGCTCGAATTGGATGGGGAAATCATATCAGGCCTCGTTTCCTACTGTGAGATGGCCTCTCCACTTGATGCAAAAGAATACCTCGATGTATGTAAATTTTCGTTTGATTTTAATGCTAATTTTACCTGGGCTTTTCTGATTAAGTCTTCCTTTTAATTTTTCAAGGGGTGTATATTTGTGGGTCTTTCTGATTCTGTGTGTGTATGTAGTGTGTTGCTCTGTTTTACTGTTTTTGGGGTTATATTTTTGTTGCCTGTGTGATTTAGAGGTCATGTAAATGTTTATGGAATTTGATCATGCTTGATCTGCTCAATCATTTTGTCATGTAAAGTTTCCAAAATTATAGCAGGATTTTTGGATGCAGTATGCACACTGTGTTGATGTTCTGGAAAAGCAGCTCACAACAACAACAAAAAAAATTATAGTTCTTAAAACTTAGTAAATTGTAAATTATTAAATCAGAATTAGAAGTTAAATTTTGTATATTTTGTGAAGCGAATTAAATCTAAACTTATAACTGTTTGTTACATACAAGTAAACTGAGGATATCTACGGATGGTTTAGATAATTGAAAAACCATAAATCTTTTGAGAATTTATTCGAATGTGTTTCATGTGAGGATGAGTAAAGGTGGAGTATTTGTAGAAATACTTACTTCTTACCATTTGCATGTTATAATGCTGGTAAAAGACGATTCTTACAGTGGTATGTTTACGAAAAGTAGGATATATTCTCTTATTTTCTCATGCTACGTGAGAAACCTTGCTTTGTTGAACTAGTTAAGTGTGTCTGAAGTTTATATTCATATCACGTTGGTTATGCTCATAATCTGTCTTAAAATGAATATAACATCATTATATCCAATTAACACAATTACGTTCTATCCATTGATGGCCGAATGATACTCGATTGACTATCCTAAGTTATATAGACTAGTTAATTCTAAACATGTAATTTATTCTTTTTTTGGACTAATGTAGTTTGGAATTTAGCCCTTGGTTTGGAGATGAAGAGAGGGTTGGGAGAAGGCATAAAATTTGTCAACTAATTATAAATTTCTTACTTTTATTTTGTAAAATTTGACCACTGGAATTTTGTTTATACTAGTAGGAAACAAATTGTGCTTCATGAAGACTAGGAGACAGTTTAATTGCATTTACGAAAATGAAAATCTGGTGATCTGTTTTTTTTTTTTAATTGTTCATTTCATACTTCATAACAAAGGAGGAAAAGTAGAAACTGAGTTGGATCAACGTGACTTTCCTTTCTTCCTATTTCCTTAAAGAATAGGTTCCAGGAGAAATAAAAGGTTGTTCATCAGGGTCGTGTATGCCAATATTTCTACTTAAAAAGTTCTCTCTACTCTCATTTACCCAATAATGTGAAGCTACAACAACTTTCATAACCATAATTGCCTTGAGTCTTAACAATATTCAAGTTAGCCATGATCATAATTCATTAGCCAATATATTGGAAGAAGTTAAGAACACACGCCGGAATCTTACTTTTGAAACTCTTGCATCTAACCAAATAAAATGAATGACACATATATTGGACAAACACAAACAGGGGATCGTGCAGTTGAAAATCTTGTATTTCATCTTGACAACATCATTACTTTTCGTGTTATTGTATGAAAATATGTACTTTGTTGCCACATCTTTTGGAGATCTTTCAATTTTATTTATTTATTTTGTGTTATTCTTTTCTGCAGAATATCATTGGAGAAGAAGCTGGCAAAAGTGTAACCGAAGAGTACTTAAAGCGGAGAGGTCACTCAAAAGTCTACAATACAAGCAGAGATACTCCAACTTCTCAGTTGCATGCCTACGTTAAACCACGTTCGGATGAAGGTCCAGTCACCACAACTAAAAAACCACAAAGAGCAACAAAAGAAACCACAGCTTCCTCAAGTCAAGACAATCGAATAAAAAATGACACAGCAGAGCCCCAAAATAGTCATTCCACAAATCCAAGCAGTTCCAAGAAGAAAAAAATCAGGAAAAGTAATTACTCTAGCCGAGGCTGCAAAAGGATCAATTGTATTTCAAAAAGGGAAACCATGCTCCTGCCAAGCCCGTCGGCACAGGTTGGTTAGCAATTGTTTATCTTGTGGGAAGATAATCTGTGAGCAGGAGGGTGAGGGGCCGTGTAATTACTGTGGTGCCCTTGTTCTGAGGGAAGGAAGCACATATGCTGGTCTTGACGAAGGTGTTACGTTAGTAACAGATGCTGAGGCAGCTGCTGAAGCATTTGCGAAAAGGCTTGTTGAATATGACCGTAACTCTGCTGCTCGTACAACGGTTATAGACGACCAAAGTGACTACTATGAGATTGAGGCGAATAGCTGGCTTTCGATTGAGGTCTGTTGATGAAAAATTTTAGTACCTTCCGCAAATCAAGCTCCACGGAGAAAAAATATACATTTGATTGTAATTACTATCTTTAATGTTCTCTGCTATTCTGTTGCTCTCAGGAAAAAGAACTTCTGAAAAAGAAGAGGGAGGAGTTGGAAGAAGCTGAACGGGCCCAGCGAAGTAAAGTAGTTATTTCATTTGACCTGCTTGGCCGCAAGGTTATAACTTGTTAGCATAATCTCTCCTGTTATACTTTGGCTTATATTACATTTTCATGGTTCTTGAATATTCATGAATTTCTATGTTAATGTTACCTTCCGAAAAACTTGGAGAAAGAAAGAGATTAACTAAATAGGATATTGCTTTGTTTTTCTTTCTCATTTTCTTTTGGTGGTTGGGAGAGGGGGTGTCTCATGCTGTCCATCCTTTTGGGGGTTAAGGTAAATTACAAAAACTACCCCTCTTTTTAGCCCAATTACTGAAAAACTCCGGTTATCTTTCAAAATTACAAATACCCACTCATGGTATAAAAACAGCCCTTGAGGTTTGTATTTAGTTAACAAATACCCCCAATTGAGGGTGCAATTCGTAAAATAGAAACACATGTCAATGAGTATTTGTAATTTTGAAAGATAGTTGAGTTTTTTGTAATTGGATTGAACCTCAAGGGTACTTTTGTAATTAACCCTAATTGTTAAGGCACCATAGCATGGAATCTGCATTATGGGATAAATCCTGAAGTGTAAATTTGTTAAGTGCAGGTGCTTTTGAATGAAAATGAAGCTTCTGAAGAAATGCAAAACAGTATATTACTTAGGCCAGCTGCAGAAAGAGAAGAAATTCGCATTAAACCGAACCCGAATCTGAAAATTCAACCAGTATTCATCGACTCGGGTCGTAAAAAAACTGCCAAGGACAAAAACTTGAGCAGCCTAAGCAGTGGCTTGTGCTTGGAGATAAGCGGGAGGGTACAGCATCGCACTAATGAACTAGAGATTTTGTGATGATTCACTGATACTATACCTCAGATGATAATGGAATTTTGAAGGATTATATGGATTGCTCTGAAGAAAATTATGAGAAGCAAACGCTACAAGAAGGTTCAGCTATTTTTACATACAAGAATGTTCATTTTTCTTCTGCCATCACCGTTATCATGAAATGAGAGAGAAAAAAATTCTGGTTTATGAATAGGCTGTAAATTGCTTGTGGGCACATGAAACTCACTCTTCTATGATGGAGATTTTTTTTTTCTGTTGTTTTTGCAATTGACTTTAAGTTTGCATTAAGATTGGTTTTAACAAAACTTACAAGTTGGCTTCTTTTTCTTTCGCTTCCGCCTCGTGTAGCTTTTCTTGTTATGATGTTTTGAAGTTCAGGAAATTGAAAGTGTGGATTTTGCTGTCGGTGATTTAATTGGTAATACTGGGTTGATGGACTTGAATTTACATCTGTTGGAAAGAGCAATAGTGTTATGAAATCCACATTTTATTTTTTGGACAAGGAAATTGTATTTGTCATAGATCAAAAAATACAACTATGGTTACGGGAAAACTTTTCAAATAAGAGAAGAGTGTAAGACAAACAAAAATATAATCAAATACAGTACATCATAAAATTCAGATCAAACTCAGTAATAGACCTAGCAACTGGTTGGGCCGGTCTGGCTGGAGCTCAATGGGCCAAGTTATTAAATTGGGTTGGGCCATTGGCCCGAAATCTCATTGGGCTGCATTTCTTGTTGCCTAGCCCAGCGCAATATGTGTTTTTTTGGTCGGGCCTGTCGGGCTTCGGGTTGGGCCAAAGTAGGTTTGGTCCTCTTCAGGCCTCTGAAAGTAAAGCCTAGTCCAGTTCTATATCCCAGATGGTGGGGCTATGGCCGAACCAATTTTTTCGGCTCTACTCAGTAGGTACTAATAATTGGTTGGATGAGTGATTGCTTGTATTTCGAAATAAGACTTAGATGATCCACGCCAGACTTCTTTATAAAATCCAGATTTGCTATTAGAAAGCTCGTGGTATACCCATGGAAGTTGTTAACGATTTTGTCAAGACTACCATATAGTTATTTTGATTTTTTTTTTTATCGCAAAGGATCTCTCATTCTAAAACGTGTCGAAAAGTACTATTATTTGTGGTTTAGTTCTTCATATATAGAACCAAATGTGTATTTCTTGATAGGAACTACATATAATGAGCCACATGAATTGGAAAAAATAAAAATGATTTATTAATTATTATTAAAATGGTTATCATGAAGATGGCCCTTTGGTTGCTGAAAATATATCATTTGCCGTTAAACAGAACAGAAGCGCTGGGAGGACAAACCATATCCTCAGGGTAATCGACATGACATAGTGGACCAGTTTTGGAGCATGGTAGTTAACATTTCCTGTCCAAAAACCTGGCATCAGCCTTGCTGTTATAACTCTTCTACTACTTTTATATCTGTATAAACTGTACATTACAGATAGGGATAATTACAAAAATTATCCTTGAGGTTTGGTCTAATTACAAAAAGAACCTAGCTAACTTTCAAAATTACCAATACCTCCTTAAAAATAATTTCTAATTTACAAATTGCACCATAGGACGGGATATCATTTAGGTAAACACAACCCTCAATATAATGTTTGTAACACCTTAAGGGAAGCTGTAGTTTTGAAAGATTAGTGAAGTTTTTATGTAATTAGACTAAACCTCAAGGGTAGTTGAGTATTTTGTAATTTGCTGACATCTCCTTTTGTTTAAAGTTACATTGTTATTTTTGGGTCATATATATATATATATATATATATATATATATATATATGATCTTAAAAAATGAGGGGATGTGATTAATTCATTTTTTAATTATATCCTAATTTTTTCGCTGATTTTAAGGGTAAGGTTGTAATTTTGTAATTCAAATTAGTGGTCCTAAAATTTGGTTTTATGGTGAGATTGAAACTCCGGATTTGGTGGTGGAATTTAAGAAGCTTTTTCTTCCAAATATTTTTATTTTACAATATAGTTAGGTTCTTCATGCATAATTAGACATCAAATAATGCATATTTAGTTGTTTTGTTGACATTGTTTACTTAAAATAAAATATAATTGAATATAACATACTGCATATTTCGTTATTCTACACTGCATAAATAGGTTCAGTGTAATGTATATTTAGTTATGAAAATGAGATGTTGCTTTTGGAAATTATAAAAATGGGATGTTACATAATGTACTGCATATTTAGTTATTTCACAATGCATAGATAATTTCTAGATAATGCATAGTTAGTTGATTTAGTTACATAGTTTATGACGTCTTGCATAGTTGGGTATACTGTACTACATATTAGTTTTTTTACGCTGCATAGATAGTTTTCAGATAATGCATATTTAGTTTATTTTTGTTGCATATTTATTGTTGCATATTTTTAAATATGCAATATCCTATAGATATATGCATCGTTTCATAAGTATCTATGCATCATTTAATAAGTATTTATACATCATTTAATAAGTATCTATGCATCGTCTTATTCGTGAAAATTACAATTTTTTTAAGAGTTGATGTTAATGGATATTTTCGAGTTCTCCATCGATGTCTATACCATTGATGTTGTTGTGTAGAGTTTATTCCATGACTGATGATTCATCATGCATCATGATTCGAACATAAGCACATCTTCTTCACTATTTTATTTGCACAGTTCGAGTTCTTCAAATTTGCGTTAATGGTGGAATTGTGTGTGTGTGTGTGTGTGAGAGAGAGAGAGAGAGAGAGAGAGAGAGAGAGAGAGAGAGAGGGAGGAGGAGGAGAGAGATGGAGAGGGGGAGAGAGACACGTGAGATGAGAGATGCATGAGAGAGAAAGAGATTGGATTCCTACCTTGTTATGTTATTTTACCCTACTACCCGTATGTTGATTAAATTAATATTTTAATATATTTTTTATCCCTTAAAACATACCCATTGATTAATAGTAGAGGATGGCTGAGATTAGTTCATTGTGTCACACCTAGAGACATGGTCTAACTTGATCCTCCCATATATATACATATATATATACATATATATACATATATATACATATATATATATACATATATATATATATATATATATATATGTTGGGATTTTTGGGGTCCCAACGATCACCTTTACGGATTCCCTGTACGCTTATTGTTACATAGAGGTTGGGGCAATCCAGCTTACCCAGATTCACGGAGGATACCCGAGGATTACATGAATTCTTGGGAAGCCCCTCATGTCCGTCCACCACTTAGTGTGGGGATTGGGGATATGCATTGCTGTTGTGAACTAATTATAGGGGTGCTTTGCAGGAATCAACCTTAGGTTAAGAATTAATAGTTACGCCCTCACCAACAATAATTGCTTTTGGTGTAGCGGTAAAAGCGCTTATTGTCCAACAATATATATGTATATATATATATATATATATAGGGATATTGATCAAATGAGACCAAACCCTTTAGGTAAGAACATAAGATCACATCTAGACCATTTGATTTAATAATCAATGGTCCAGATTTTACTCCCCATTTTAGGCATGGGCGCCTAATGTAAGGGTACCAAAGTAATTTCGTGCTTTAATATAAGGGATATATTTGTAACTCCCCATTTTTTGAATTTGGTAACACAAAACTTGATTTATCTCAATTCCGTGATTTACTCAGTTTTCTCTTTTTCATAAAATTGAAACTGCTCTCCCACAAACACACGATATGCCCCACGACCGAAAACTGCAATTCCAACCTAAGAGTGCAATTTAATTCCATTCAAGAAGTGCATTTCGGCTTTGTCGCTGCTAGGGCTCGTACTTCTCAGAAGTTTGTTTAATTTTCTGTGCGATTTTAGTGTTTACTCCTTGCTAGGGTTCGAACTTCTCCGAATTTGGGTGTAAGTTTTCGTCCGATATTTAGTATTTTTTCTTTGATAGGGTTCTATTTTAGTGTATACAAATATATAGTGTTTTCTAGGTTTGATGATTGGTGCTTTTTCTTGTTGAATTTTTGTTCATATGTTGTGTGTTCATAGTTTATATTTGTTCGATTTCTCAGTTTCGATTTCTCATGTTCGATTTCTCATGTTGTACATTGTATTGTTAGTTGTATAATAATATATATTTAGTTATGTAATATTGTATATGTAACTTTGTGATAATGTATTTTTTGTATTTAATAATGTATTCTCAGTTGTATGGTAATGTATATTAGGTGTATAATAATGTATGTTTAGTTATGTGATAATGCATATTTAGTTCTAAAACATTGTATATTTTAGTTGTGCGATAATGTAGTTGTGCGATAATGTATATATGTTTTGCAATAATGTATATTTAGCTATATATGTGTATACTTAGTGTAAATAGGTATGCATAATCAGTGTGTGGTAATGTATATTTAGGTGTATAATAATGTATGTTTAGTTGTGTGATAATGTATGTATATATGTTATGCAATGATGTATATTGAGCTATATGATAATGTATATTTAGTTGTGTGATAATGTATAATTAGTTGTGTTTTATTATATACTTAGTAGAGATATACTGCATATTATATGTTTTTATAATAATTGGTTCTATATTTTTTGTAGGATTGTTTTATCAACTGAATGGCCAAAAAGAAGGTAAAAAGGGTTGCAGAGAATGGGGCTGAAGATGGGTGGGGGAAGAGGGAGAAATATTCATATCCGACATTATCCACTAGGTCGATTCCCAAGATGTTGGTAAACGTGCTGACCGGACTTTTCCCTGCAGAAACAAATGCGGTTGTGGATATGGGATTTGGAATTTGCTATCGCTCTTTATTGTTGACTTCCCATCCCAGCTAACATTTTGGTTATTGGAAAATTTTAATCCAGCTAGCTCGGAGTTGAAATTGGACAGTTTTAGACGTATTCGGATTGAAGTAGTTGATATCGAGAGCTTATTGGGGTTCCTTAATGGTCAATAGATGTTGAGAAGAAAACAAAGTCGGAGAGTTGTGATTTGTATAATGGATGGCTAGTTATGTTTGAGAGGGAGGATTACAGAGTAATAGCTAATCGTCCAGTTCAATATGTAAAACTCAGTAGATCACATGGAGGGTCAACATGCAGATTTCATAGCAACTTTTTTAGCTAATAAAAATCACAAAACAACCCCAAAATGAAAGTATGATGATTTGTGATTTCATTAAACTTTTTTTTGTAGACGGTTAGTTTGGCATGGTAATCACAGTCGTTTGGAATTTTTACATCACAATCCTTAAAAATCGATCACATTTACAGTAGTTTTTAAAATTACAAAACGACCCCTGGAATGTTTAGGGGTTGATTCTGTGATTTATTTGTTTCACTTTGAAAATTTTTAAGTGGTCATAACCTCTCAATTTTTAAGATACTGATCTTTATGAATAATACACATGCACATAACTTTTTAAAATCACAAAATAGCCCCTAGAACATTTCTAGGGGTCATTCTGTAATTTTTTTGTTTCAATTTGAAATTTTTTACATTTGCAGGGGTCATTCTGAATGCATTAAAGTTTAATGAATAGAAAATGATCATTATGGATATTACAATAGTTCGGTGGTAGGTTCAATTTAGTTTCAAAACTCACACATTCACATAAGTTTTTTAAATCGCAAAATAGCCCCAAAATGAAAGTATGATGATTTGTGATTTCATGAAACTTTAGTTGTACACGGTCTGAAGTAGTTTGGCATGGTAATCACAGTCGTTTGGAGTTTTTACATCACAATCCTTACAAACCGAATGATATTACAGTAGTTTTTAAAATAACATAAAGACCCCTGGAATCTTTGGGGGAGATAATATCTGTTTTTAAAGAGGTTTTTGTCATTCTCAGTTTAGTGTCATGTATTGATATGTGTTAATGTCTGGTTTTTTCATTCTCAGTTTTTTTTTCATTCTCGGTTTTTCATTTTCAGTTTTTTTCATACAACAAACAATCCAATTTATGTATCCAACTGGTGCATACAACTGGTGCACACAACAAACATGACATATCTTGTGCATACAACAAACATACATATCTTGTGCATACAACCGGTGCATACAACAGACATATTTTAGGGGTTGTTTTGCAAATTATAAGATTCTTTTTGTGAAGGCACACTAAATCCATGAAATGTTTAGTTCAGTTAGCTGAATGTTTAGTTCATTTTTCAAAATATGGGTTATTTTACAAAAATTACAAATGACCCCTTTATTGGGTTGTTTAGATATATTTCAAAATTACCAACAACCCTTGAAAGACATGGCCAGCAAATTACTGAAAAGACAAAAGACATAAACCATGCCAACAGATTCCAAAAGACATACATTCTAAAAGCTTCATCACATTGAAGTAAAATACCAATCGTCATTAGTTACACCATAGCCATAAGACATAAAACAGAATTAGACAAGTTCTAAAACCAGAATTGCATCCTGCAGAATTACACAAGTTCTTTACATCCTAACTACTACATATTTCCTCATGCCAGGATCATAAACACTTGATCAGAACCAGGAACGTCATCATTCAGTAATGGATCAATCACGCATAGGATCACGAACATCTGATAGGTCAATCTGTGCGGCATTGGCAGTTTTAAAAACATTGTAAGCCAGTTCATTGTGAAGTATTATTTATGTTGTTTACTAGTAAGACATACATTACAACTAAATAATCTACGACCCGGGTTAGTCAGTGTCCATGATATTTTTAAGGTGTTTCAACGCCACAATCACAGAACTTATTTGTACGAGATTGATGGTGAGAAAATCCAGAGGTGTTTGAGTGGCCCGTAGACACCACAAAGTAAGAAGTGATGCCAAAACACCATTCAATTTTCTAACATATCCCAGCAACAGATATCTAACATCAATTAATAAAAAAAAAATCACTTAAAACATATATATAGGATCGAAAAATCTTGGCTAACTCTGAAAACCGAAACAGATTTGTAAATAAACAACCAATGATAGTGACAAATGTGAAATCTGATGTATTTAACAACAACATAAAAAAATTAACAAATATATACTTACTTGCAATCTTCACCAACTGACCTCATAAAAAAACACGAAAATATTCAGTGAGCATTAGTAAGTAAAGAACATATTCAAATCGCAACATAAAACACCATATCATAGATATGATTAGCCCCATAACTTAAAACTGAAAAATATTCATGATTCAAAATTATTTGTAAAAACAAAATTGCTATAAGAATTAATGATGTAAATATGACCAAAAGTGAAAAAAAAAACAGAAGAAATTGCAACATAACGCATATTTGACAACACCCACTAATTGCGACATAATGCATAATTCAACTTTCCCAACATAATTTCATGAAAACCTAATAAAGATAATTGAAAACTTTAATGTAATCTATTCAACCAAATTCAAAGAAAATTGATGAATTCTGGGAAACCTTATTTAACAAAACACCCGATTCTTACTTGTAGGTGTGTAGTTCAGTCCTTGATATGCAGCAACAGTGAAAAATCGGCCAAGAAGAAATATTTCTGGGGGGAAGGAAGAAGAAGTTATAAGTAGCTTCTGTAGGATCGAAAATGGCATACTAGTAATTAGAAGAAATATGTCTGGGGGGTAAAAAAGGAAAATCAATTAAAAGTAAGGGGCACAAAGGTAATCTCAGTTGGTTTGATTCTTCTTATCCATTATGAACCAAACACATTATTGTGCATTGGAGATATATCCAATAGCCCAATCCATCAAGCAAACACAATAATAGGGCTTATTATATCCAACTAATAAGGTGGGAAAAGAACTTGGGAATTAATCATACACATAACCATCTTGCAACTAAACGAGCCCTAAGTATACACATATATAGCTAAATATACATTATCACACAACTAACTATACATTATCCTATATCTAAATATAAATTTATTGCATAACATATATACATGCCCGCACAACTAAAATATACAGTATTTTAGAACTAAATATGCATTATCACATAACTAAACATACATTATTATACACCTAAATATACATTACCATACAACTGAGAATACATTATTAAATACAAAAAAATACATTATCACAAAGCTACATATACAATATTACATAACTAAATATACATTATTATACAACTAACAATACAATGTACAACATGAGAATTCGAACATGAGAAATCGAAACTAAGAAATCGGACAAATATAAACTATGAACATAATATATGAACAAAAATTCAACAAGAAAAAACACCAATCATCAAACCTAGAAAACACTATATATGTGTATACACTAATATCGAACAGAAAGAAAACACTAAAGTCGAACAGAAAACACAAAAATAGAACCCTATCAGCAAGAAAACACTAAAATTGAACAGAAAACTTACACCCAAATTCAGAGAAGTTCGAACGCTAGCAAGGAGTAAACACTAAAATCGCACCAAAAATTAAACAAACTTCTAAGAAGTACGAGCCCTAGCAGCGACAAAGTCGAAACAACCTCTTGAATGGAATTAAATTGCGCTCTTAAGTTGGAATTTCGGTTTTCGGTCGTGGGGGATATCATGTGTTTGTGGGAGAGCAGTTTCAATATTTTGAAAAAGGAAAACTGAGTAAATCGCGGGATTGAGATAAATCATGTTTTCTGTTACCAAATTCAAAAAATGGGGAATTACAAATATATCCCCTACATTAAAGCAGAAAATTACTCTGGTACCCTTACATTAGGCGCCCATGCCTAAAATGGGGAGTAAAATTTGGACCATTGATTATTAAATCAAATGGTCTACATGTGATCTTATGTTCTTACCTAAAGGGCTAGGTCTCATTTGATCATATCCTATATATATATATTTATTTATTTATCTTTTTGTAACATGTTTTTATTTCTTTTCTAAATAAGTTTTAGGATCAGAAATTTCATGTCATACTCTTGACAGCCATCACCAGTTGGATATATACTTATTATGACATCTGATTTTGCTATGCATTTGATGATGGGAGTTGGCAGAAAATGGCTTCAAAAAATCATAGCAAGCAAGAAAGAAAATGAGAGGTAATATAGTTCAGCCACAATTTTAGACATTTTCAGCTGAATTACCTTTTCCAATCACTGGAATACCTACCAATCCATTCAAATACTCAGAGCATAAAGCTTTTGGAGCTTTCAATCATGAATGCCATGCACTTTGATTTGGTCTCTGTTTGGCTGAATGAATGGAGGCCCTTAAACTTTGTTTTTCAGCCACTTCTTAATTCATGCGCTGTCCATTGCATTAAATGTACATTCCTAAAATGAGGAGCATGTATTAAATGTGAAAAGCAGATTCGATTTGACAACAATAATGCCTATATTACCTAATATTTTGTTCGTTGGCTTTAAAATAATCAAAATGACTCACGTCTCTAAAAAGTTAAGGTTTTAATGGTCATTCATATGGTATCAAAGAGCCAACAAAAGGTCATGAGTTCAAATTCCACTGCTTACCATAAAAATATTCTGCGTGCAAGGTTTCATAAACAATTGTCTTCACGTGAGGGGGCGTGTTAGAGTAATTAAATATTAAATAGTACACCCTTGTAAAAGCTCTAAAATTGGTCATCAATATTTGAATATAAAGAAAAACATTTCAAGATTATCGAATGTGAACGAAACCGAGGTTTAGGGAGTGTTTGCAAACACTTCTGCTTATGGAGGAAGTAATTTACTGTCATGGAAAAGCCAAATAGTTGAGAATCAGGGGATGAAAAGTGTTTGCAAATAGAAGTTGAAAGTTGATTATGTTAAGAGATAGTGTCTGATGGAGAAGTTGCAAAAAATCTTTGTTATATTTGTATGTTAAAAAAATGGTTCTCAACTTTTAGCTTAAAAGAATCATTATTTAATGTTTGCAAATCATGTCAACTTTGGCTTTTATTTTGATTCATTTAATCAAAATCTAAAAGTTTTGCTTCTGATTTTGGAAAAAAAATATTTTTGGTATTTTTGTAAATAAAATGAAGTTTGCTTTCGATATTCTCATCCTCAAATTTGAAAGCTCATACAAAACACTTTAACTTTGATTTTTTTCAACTTTTAGCTTCTATTTGCAAACACTGATTTTCAACGGTTTTTGCTTCTGCAATAAATCACTTCTTCTAAAAGCAGTATTGTTTGCAAACACTCCATTGTGAAGACAAAAATGAAAACATTAATGTATGATCCACTCCCTCCCTGCCATATCCCTCACAATGCTTACTTAAAGGACAGCTTCTCATAAAAGCCAAAAAGGCAAAAACAAGAAAGAAAAATAAGGCTTTCCCAAAAATCAAAAAACTCTGTTTCATGATTTTCATCCTTTAATTTACTCTACTTTATTTGATGATGTTGTCCGTTTTTGTACACTAATACATCAAACTTCCCACTTCAATAATCTTGTCTTTCCTTCAGATTTATTCACATTTTTTTCCTTTGATTCAACATATAAATTCAGAAAACATGGAGAGTATTATTGCTGCTGATCATGACAACATAAATCTTCGTGTTGCATCGTTTGCTTGTTATTTGGACACAGCTAAAGAAAACTTGGTACACAAAGTTTCATCCCATGATCACCTTCCTATTTTATTACACTCATCAAAGGAAAACAAAGATAGTCTCACCAATCTCAGAGTGGACTCATTTTCCTATCTAAACACTTCAGGGGAAAAAAACTTCGTGTTCAATATCCCGGGCCCTATAAAGGACCCGAATACGCCATTCAATTTCTCCCAAGAAAATCCAAAAGACGGCGAAATCAGCATATTCGGAGCTGACAAGTACTTCAACATGAAGCTGGAGTACAACACCGCCCAAAAACACGATGAAAGGCCCGTGATTATGGCCCGAACAGGATCAAATTATCCCGGGTTAAGAACTCCAAGAAGCTTGTGTTCTGAAGTAAATAGCTGGGATAATACCCAAAATGCCCTTATGCAAAATATTCTCCAGAGAAACGGATCATCATCATCGCAGAGAAAACCGAAAAAGGGCAATTTCGGAAAAGATTTTTTCAGGATTTGGCTGCCAAGGACCTTGCTTTGATAATAAAGATGTTGGTATCAATGGAAATGTTACGCGCTACGGCTCAAAGCCTAATCGGACGGTATCTGAACGAGTCGCGTTGGAAAAATCAACGGTTAAGAATGAGGTTGCAAACTTAAGTGAATCAAGAAATTCTATTGAAGTTTTTGGTTTTGGTGATGTATCAAAAGGAGATATTATAGCGACAAAAATGGAGAGAAGACTTTCCATGCTAACTTGGGATGCTATTCCAAAAGGGCAAAATGGTCCAACTTCTAGCACAATGTGTGATGACATGGCTAGTGAGGCAAGTTCAGATTTATTTGAAATAGAGAATATATCAGGATCCATATATCCAATTTTAGCATTATCACAAGATCATGCATCTGTTTGCATGAGTCCAATTTCCCATTATGCCCCTAGTGAAGCCAGCATTCAATGGAGTGTTGTCACAGCGGATAATTGCTCGGTTTCGGATTATTACAACGATGAAAAGAACATAAGTACTGTTGAAGGTGATATTATTATGTCAAGAAATCATAATTCGACGAAAAAAAGTACGAAAAATATGAGAAATGGAGGGGGAAGAGAAGCGCAAAAAAGCCGGTCCGGCGGGCTTTTGGGATGCAAAAGCCAGAAATCAGTGGATGTTGCTGAAAATGTGTGTTGTAAACATAATGGAAAAGCAATGAAGATTAATTAATTTTATGAACATCATTTGTATATTTATGAAAAGAAGAAAAAACAATACTGATTGTATGATTTTCTTGTCAAATACTATTATTAGATGAAAGTGCTTTAGATTTGAATGTTTTGCTATTATGTCCTGGAAAATGCATTACAAAAGCTCAACTCATGATCATATGTATTCTCTTTGTTTGTATCATGGCAATCAAAACGGGAAAAATGCAAAATTAGTCATGCATCTAAAGGGGTATTGTTGCAATATTAGTCCTGCAACTTTTGGAATCGTGATTTAGTCCTGTATGTTATTTTTTTTTTGTATTAATTTTGGTCTCATAATTTGTGTAATTTTAGTCCTAAAAGTTTTAAGTTGGTTGGTCCTGGGGCAATTTTAATATTTCACTTATTCCCAAAATGTGCTTGGTAGCCAAAATATTCAATAATATACTTAGAATCAAGTAGGAAATTATATTAGAGTCTATGTTTATTTACTTAACTGTGAGTTGAATTTTATTTATTATTTATACTATAAATTGCTTAATTAGAGAATAATCTTAAAATTATGAATCCATATCAAAATTCGATATTCAAGTTCTACATGTATTATTTCATAATTAAGAAAATACAAAAAAACACATACAAATTTAGCAAAATTGGTTATTTTGACTAATATGACCAAATGACCACAACTAAGCATAAATTGGCAAATCCTAAAAATATATGAATTAAAATTGTTAGTTTTGTTGAAGGGTAAAATTGTCACAAAACTAAAATTGCAACTTTAAAAGTTACAGGACTACTGGACTAATTTTGCATTTTCCTTATTCCTTATAAGATTATTATCCCCATTATTGAATGTGACCATCCTTGTAAGAAAAGTTTTCTTTCATTAGGTATAAGTTTGATTATATATATATATTATTGTTGTCTGGTTTAAACAGTTGGGACTTTATATGTATATAGAGCAATAAAGGTGACCACACATGAATAATACTAAAAATATTAATTTCAATGTCTACATGCACTCCGGAGTAGATCTGTCTTTGGTAACAATTAAGATTTAAGCCACTCAAGTTGATGACACAATTTCATTAATGAATAGTAAGTGCATGTGAATATAAATTTCTAAGTAATGATTTTATAGTATATATTATTGCAGCATATGCGTAAAGCATGAAGTTGTTCGTCATCGTTTATAAAAAAGCAGCAAAAAATATTTTTGTTATTTCACAACAATAATTTGTATGTATATTTATTAGTGACAAGAATTATATTTGAGTTTTAATTGTTTACAAATGAAAACGAGTTTATAATGATCATCCAGCAACAAAATATATATTATCATATATGCACGGACCATTGACAGTTTATGTTGTGATCATTGGGACGTTCATGCCAAACGTGCGTTTTGCTAATTGTCAAATATGGAAATTTAGATACACATTTTGCTATAATTAAACTTGTAAATATATATTATTATCATAAAAATAAAAGTTCATCATTTCACTTAACATAAATTTTGTGACAGTTTTATATATTATCCTTTTATTTTATTTATTTCTTACTTTTTTATTTTTACATTTTTACTTTTTGGAATTTTTGGGCTTTTAGCAAGTTCCAACTTTGGTCTTGAACTTCAAAATTGCATATGCTGCCTACAACTGTACGAAAAAATATAAGAAGTATATTTTGCTAATACAGTTTGGATTACAGAAACAAGATATGATTACAAATTACAGAAAACAAAAGCAATTTGTAATAAACGAAATTACATAAGCACAATATAAAATTGGTCCGAATCGTGTGTTGAACACACTATCCTTAAAACAGATTCGTCCCCTATTTTGGACGTCTGTTTCCCAGGATAAGACGGGAAAAATCGGATTACCTTATACCCGGTGAACTGAAGATTATGCCTGGATAATATCACCAAAATGCAACAGGAAGCCAAGGAATAAAAGAGCAATATGCAAGAACTTTTGTTATGCAAGTGTAGGAGTTGAGTTGTTTTGATTGTGAAAACCATGAACCTCCTTTTTATAGGCTTCAAGATCAAGCCACCTTAACTCTCCACTACCCCATGACTTGGGGCATTCACTTCCCACTCTTCCATGACTTGGGAGTTTCAAGTGTCATCACTCCCCCACTACTCCATGAGTTGGGAGTTTCAAGTGTCATTACTCTCCCACTACTCCATAAGTTGGGAGTTTTAGGTGTTACAAAATTAAACACCATTAGAGTTAAATGGGTCCAAGAAATTATGCCAAGAACACAATTTCCATTCAATTTTCCAACAACAACTTTTCAAGATAGTGAAGGAATAGAAAAAGAATATCAGTATACATATGTATCTTGAAGTCTCACAAATTTTCCCTATAATTCTTAAAATTAATTGCAAAAATTCCTAATTGTAAAATTAAACCCACCAAATTCATTAAGATTGTGTTTGCATTAATGGATTTAAAGTTAAGAAAAATTCAAGTTTAGACAATCTCATATAATAAAAGGATTAAAACCTTTGAGCTCTCATTTTAAGTTATTGTTTTAAATTATTATGACTGATTAAAAATTGATCATGTATTAGGGGTCATTTAAAATTCTCCCTCAATATATATTCATATATGAAGTTTGGTGCAGCCTCCACGAGTTTGGTTTGTGTAAGTTGGAAAGAAGGGTAGATGTGCCCAAAATGTGCTTAAGCAGGTAATTGGTTAGCAACATTAAATTCTCAGCTGTATTGAAAAGTACAGACCATATTCTCTAAATCATGATGTTTAGATAACCGTTGCTCTCTATTCGGATCTTAGATCCTGAGGAAAATATTACAATTTTCTTTTTTTCCTTAATCGAGTCTAAGCCACTACTGCAGAAACAGTTATTAGCGACAACAATTTGTTGTCACAAAAGGTCGTATGTTGCGGCAAATATATTTTTTTGCGACCACTAGTAGTCGCAATTACGTTGCTGCCAATACTTTGACGCAAAGCTTTATTTGCAACGACTCGCGTTGTTGCAAATGTATTTGCGGCAACATGTTGGCACAAATAATTTATCCGTCGCAATTTATCCTGCTGACGTGGCTTCATTATTTGTGACGGCATGTTGTCGCTAATACTCCAGTATTTAGGACGACTTTTGTTGACGCAAATACATTATTAGCAACAACTACATTGTTCCTAAAGAACCACATGTCGTTGCTAATAGGTAAAGTATTTTTGACTATTTTTATTGACGCAAATAACCTGTAATTGTCGCTAAAACACCTTTTTTTTTCAACCCCCTTCTCGTAATTCATTACCCCATTTTTAAACCTGTATTTACCTAACAATATCAATATTTACGAACACCATAATGCATTTAAAACAACAATATCAACCCAAAAAAAAAAACAAATATCAACATAATATTAATTATCAAACTAACAATATATGTTCACCATTGTGACAAAAACATAAGAGTGGCACATAACAAATGGAACATTGTATCCACTAACTAAGCCTAATCACTTAAATCATCAATTTGATCCTCCCCATCCGATGGATGTGCAGTCGATGATGATGTGTCACGCCCCAAATGGGACGCGACGACGATCAATCACTTAAACAGAAATAATCCAACAGTCTAAACCAATGATACAAAACTCCAAGTGAAATAGAGTCTAATGCAGCGGAATAAAATACACACAAGTACGAGTTACATCTCAAGGTAATTAGTGGTTGCGTACTGATATGTTTATACAGTTTAAGAAATAGTTCGTGGTCACACAGGCACGATGATTCAAGCAAGACAAGAGGATTGCGTACTGATGTGTAGCGCCAATCCCATGCAAGATAATTAGTGGTTGCGTACTGATATGTAGCGCCAACCCATGCATTATAAGTAGTGGTTGCTTACTGATGTGTAGCGCCAACCAAACGTTCCGATTAACTCCAAAATCGTGTGGATTAGACAACGATTCCTTAGTTCTTCCTTGTAACTCCCCGTTCATGATGGTCCAACATCTGTCACCTTATCGCTCCATAGACAAAGACAAAATCCACGTTGGAGCTAGCAAGGCTCGGATTCGTCATAATCATGATTATACCTCAAGTACTACGACTCACTTCCCTTGGACAAACTCCATCCCTCAGTTGCGGGATTAGGACAATGAGGCCGGAGAGTGGAATAGCAGCCGAGCTGCCCGGTTCCATCCCCGACGTATCCATTCCGACTGTGAGCTCAATGCACCAAGTTGACTTAGACAGGAAATTAAGTACACGTTCAGGTAGTCAACCAGGCAGTCGAGTATTATTGATTCAGGGAAGTATTTTAGGAAAGTTTTCGAAAAATTTGCGCAAGGAAATTATGGCGTTGGTGGAGTTATTTGGATGAAGATGATTATCAGGAGGATAAGCAATCTTCGATATGTTGAAAGATTAGGTGGAACATAGGTCCGTTATAGATTCGAAACCGCAAGACGAGGAAGTCGCCCCACGATCGCGTATTAATCGGTCAAAACGATCCGATAATTCAGGGGATTTTTGAGAAAATAAAATATTTTAATCAATAATTAAAGTCAGAGGGTCCAGGGTTGTTTCTTTAAAATAAAAATAATTCGAGTTAGGTTCTTGTAAAAAGAAAAATTACAATTTGCCCCGTTTTGTAAAAACCAATTCTTTTGGGGTTAAAAATTGAATAAATAAATGTCCTGACCTTGAAAAATTATGAGGCCAGTTCCTAAATTCTATAAATTGTTCATAGATTCAGGTTTTTAAAGTTTTGAGGTCGAATTTTTATAAAATTCACACATTAGCCCCAAATTTGTTAAAATTATTATTTTGGTCCCTAAGTTTAAAATAATTAAAACTCACAACCCGGAAGGGCTTTTAATGTGATTCCAGTTGGAAAATGTCACTAAGGTCAGTGGGATATTGGGACAAAAACAGTTTTATAAATAAATAAGTATAGGCCCCTTAACGTTTGAAAATCTCATTTTTGTCCCATTTTGAAATAATTGCCTTTAAGACTTTTAGGGGTCCGATTGTTATGAAATTTGAACCTTGGGTCCAAAATATCATTATGTTATAGTTAAATTAGTATTTCCAGGTGCATGGACTCCATAAGTCCTGGAAATTGTATTTTGGTCATCAAGTTTAATCTTTTACAATTTGGTCCCTCAATTTTTATAAAATTACTTTCCAAGCTCTAAACACTTGGATTTTTGGAATACACTTAAAATATGTTATTTCCAGTCCCTGAGTTAAAATTTCAAATTTTAAAATTAGAGTGTGGTATAGTTTCAAAAATTGCAAAATAGCCCTTAAACTTCTAAAATTTTACAATCTAGTCCTTGGGCTTTTAAGGGTTGATTTTATTTATCTAAAAACTCTTAAAAATTTATTAAAATGTCAAAACATAATTTTTGAACCTGAGTTCAGTCCCAAAAATCGAAAATTACAGAGGGGTTCCTTAAGTTTTATTTTCTTGCAATTAAGTCCACCAACTTTCCATTTTTGCATTTTAAGTCCAAAAGTTGAAATTTAATTAATTATGCTCGACTTGTCCAGGTTATAAATTATTAAAAACATAGATTTCAAGAGTCGTACACATACATATCCTTCTCATACAAAATTTCATCAAGTATAACAATAAAGTGTACATGTATGCCCTATTTTTTGATAAATCGCATTTTTGAGCAACACTTGAGAATTTTTCCAACTTGATACAAGAAGATAGCATGCAATACATAATATATATCTCAAGTGCTCAAAATCAAAATACTACATGTATTTTTAAGTAAAACACCTAGAAGTTGAAAAGATTTTTTCACCCACTTTAAAGATTGATTTGTTGGTGAAAAATGGACTAAATCACTCTTGATGAAGAAGTGACTTAGGTCAGCCCCTAAGTCAAGGAATATCAAAAAAATATAGGAGTTAGAATAAAAAGGTTAAAAATTTAAGGAAAGAAGAAAGAGGTGAAGAATATTGGTAAAATTACACTTACCTTGTGTAGTAGATGAAATGAGACTAGTAGAGGTCTCAAAATGGGTCTCTTTGCTCACTCTTAAAAAAACTCTTAAGGTCAGCCCCTAAAAGTCCAAAAATGAAAATGGAGTATCAAAATTTTGGAAAATAGAAGAGAATAAGAACATGTACTAAAAATCTCATTTCTTACCTTCTAGTCCAAATTCCTTCACAATTTCTTGAGGTCTAGTCAAGATGGTTCCAAGTCTCTATTATCTTCAAGTTGTCTTCTAAGTGTACCTCAAACCAAAAATCAAACTTAGGTTAAGAAGTGAAGATGATGAGCTAGAAATATCAAAATGGATTGAAGAAGAAAATTCCTTACATTGTAGTAGTGATAGTTTCGAAAATAAAGAAGTAAGAAAAGTCCTTGTATTTTTGTTAAGTGTTTGAAGAAAGAAGAAAGTGTTTGAGGATTTGAAGAAATTATTCTTGAAGATATGAAGAAAGTGTGTTTGAAGATATGAAGAAGTGTTTGAAGATATGAGGGAGGTTTGTTTGAAGATATGAAGAAATGTTTGGAGATATGAAGGAGGTGTGTTTGAAGATATGAAGAAATGTTTGAAGATATGAAGATTGTTTGAAGATATGAATAATGTGTGTTTTGAAGATATGAAGATTGTTTGAAGATTTGAAGAATGTGTGTTTTAAAGATATGAAGATTGTTTGAAGATATGAAGAAGGTTTGAAGATATGAATAAATTTGTAGAGAAAAGTAGGAGAATGTTTAGAGAGAAGGGAGAGGATTTTTTTGCTTGGGAGATTAATGATAGTTAATGGGAATAATTAGGGGTTTACGGTAAAAAAAATAACTAGCTTTCTTTATTAGGGACATAAAGCCAAAAGCTAGGTTTTAGAGTGAAACTTAAAATTCATTTTACTACGGGGTTAGTGGGATTTGTAGGAAGATTTTTTTAGCTGTAGGCTTGGAAGACATAAAATAAAATAGAAATGAAATTATCAAAATTTTATTTATTTTTTTGTCCAATAATAATTTATTTGGGAGATACAAAATGATAAAATAGTGATAGAAGAAAAATTGAGTTATTTCCCCATTTAAAGTGATAATTTCGAAAATTAGGGAAAAAAATATTTGGTTTCTTTTCTTTATAAAATTGAGGAAAAAAATAAAATATATATATATCCATAATTAAATATTTAGAAATTTAAAATAAAGATGTGAAATAAGAAATGTGTAATCAAAAAATAAATTGGAAATTGGTTGGGATGAATATAGAATAAGATGAAATATTTGGATAAGGATCGAAATGTACACCTAAATTTTCGAGGGTCTAATATTTCTAAAGTCGTTGTCATTCGATCAATCATTAATACTAGAGGAGAATATAAAATTGCTAAGCTCCAAAAATGCGAAATGCGTAATTGACGTTGGAAGAAATAAATAAAAGTAGAGTCGCATTTCATTAATAATAGGTTTGTGATACATAGCCGAATAAATAATCACTACATAACACCGTATCTCACGTTGTTAAAATTCGGGGCCTCACATTCACCCCTCCTTAAAAGAATTTGGTCCCCAAATTCTCTTCAGAACAACTCTGGATATTGATTCCTCATGTATTCTTCCATCTCCCACGTTGCGTCTTCATCTCGGTTGTGGTTTTGGCATACCACTTTAACCATCGAAATCTCTCTATTACGCAACTGACGTATCTGTTGGTCAATGATCCAGATTGGTTTCTTGATGTAGGATAAATTTTCCATCATAGGAGGAGTATCTTGGGTGATGATACGCTCGGGATCTGGTTGATACTTCTTTAACCTCGATACATGGAATACATCGTGCATTCTCGCATATTGTGCTAGTTACTCGAGTCGGTAGGCTAACTTCCCGATCCTTTGCAAAATTTGTAAGGTTCAATATATCTCGGACTTAGATTGCCTCCCTGATCAATCCTTTCCGTGGCAAGAGTCTGAGAAATACTTCATCTCCGGCTTCAAATTCCAAGTCATTTCTCCTCTTGTCCGCGTAACTCTTTTGGCGGCTCTGAGCTGTGCGGATCCGTTCCTTGATCAACTTGACCTTCTCCATGGCCTCCTGAACTAAGTCGACCTTTGGAATCGATGGTGACTTTCGTTTCTCTTTTGGAGTCCATTGGTCATCAATCTCCCAGTGTCGTGGGGATCTACACTTCCGCCCATACAAGGCTTCGTAGGGTGTCATCCCAATTGTGGTCTGATAGCTATTATTATAGGCGAACTCGGCCAATGGTAAGTGTGAATCCCAACTTCATTGGAAGTCTAACGTGCATGCTTTCGCGACATGTCTTCCAGGGTTTGAATCGTTCACTCGTGTGGTCGTCGGTTTGTAGATGTCTTTGTTGTCTTTGAAACTTAGCGAGGTACCCGATTACTCATGTAAGCATTTAACACGGAGACAAACCTCGGGTCTCTGTTCTGACACTATGTCGACCGGCACTCCATGCAGTCGAATGATCACTCGGATATAAATCTGCGCAAGTTTCTACAAGCTGTCGGTTTTCTTCATGGGTAAGAAGTGTGCAGATTTCGTGAGTCGGTCTACGACTACCCATATGGCGTCATCGCCTCGTCTGGTCCTTGGTAGATCTGTCACGAAATCCATCGTTATGTGTTCCCATTTCCACTCTGGAATTCTCAACGGTTGTAATAAACCAGATGTCGCTGGTGTTCTGTTTTTATTCGTTTGACAAGTCAAACATCTCGCAACGAACTCTGCTACCTGGTTCTTCATGTTAACCCACCAGTAATGCCATTTCAAGTCTTTATACATCTTGTTTCTTCCAGGGTGTATAGTGTATTTCGAACGGTGTGCTTCTGAGAGAATTCTACTCCTAATCTGCTCGTCACTTGGTACACAGACTCGATTTCGGAATCTGATGATTCCATCTTCATGTATCGAGAATTCTGATCTCTCTCCTTTAACTATCTTCTCTTTCAGTTTTTGAAGTTGTACATATGTCCCCTGTGCTGCATTGATCTCGTTCAGTAGATCGGGTTTAACCAATATGTTAGCACATGAAATGTGAGTATTGGTTCTTGTTGGATTCCAAGTGCTCAACTCTTCTAATGATTTCCACTCTCGAATCATTAGTCTGGCTAAACTCGCCTTTCTGTTCAAGGCGATAGCTACTATGTTAGCTTTCCCGGGATGGTATTGAGTATCAAAGTGATAGTCCTCAATTAACTCCATCCATCTCCGTTGCCTCAGATTGAGGTCTTTATGAGAGAATAGATACTTCAAGCTCTTGTGATCTATGAAAATTGTGAATGTTGCTCCGTGGAGATAGTGTCTCCATTTATTTAACGCGAATAATGTCGCTGCAAATTCCAAGTCATGTGTTGGGTAATTGGACTCATACGGCTTGAGCTTTCGTGATGCATAAGCGATGACCTTTCCTTCATGCATGAGCACTGCTCCTAGTCCTTCCTTTGATGTATCACTGTAGACGACAAAGTTTTCTGTTCCCTTTGGAAGGGCTAAGATCGGAGTCAGTAGTGAGTCGCTTTTCACTCTTGGAAACTAGCCTCACACTTGTCATTCCACACAAAGTTGACTTGCTTCTGGGTTAGTCGAGTGAGTGGTCCGGCTATCTTGGGAAAATCCTGAATAAATCTTTGATAATATCCAGCTTGTCCTAAGAAACTTCTGATCTCCATTACAGACTCGGGTTGTTTCCATTCAACCAATGTATGTACCTTCGAAGGGTCTACGGCGATCCCAGTGTCGGATACTAAGTGTCCCAAGAATGCGACTTCACTAAGCCAAAATTCGCACTTGCTGAATTTGGCATACAGCTTGTGCTCTCGTAGTATCTCCAAAACAATTTTCAGATGACGTTCATGTTGTTTTCTAGACTTAGAGTATACGAGTATGTCATCAATGAATCTCACGACGAATTGATCCAAATAAGGTTGAAAGACTCGATGCATCAGATCCATAAATGATGTTGGTGCGTTCGTCAGACCGAAAGACATCACTACAAACTCGTAGTGTCCATATCTTGTTTGAAATGCCGTTTTGGAAATGTCTTCTTCACGGATCTTCAGTTGATAATATCCTTGTTGTAAATCAAACTTCGAGTACATCGTCGCTCCTTGAAGTTGATCAAATAGTTCGTCTATCCTCGAGAGGGGATATTTAGTGGTAACATCTAGTCGAGATCGTATAGTAGTCACATCCTTAATGTATCTTATCCGTGATACCTAAACCACAAGTCAAATTCCCTTACTTAAGCTTGTGCAAGTACTTGAGAATGAATAACACAAGGGTATTATCATTTATCAATATACTTAATGATTCCCCTATTATCATTTTCCCCAAAGTAATATCATTAGGTGTCTAGATCCCATAATATATCACATCCAAATCATATACTTATCAAGAGATATCCTAATATTCTTCGAATCTCACCATATCAGGCATTATAATCTCTAAATCACAGATTTTCTAAATCACCTAACGTCCAAATAGAGGAATATCCGGATATCTTAACACTATAACAGCCCAAAAGAGTTCAAATATTCATCCAAGATTCAACTTAGGTCATCTAGTAGTGGTACTCAATCCAAGGTCAGAGGAACCTATCCTAGGTCAGCTCGGTGTAAGTTTCCATCTTACTAGCCGAGCTGTGATACCATAACTGTCACGCCCCAAACGCGACGCGATGACGATCAATCACTTAAATGAAATAATCCAATGATCTAAACCAATGATACAAAACTCCAAGTGAAATAGTCTAATGCAAAATGGAATAAAATACACACAAGTACGAGTTACATCTCAAGGTCCGACAATATCCAAATACAATCCATCAAAATATTCGAATTTAAACTTACAGTCCAAACTAAAACAGAATGAAGGAGTTCAACAATAACAAACGCAAAAGAAAATGTCGCTCGACATCAATGATTATAGGAACTAGTACGACAGGCGGAGCACGGGATTCAGTCCGTGGTAGGTTTGACGTCTTCAACGTACTCCTCATCTAAAGGTTAGAAAACAGGAGGGGATGAGACAGAAATCTAAGTGGATGGGGTGATCGTGTGAGAGTGTGGCGATGTATATAGTTAATGCAAAAAAACAGTTGTATGAAAACGCGTGAGGTATGAAGCATGTATTCACACACAGTCCACAAGCGTCGTGATAAATATATATTAAGTAATATATTTATACAGTTTAAGAAATAGTTCGTGGTCACACAGGCACGATGATTCAAGCAAGACAAGAGGATTGCGTACTGATGTGTAGCGCTAATCCCATGCAAGACAATTAGTGGTTGCGAGCTAATATGTAGCGCCAACCCATGCATTACAAGTAGCGGTTGCTTACTGATGTGTAGCGCCAACCAAACGTTCCGATTAACTCCGGAATCGTGTGGATCAGACAACGATTCCTTCGTTCTTTCTTGTAACTCCCCGTTCATGATGGTCCAAGACCTGTCACCTTATCGCTCCATAGGCAAAGACAAAATCCACGTTGGAGCTAGCAAGGCTCGGATTCGTCATAATCATGATTACACCTCAAGATACTACGACCCGCTTCCTCGACAAACTCCGTCCCTGAGTTGCGGGATTAGGACGATGGGGCCGGAGAGTGGAATAGCAGTCGAGCTGCCCGGTTCCATCCCCGACGTATCCATTCCGACTATGAGCTCGACGCACCAAGTTGACTTAGATAGGAAAGTAAGTACACGTTCAGGTAGTCAACCAGGCAGTCGAGTATTATTGATTCAGGGAAGCATTTTAGGAAAGTTTTCGAAAAATTTGCGCAAGGCAATTATGGCGTTGGTGGAGTTATTTGGATGAAGATGATTATCAGGAGGATAAGCAATCTTCGATATGTTGAAAGATTAGGTGGAACATAGGTCCGTTATAGATTCGAAACCGCAAGACGAGGAAGTCGCCCCACGATCGCGTATTAATCGGTCAAAACGATCCGATAATTCAGGGGATTTTTGAGAAAATAAAATATTTTAATCAATAATTAAAGTCAGAGGGTCCAAGGCTGTTTCTTTAAAATAAAAATAATTCGAGTTAGGTTCTTGTAAAAAGAAAATTTACAATTTGCCCCGTTTTGTAAAAACCAATTCTTTTGGGGTTAAACATTGAATAAATAAATGTCCCGACCTTGAAAAATTATGAGGTCAGTTCCTAAATTCTCTAAATTGTTCATAGATTCAGGTTTTTAAAGTTTGAGGTCGAGTTTTTATAAAATTCTCACATTAGCCCCAAATTTGTTAAAATTGTCATTTCGGTCCCTAAGTTTAAAATAATTGGAACTCACAACCCGGAAGGGATTTTAATGTGATTCCAGTTGAAAAATATCACTAAGGTCAGTGGGATATTGGGACAAAAACATTTTTAAAAATAAATAAGTATATGCCCCTTAACTTTTAAAAATCTCATTTTTGTCTCATTTTGAAATAATTGCCTTTAAGGCTTTTAGGGGTCCGATTGTTATGAAATTTGAACCTTGGGTCATTATGTTATAGTTAAATTAGTATTTTCAGGTGCATGGACTCCATAAGTGCTGGAAATTGTATTTTTCTCTTCAAGTTTAATCTTTTACAATTTGGTCCCTCATTTTTTATAAAATTACTTTCCAAGCTCTAAACACTTGGATTTTTGGAATACACTTAAAATATGTTATTTCCAGTCCCTTAAGAGTTAAAGTTTCAAATTTTAAAATTAGGGTCTGGTACAGTTTCGAAAATTGCAAAATAGCCCTCAAACTTCTAAAATTTTACAATCTAGTCCTTGGGCTTTTAAGGGTTGATTTTATTTATCTAAAAGATATTAAAACTTTATTAAAATGTCAAAACATAATTTTTGAGCCCGAGTTCAGTCCCAAAAATCAAAAATTACAGAGGGGTCCCTTAAGATTTATTTTCTTGCAATTAAGTCCACCAACTTTCCATTTTTGCATTTTAAGTCCAAAAGTTGAAATTTAATTAATTATGCTCGACTTGTCCAGGTTATAAATTATTCAAAACATAGATTTCAAGAGTCGTACACATACATATCCTTGTCATACAAAATTTCATCAAGTATAACAATAAAGTGTACATGTATGCCCTATTTTTTGATAAATCGCATTTTTGAGCAACACTTGAGAATTTTTCCAACTTGATACAAGAAGATAGCATGAAATACATAATATATATATCAAGTGCTCAAAATCAAAATACTACATGTATTTTTAAGTAAAACACCTAGAAGTTGAAAGGAATTTTCCACCCACCTTAAAGATTGATTTGTTGGTGAAAAATGGACTAAATCACTCTTGATGAAGAAGTGACTTAGGTCAGCCCCTAAGTCAAGGAATATCAAAAAAATACAAGAGTTAGAATATTGAGGTTAAAAATTTAAGGAAAGAAGAAAGAGGTGAAGAATATTGGTAAAATTACACTTACCTTGTGTAGTAGATGAAATGAGACTAGTAGAGGTCTCAAAATGGGTCTCTTTGGTCACTCTTAAAAAAACTCTTAAGGTCAGCCCCTAAAAGTCCAAAAATGAAAATGGAGTATCAAAATTTTGGAAAATAGAAGAGAAGAAGAAAATGTACTAAAAATCCCATTTCTTACCTTCTAGTCCAAATTCCTTCACAATTTCTTGAGGTCTAGTCAAGATGGTTCCAACTCTCTATTATCTTCAAGTTGTCTTCTAAGTGTACCTCAAACCAAAAATCAAACTTAGGTTAAGAAGTGAAGAGGATGAGCTAGAAATATCAAAATGGATTGAAGAAGAAAATTCCATACATTGTAGTAGTGATAGTTTCGAAAATAAAGAAGTAAGAAAAGTTCTTGTGTTTTTGTTAAGTGTTTGAAGAAAGAAGAAAGTGTTTGAGGATATGAAGAAATTATTCTTGAAGATATGAAGAAAGTGTGTTTGAAGATATGAAGAAGTGTTTGAAGATATGAGGGAGGTGTGTTTGAAGATATGAAGAAATGTTTGGAGATATGAAGGAGGTGTGTTTGAAGATATGAAGATTGTTTGAAGATATGAAGAATGTGTGTTTTGAAGATATGAAGATTGTTTGAAGATTTGAAGAATGTGTGTTTTAAAGATATGAAGATTGTTTGAAGATATGAAGAAATTTGTAGAGAGAAATAGGAGAATGTTTAGAGAGAAGGGAGAGGATTTTTTTGCTTGGGAGATTAATGATAGTTAATGGGAATAATTAGGGGTTTAGGGTAAAAACAATAACTAGCTTTCTTTATTAGGGACATGAAGCCAAAAGCTAGGTTTTATAGGGAAATTTAAAATTCATTTGACTAAGGGGTTAGTGAGATTTGTAGGAATATTTTTTTAGTTGTAGGCTTGGAAGACATAAAATAAAATAGAAATGAAATTATCAAAATTTTATTTATTTTTTTGTCCAATAATAATTTAGTTGGGAGATACAAAATGATAAAATAGTGATAGAAGAAAAATTGAGTTATTTTCCCCATTTAAAGTGGTAATTTCGAAAATTAGGGAAAAAAATATTTGGTTTCTTTTCTTTATAAAATTGAGGGAAAAAATAAAATGTATATATATCCATAATTAAATATTTAGAAATTTAAAATAAAGATGTGAAATAAGAAATGTGTAATCAAAAAATAAATTGGAAGTTGGTTGGGATGAATTATAGAATAAGATGAAATATTTGGATAAGGATCGAAATGTACTCCTAAATTTTTCGAGGGTCTAATATTTCTAAAGTCGTAGTCATTCGATCAAGCATTAATACTAGATGAGAATATAAAATTGCTAAGCTCCAAAAATGCGAAATGCGTAATTGACGTTGGAAGAAATAAATAAAAGTAGAGTCGCGTTTCATTAATAATAGGTTTGTGATACATAGCCGAATAAATAATCACTACATAACACCGTATCTCACGTTGTTAAAATTCGGGGCCTCACATTCACCCCTCCTTAAAAGAATTTGGTCCCCAAATTCTCTTCAGAACAACTCTGGATATTGATTCCTCATGTATTCTTCCATCTCCCACGTTGCGTCTTCATCTCGGTTGTGGTTTTGGCATACCACTTTAACCATCGAAATCTCTCTATTACTTAACCGCGTATTCATTGGTCAATGATCCAGATTGGTTTCTTGATGTAGGATAAATTTTCCATCATAGGAGGAGTATCTTGGGTGATGATACGCTCGGGATCTAGTTGATACTTCTTTAACCTCGATACATGGAATACATCGTGCATTCTCGCATATTGTGCTAGTTACTCGAGTCGGTAGGCTAACTTCCCGATCCTTTGCAAAATTTGTAAGGTTCAATATATCTCGGACTTAGATTGCCTCCCTGATCAATCCTTTCCGTGGCAAGAGTCTGAGAAATACTTCATCTCCGGCTTCAAATTCCAAGTCATTTCTCCTCTTGTCCGCGTAACTCTTTTGGCGGCTCGTTTGTCGGATCCGTTCTTGATCAACTTGACCTTCTCCATGGCCTCCTGAACTAAGTCGACCTTTGGAATCGATGGTGACTTTTCGTTTCTCTTTTGGAGTCCATTGGTCATCAATCTCCCAGTGTCGTGGGGATCTACACTTCCGCCCATACAAGGCTTCGTAGGGTGTCATCCCAATTGTGGTCTGATAGATATTATTATAGGCAAACTCGGCCAATGGTAAGTGTGAATCCCAATTTCATTGGAAGTCTAACGTGCATGCTCGCAGCATGTCTTCTAGGGTTTGAATCGTTCGCTCAGACTGGTCATCAGTTTGTAGATGTGCTGTTGTGCTGAAACTTAGCAAGGTACCCAATTACTCATGTAAGCATTTCCAGAATCTGGAGACAAACCTCGGGTCTCTGTCTGACACTATGTCAACTGGCACTCCATGCAGTCGAATGATCACTCGGATATAAATCTGCGCAAGTTTCTGCAAGCTGTCGGTTTTCTTCATGGGTAAAAAGTGTACAGATTTCGTGAGTCGGTCTACGACTACCCATATGGCGTCATCACCTCGCCTGGTCCTTGGTAGATGCATCCTTAAATCCATCGTTATGTGTTCCCATTTCCACGGGAATTCTCAACGGTTGTAATAAACCAGATGTCGTTGGTGTTCTGTTTTTATTCGTTTGACAAGTCAAACATCTCGCAACGAACTCTGCTACCTGGTTCTTCATGTTAACCCACCAGTAATGTCATTTCAAGTCTTTATACATCTTGTTTCCTCCAGGGTGTATAGTGTATTTGAACGGTGTGCTTCTCGAGAGAATTACGCTCCTAATCGCTCGTCACTTGGTACACGGACTCGATTTCAGAATCTGATGATTCCATCTTCATGTATCGGGAATTCTGATCTCTCTCCTTTAACTATCTTCTCTTTCAGTTTTTGAAGTTGTACATATGTCCCCTGTGCTGCATTGATCTCGTTCAGTAGATCGGGTTTAACCAATATGTTAGCACATGAAATGTGAGTATTGGTTCTTGTTGGATTCCAAGTGCTCAACTCTTCTAATGATTTCCACTCTCGAATCATTAGTCGGCTAAACTCGCTTTGTTCAAGGCGATAGCTACTATGTTAGCTTTCAGGGATGGTATTGAGTATCAAAGTGATAGTCCTCAATTAACTCCATCCATCTCCGTTGCCTCGCATTGAGGTCTTTATGAGAGAATAGATACTTCAAGCTCTTGTGATCTATGAAAATTGTGAATGTTGCTCGTGGAGATAGTGTCTCCATTTCTTTAACGCGAATAATGTCATTTGCAAATTCCAAGTCATGTGTTGGGTAATTGGACTCATACGGCTTGAGCTTTCGTGATGCATAAGCGATGACCTTTCCTTCATGCATGAGCATTGCTCCTAGTCCTTCCTTTGATGTATGTTGTAGACGACAAAGTTTTTTTCCCTTTGGAAGGGCTAAGATCGAGTCTGTAGTGAGTCGTTTCTTGACTCTTGGAAACTAGCCTCACACTTGTCATTCCACACAAACTTGACTTGCTTGCGGGTTAGTCGAGTGAGTGGTCCGCTATCTTGGGAAAATCCCTGAATAATATCCGAACTTGTCCTAAGAAACTTGATCTCCATTCTGTTCGGGTTGTTTCCATTCAACAATGTATGTACCTTCGAAGGGTCTACGGCGATCCCAGTGTCGGATACTAAGTGTCCCAAGAATGCGACTTCACTAAGCCAAAATTCGCACTTGCTGAATTTGGCATACAGCTTGTGCTCTCGTAGTATCTCCAAAACAATTTCCAGATGGCGTTCATGCTCTTTTCTAGACTTAGAGTATACGAGTATGTCATCAATGAATCTCACGACGAATTGATCCAAATAAGGTTGAAAGACTCGATGCATCAGATCCATAAATGCTGCTGGTGCGTTCGTCAGACCGAAAGACATCACTACAAACTCGTAGTGTCCATATCTTGTTTGAAATGCCGTTTTGGAAATGTCTTCTTCACGGATCTTCAGTTGATAATATCCTTGTTGTAAATCAAACTTCGAGTACATCGTCGCTCCTTGAAGTTGATCAAATAGTTAAATCTATCCTCGAGGGGATATTTAGTGGTAACATCTAGTCGAGATCGTATAGTAGTCACATCCTTAATGTATCTTATCCGTGATACCTAAACCACAAGTCAAATTCCCTTACTTAAGCTTGTGCAAGTACTTGAGAATGAATAACACAAGGGTATTATCATTTATCAATATACTTAATGATTCCCTATTATTATCATTTTCCCCAAAGTAATATCATTAGGTGTCTAGATCCCATAATATATCACATCCAAATCATATACTTATCAAGAGATATCCTAATATTCTTCGAATCTCACCATATCAGGCATTATAATCTCTAAATCACGGATTTTCTAAATCACCTAACGTCAAATAGAGGAATATCAGGATATCTTAACACTATAAAGCCCAAAAGAGTTCAAATATTCATCCAAGATTCAACTTAGGTCATCTAGTAGTGGTACTCAATCCAAGGTCGAGAGGAACCTATCTAGACCAGTCGGCTCGGTGTAAGTTTCCATCTTACTAGCCGATTTGTGATACTATAATGCATCACGCCCCAAACGCGACGCGATGACGATCAATCACTTAAACGAAATAATCCAACAATCTAAACCAATGATACAAAACTCCAAGTGAAATAGAGTCTAATGCGTGGAATAAAATACACACAAGTACGAGTTACATCTCAAGGTCCGACAATATCCGAATACAATCCATCAAAATATTCGAATTTAAACTTACAGTCAAACTAAAAACGAGAATGAAGGAGTTCAACAATAACAAACGCAAAAGAAAATGTCGCTCGACATCAATGATTATAGGAACTAAGACGACGGGCGGAGCACGGATTGATCCGTGGTAGGTTTGACGTCTTCAACGTACTCCTCATCTAAAGGTTAGAAAACGAGGAGGGGATGAGGTAAATCTAAGTGGATGGGGTGATCGTGTGAGAGTGTGGCGATGTATATAGTTAATGCTTGATTGTATGAAAATGCGTGAGGTATGAAGCATGTATTCACACATCCACAAAGCGTCGTGATAAATATATATTAAGTAATATATTTATACGATTTAAGAAATAGTTCGTGGTCACACAGCACGATGATTCAAGCAAGACAAGAGTATTGCGTCTCGATGTGTAGCGCTAATCCCATGCAAGACAATTAGTGGTTGCGAGCTAATATGTAGCGCCAACCCATGCATTACAAGTAGCGGTTGCTTATCGATGTGTAGCGCCAACCAAAGCGTTCGATTAACTCCTAATCGTGTGGATCGGACAACGATTCCTTCGTTCTTTCTTGTAACTCCCCGTTCATGATGGTCCAAGACCTGTCACCTTATCGCTCCATAGGCAAAGACAAAATCCACGTTGGAGCTAGCAAGGCTCGGATTCGTCATAATCATGATTACACCTCAAGTACTACGACCCGCTTCCCTTGGACAAACTCCGTCCCTCAGTTGCGGGATTAGGACGATGGGGCCGGAGAATGGAATAGCAGTCGAGCTACCCGGTTCCATCCCCGATGTATCCATTCCGACTATGAGCTCGACGCACCAAGTTAACTTAGATAGGAAAGTAAGTACACGTTCAGGTAGTCAACCAGGCAGTCGAGTATTATTGATTCAGGGAAGCATTTTAGGAAAGTTTTCGAAAAATTTGCGCAAGGCAATTATGGCGTTGGTGGAGTTATTTGGATGAAGATGATTATCAGTAGGATAAGCAATCTTCGATATCTTGAAAGATTAGGTGGAACATAGGTCCGTTATAGATTCGAAACCGCAAGACGAGGAAGTCGCCCCACGATCGCGTATTAATCGGTCAAAACGATCCGATAATTCAGGGGATTTTTGAGAAAATAAAATATGTTAATCAATAATTAAAGTCAGAGGGTCCAAGGCTGTTTCTTTAAAATAAAAATAATTCGAGTTAGGTTCTTGTAAAAAGAAAATTTACAATTTGCCCCGTTTTGTAAAAACCAATTTTTTTTTGGTTAAACATTGAATAAATAAATGTCCCGACCTTGAAAAATTATGAGGTCAGTTCCTAAATTCTCTAAATTGTTCATAGATTCAGGTTTTTAAAGTTTGAGGTCGAGTTTTTATAAAATTCTCACATTAGCCCCAAATTTGTTAAAATTGTCATTTCGGTCCCTAAGTTTAAAATAATTGGAACTCACAACCCGGAAGGACTTTTAATGTGATTCCAGTTGAAAAATATCACTAAGGTCGGTGGGATATTGGGACAAAAACATTTTTAAAAAGTATAGGCCCCTTAACTTTTAAAAATCTCATTTTTGTCCCATTTTGAAATAATTGCCTTTAAGGCTTTTAGGGGTCCGATTGTTATGAAATTTGAACCTTGGGTCATTATGTTATAGTTAAATTAGTATTTTCAGGTGCATGGACACTATAAGTGCTGGAAATTGTATTTTTCTCCTCAAGTTTAATCTTTTACAATTTGGTCAGTAATTTTTTATAAAATTACTTTAAAAAATATTACTTTCCAAGCTCTAAACACTTGGATTTTTGGAATACACTTAAAATATGTTATTTCCAGTCCCTTAAGAGTTAAAGTTTCAAATTTTAAAATTAGGGTCTGGTACAGTTTCGAAAATTGCAAAATAGCCCTCAAACTTCTAAAATTTTACAATCTAGTCCTTGGGCTTTTAAGGGTTGATTTTATTTATCTAAAAACTCTTAAAACTTTATTAAAATGTCAAAACATAATTTCTGAGCCCGAGTTCAGTCCCAAAAATCGAAAATTACAGAGGGGTCCTTTAAGTTTTATTTTCTTGCAATTAAGTCCACCAACTTTCCATTTTTGCATTTTAAGTCCAAAAGTTGAAATTTAATCAATTATGCTCGACTTGTCCAGGTTATAAATCATTCAAAACATAGATTTCAAGAGTCATACACATACATATCCTTGTCATACAAAATTTCATCAAGTATAACAATAAAGTGTACATGTATGCCCTATTTTTCGATAAATCACATTTTTGAGCAACACTTGAGAATTTTTCCAACTTGATACAAGAAGATAGCATGCAATACATAATATATATCTCAAGTGCTCAAAATCAAAATACTACATGTATTTTTAAGTAAAACACCTAGAAGTTGAAAGGAATTTTCCACCCACCTTAAAGATTGATTTGTTGGTGAAAAATGGACTAAATCACTCTTGATGAAGAAGTGACTTAGGTCAGCCCCTAAGTCAAGGAATATCAAAAAAATACAAGAGTTAGAATATTGAGGTTAAAAATTTAAGGAAAGAAGAAAGAGGTGAAGAATATTGGTAAAATTACACTTACCTTGTGTAGTAGATGAAATGAGACTAGTAGAGGTCTCAAAATGGGTCTCTTTGGTCACTCTTAAAAAAACTCTTAAGGTCAGCCCCTAAAAGTCCAAAAATGAAAATGGAGTATCAAAATTTTGGAAAATAGAAGAGAAGAAGAAAATGTACTAAAAATCCCATTTCTTACCTTCTAGTCCAAATTCCTTCACAATTTCTTGAGGTCTAGTCAAGATGGTTCCAACTCTCTATTATCTTCAAGTTGTCTTCTAAGTGTACCTCAAACCAAAAATCAAACTTAGGTTAAGAAGTGAAGAGGATGAGCTAGAAATATCAAAATGGATTGAAGAAGAAAATTCCATACATTGTAGTAGTGATAGTTTCGAAAATAAAGAAGTAAGAAAAGTTCTTGTGTTTTTGTTAAGTGTTTGAAGAAAGAAGAAAGTGTTTGAGGATATGAAGAAATTATTCTTGAAGATATGAAGAAAGTGTGTTTGAAGATATGAAGAAGTGTTTGAAGATATGAGGGAGGTGTGTTTGAAGATATGAAGAAATGTTTGGAGATATGAAGGAGGTGTGTTTGAAGATATGAAGAAATCCCATTTCAAGCGGTAACACCGACACATGTCGTTGTAGGACTTGTGGTGGAGATGCTCCAATGCAATGTTATTGTGGTTTTCAAGTGAGAGTACAAACTTCAAAGACAAAGAGGAACCCCGAACGACGATTCGTATCTTGTCCACAAAGAGGGGTAAGTTTTTGGTTGTTGTATCAGCTACATTATTTGAGTTGACCATGTAAATATTTGATTTCAAAAATCTCTCCTATTACCTTACTCTCATGTTTCATAACACTATGTTTTAATTTTTTTTTCAGAATAATAAATGTGGGTTCTTCTATTGGTGTGATCCAGAATTAACTCAATTAAGTGATTATTCACAAGAAGTGATTAATGGATTGGTAGATAACCTTCAATCTGTTAAGGCCGAATTGGCTAGTCTTAGAGTCCGTACACAACAACAACACACAACATTACTAAACTCTCCTGGTTTATAACATGTGGTGCTGTGTGATTTTGGCATTTTGGTACTACAAATTTGCGTGTTTTAGTAGTTTATCAATTATGATATTTCCTTGGTTAGTATGTTAAACTAGTAGTTGAATATCTTGTTTTGTAATATGTAAATTAGTTGTTCTGTATGGTTGCAGTATATGATAAGTGAACTTTGTGCTAGTTTTGTTAATGATTAATTGTTGTTGGGTATCGTTCTGTGCATATTACATACCAATTTTTTGTTTTAATTTATTAGAGATCCAGCTGTATAACCAATTGTTCAGTGCAAGATGTGGTTTATTGATATAAATAGTAGTTGGAAATTTTGTAATGAGGTTTGGTTAAGATAGTAGTGTAGTGAAGGAAATGATTAGAATGTGGACCTCATCAAGATGAAATATTTAATTACGTGCAGTTATGTGTTGTCTGCATCTGTTAAGGGCAAGATATTCAGAAAAATATTTGATTCTCCAATTGAAGTGATGTAAGATTCTTTGCATGCAATTGGCAAATGTGCATCAGAGATATTTCACATTACTTGACATGTCCATCTACAGATATGATGGGGATATGTGTTGCCTTTCCAAGTCTCACTCATTCCAAATTTGACCATTCTATATCAACTAACACATTTTGGCGTGTCTTAGAATGGTCTCACTTTTTCTATAAATGGGATGTTGGTATTGGTATATCATACCTGCACAACCATATTAACAATAACAAATAACAGAAGCTATTTTGTTCCTACTCAAAATGGCTCCCAAATTTCTATTGAGACAAGAAGATTTCATATATGATTTGGAGTAGATGCAAAGGGCTGATAAGCTTTTCACTGAGGTGTTGCTTGATCAACATGCCATTGGAAGCTTCAACGTTGACGGGCCGAATGTTCATGCCTTATTAATTGCCCAAGATGTTGTAAACAATGAACTAAACAAAGCTTTCAATTATGGAGCTGATGACCATGTGCTTCCACATCCACCGTATGGTGCACAATATTTGACAAACACAAACATATAAAATTAAATAAATATTTTATGAAAATAATTAATTCAAAATATAACATTATATATTTACAGGTGGGCCCAATATCACAGCTTTACACGAACATCAAGACATTCTTTACGGATTATTAGGGACATTCTGACATAATGGAGGGCTACCATTTTATTTGGACATCTTTTGACTTTATGTTGCCTGGCAGCAAGGAGCTTGGTGATAGGTGTCTCACAGATGTGTGGAGATCATCATGTCCACTGATTAACTATGTGATTATAGAGTTACATTATCCAGGGCGAGTCATGCGGCAGTTTGACATGATGCAATTAATCCCTGGGCCTATTCCACCACATCACGAAACATTGCATGATGTAGATCGTAGAGGATAGTCGGGTAAAGATTAGACTATTAAACACCGATTATATATTGCTCAGTGGGTATACCGACATGAATTTATTGTTACAACATAGTATTGCAATGCATCCAGACGCCCAGATGAGGGATACATCCGGTGGTTTGATAACATTACACGTCGTTTGATATCTCTCTCACGTAAGTCTATGACTCAGGGATATCAACCATCATCGTCAGTTGCATGTGATGCTATGGTACATTTAGATCATATGATATATAATTAAAGAGTATTTATCTTTATGATTTTAATTTTATTATGTTTTATGTTTGTTTCAGGAACAAGCACTTGAGAAACTAAGGATTACTCAAGAAGAGGAGGATGATTATGACTCATTCAGGAGGTCCTTTAGCGAGATATATACGGAGGTTCGGCCATACTTTTGTGAGAATCGAGTCTCAGTTCCTACACCTGATCAGCAGCATGTGCTTACAGCACCACCACAAGGTGGTACATTGAGAAGGGGAAGAAGAAGTACAAGAGAAACCGGAGAGACTAGTACCAGGGGAACGACGATGGTTCATCATGATACGACTACACCACCAGTTTATGTCGGAGGCCCATCTACATCGACACTTCCGACGTTACATGGTATGGACAACACTTCTGCTTATTATATGAATCAACAAACACATTTGGACGAGCCGGTCACCCCTTACTGGGGTATGCCATTATACGTCTCACCTACTCGCTACATCCTGTAATGTGATAGATGTCTCTCCTACTCAAAAATGGAATGTATGCATCTCTGGTCGACATCTCTCAACTAAAGCAGTCATTAGGTGGCAGTAAATATCGAAGTGTCCACACCGATAAACACCATAAAAACCCATATCATATAACATATGGATTACACGATAGGGCAACCTTAACTTTCCGTCATTATTATCATCATCTAAAGACCAAAATGGCTCCGACCCATGCTTTACACGCAAAATCGTATCAATAGATTCACCTGAGTACACATAACTAGATCGATGACGAGACTGTGCATAAATAACAATCGTATCTCTAGGACCATATAATGATACAATATACATGCCTGCAATAACACCAACAATGACACAAAGTCAATAAACAACATGTGAAATGGATAGATGCAATAAACTACACGTGGACATAAGAAAGTAACAAACTACATGCATACAATAAAAACAAACACGCCAAATGTTACAAACTACAATCATACATAAATAATGGCAGAAATAAAAACAAACATGCCAAACGTTACAAACTACAGTCATAAGGAGTACTACTCCCTTACAAATCATCTAAACATCATATCCATGTCTACAAGAAGTCTCAGCCTGGTCTCCAACAAGATATTATTGTCTTGCACGTGTTTGTCGCCAATCCATTTTATTTTGTATTCGAGTAGTAGTATCCCATCCAGGACGTCTTATCTCCCACCTATCTGGGTTATGAACAAGCTCAAATGTAGGATGCCTTAATAATCCTCATATGGAAAAGGTTGAAATCTGCCACTATATGTACTTACATAAGCCGTCGTGCTATAATATGATCTCATGTATACACCAGGGTCAATACCAAAGACCCGACAAGTCTGCATTGCATGGGAACACGGAATCCCATTGTGTCACCACTTACCACACGGACATTCTATTGTGGTTAGTTTCACAGTGTGTGTAAATGACCTTGATGATCCTAGATGTCATGTCACAATGGAAGCAAATTGCTCTATATAATAGAATGGGTGTACTGAATGTTCCAACCCCCGATATTGGGAAGATTCATACATCGATTTGATATTATCCGCCCACGGCTGATTTTTCTCCAATATGTGACGATCTTTTTTGATACGGTCAAAAAAATACTTTACTGAACGATGCAGGGTCACTTGTACAATAGCAGTCAGTGGCACACCATTCATACACTCAGACATATTGGTAGTCATTATGCCATTACGCCATCCACCATCATGAGACAGGGTCCACTTTGACTTATCCATGCTATCTAAGTACGCATAAGTATCCTCATCCAGACCCTTGATTTGTTCCATGATTCGTGCAAATTTCCTAGACATTAGTTCTGAAATAGCCTGCCAACACATGCATTTTAGTTTTGTATTCTTGAATTGCTTGTTAAAATTAGAGCAAACATGTCTTAAGCAAAAATGATGCACACCAATAGGGGGTTTGAAGTCTGGAATATGTTCAACAGCTTGAATTAGGCCACTATGCCGATTGGAAATTAAACACATACCCTCAACCCCTTTAACAACATGCTTAGACAACATATGAAGAAACCAACTCCAAGATGTAAATGATTCTTCGTCAACAACAGCATACGCCAAAGGAAAAACCATTTGGTTAGCATCCATCCCTACTGCGACTAACATCTTATGTCGGTATTTTGTATAAAGATGAGTTCCATCAACACTTATGACTTTTCAACAATTGTGAAATCCATCAATACAAGGTTTGAAAACCCAAAATACATAACCTTATATCTTTTGGGTTGGTATGTTGGTATTAATGTGTAGCCACTCTGCAACAGTGCCAGGGTTCCATTTTTCAAGAACTCCCATATATTTAGGCAATTTTGCAACCGAACTTTCCCATGTGCCAAAAATATTTTTCCTTGCACGTTTTAGACAATGCCACGCTATATAATATGAGATCTCATACATGTATTTATCTTTCACAGTTTGTTGCACATACCTAATCTCAAGTGCTGGATCACATTGTACCATTCCTGTCAGTAATGTTGCTATCATGTTTTTCATAGATTGTGATGATCCACTGAAATTGCATTCATGAGACAACTATAGGCACCTCCATATCACGTGATTTTCCACACACCAAGCTTCTTCTTGTAGCCTGCTCGGAGCCCCCAATTGCACATCATGTTTGATCTGTTGTTCCTGCATTTTACTTTCCACAAGACATGGGTACTTTGCACCACCTTATACTTACGTCTGACTATCCGCATAGGGAAATCTTTAACGACGGATTGCAAATGTTTCTTATCCTTGAAGACCATACCATTTTCAAGTTCCCCTTTGCTAAAATCATAAATTGTACCTTTTTTTTTGGAATATCGATACATGTCAATTAGAACATCTCCACAAGTCGTGTTGAAAAATGGAATTGAAGAGTACAAACCACTTTCTGCAGTGTAGGGGGCAGTGGCACTTGCTCATGTATTTCTAACATATCGATATCATCATCATCACCATTATTGTCATCATCCGAACCACTTTCATCAGGTTCGGAATCTACACGTTCTTCTTATCCAAAACTGTCAATTAACGATTCAAACATTTTCTCATTACCCGGCTCAATAGAATGATCATTTTGATCGATGCAAATTACAGAAACTTGAAGCACCTACACCTAGGGATGGCAATGGGGCGGAACGGGGCGGGTCTAAACCCGGGCAAACGGGTCTCGGGGCGGGTTGCGGACTCCCATTTGAAAAACCCACCGGGTCCGGGGCAGGTAACGAGTCTAGGTGGACCCGCCCGTATATATATATTCTATTTATTTAATTAAATTTATTTTTATTAATTACGCAAATTAGATTTTACTCTGGAATCAATTATTGGCTTTTACTATCTCATTCCTCTCACTCACAAAACTGACTCACTGCTAGATTTGCAATAACTCTCTATTACTGGTCAAATCTAATATTTGCTTGATTTTTTGATTGCTGCAAGCCTGCAAGCCTTCGATTTGTTCTGAAATAATATACATGATCAATTGGGGCTTTTGTCTTTTTAAAACAACTCAAATATATAGTCATGCAGACATGCACTCATGAAATTTAATATTAAATAGAAAAAAAATCATGACAAAAACGCAGATATTAATACAGTACCACAGTCAGTATATTCATTTCAGACAGGAATATCTTTGGCGGGTCCGGCGGGTTCAACCCGTCGGGTCTCGGATCCATGTCGGGGCAGGGCGGGTCTTAAGGCGGGACGTGGCGGGTCTCGGGTCCACTTTTTCCTTAGCGGGGCGGGTCCCGGATTTAGCCAAACCCGTCCCAGACCCGCCCCGTTGCCATCCCTACCTACACCAAACTCATTTACTCCCATGGTCGTCATACCATGTGTTACAACATGTATATTATATAAACTATCATCTGTCAGAAACGCAACATATTGATAGTATTCATTCGTGCCCGAGAACTCAGATACATTATTTCTATGCTAGTTTGACATAACTACATAATTATTAACATGTTAGTTTACATATATTTATTTAATGAAATTAACAAAATTACACATCAAATTAATAAATTAATATGAGTTACAGTACTTTCTATATGTAGCAATATAAAATAACTAATTCATATACTGTTAAATTTAACTAAACTAATTTATAATTTATTAGCAATATAAAATAACTAATTCATATAATTGTCAAATTTAACTAAACTAATTATCACTATATAACAACTAACTAATATAATTATAATTTTCTACAAACAAAACAAAAAATAACTTGACAAACTAAAAAAAATAAAAAATAACTAACTTGATGCTGCTGCTGCTTGGCCGAGAGATGAGAAAGGAGAAAAACAAAGTATGTAATGGAGGAAGAATGTTAAGTATGTAATGGTGAAAAATGAGAGAAATGACTCTCTTTATAATTGAAAGTGAGGAAGAACAAACAAAATACTAACTATTATGCCCGTGAACTTGAGCATGCTTCTGCATATGCACACATAGAGATGTCAATTCCGGCCCGGCCCGACGGGCCGGCCCGAACCAGCCCGGTTTTCTAATGGGTTGGGCTTTATTTTTTAAGGCTCGAAAAAAGTCGGGCCTCAAAAGCCCAGCCCAATCGGCCCGACCCAGCGGACTAGCCCGAAAAGCCCGACTTTTTAGTGTAATTTTCATTTTTAGGCCGGGTTGGGTTCCCATTTTTCATGCCCATGATTGTTTGTTTGGCTCGGCCCACCCGATTTTTCGAAAAGCCCGGTGAGCTCGGGCCGGGCCGGCCCGACCCGATTTTTTGACAGCTCTATGCACACATAGGGCTCCGCGAATTCAACTGCAAATTTCATGCAAAATTCGGCTCCCAAATGGCCGACTTTCACTCGTTTTAAATGAAAAAAATTTTTGCTAAAGTCGGCGAAGCTTCAACCATTTTTAATAAATTTTAAATTTAAAAAAAATCTTGTGAAAGTCGACCAAGACATGGCCGGTTCTACTAAGTTTTAAATGAAAAAAAACCCAACTGTTTTCTCTGAGGAAACATCAGAACAACTTTGCAGAAGAGCATGGTCAAACGACCAAATTCTGGAAAAGCTGTATGTCAGATAAAATTGGTGACCTCCTAAATGTTTGTATACCAATGAAAAAAAACAATAATCAAATATAGAAACAACGAGTGTGTATACGAGTTTAATAGAAATGGCTTCCTCCAAGCCCTTTTTTAATCATTTTATTAAGCCTTTTTTTTCAGTTTATTTGTGTAACTTGAAAAAAATTTGTAATAAACTGTTAAAAAAGCCTCTTAAAGGCTTTAAAGCGGATACTTATTTATCCATTTGTTGAATCCAAAGGAGAAATTTATGTTGAAGTTACAAAAACTAGAGAGTAATTATTCTCTTCCAAATTGTAGATTATTAAACGAAATTTCCATAAGAATTTGAAATAACAAAAATATATTTTAGATCGATTGTGGTTGAGTCCTATTATGTGTTTTCAATGCTAAAATCAATCATGAAAGGAAAGCTTTTATTGTTTTACTATCCCTATTCCTTTTTAATTGTATGTCTCGATCACATAAAACTCACTTTATTTTCTTTTCTAAATTCTCAGTACGTTGTAAGGTTTTGATATTTTACGTTGTTATGTTTTATAACAAGGAGATGTACATTTTTATTAGATAGATAGTTCTATATCTGATGGGAAATTTTCTTTTAACCGTAATATTATGAGGTGGTTTTCCATGAAACCGTCGATAATTATACTCTCCCTTCGATAAATCAAATAATATGAGTCGAATAAGCCTTTATGTGTGACCCATCAACCCATTTGATTTTATTAATTCCATACACAAACTAACAATTATTTCCACATAATATCACTATTTAAAATGAAACAACAGAAATATTTAATTTCTTCACAAACCATGCACATTATGAAAAACTCATTTCCTTCATCGTTTTCCCCTTTTTACCAACAATTTGTATTCTTGTGCATCTTATGTCCTAATCCATCGTAGAAGATAAATCTTTTTCTTCCCTTATTACCCTTTTTAATCTCTTTTTACAGTGGTATCGCTCATACTTTATAAAGGTGTTGACCAGTATTCGAACATCGATCCCAACCCCCAAAACCCTAATCCTTTTTGTAATACTTTCTCCGTCCCATAAAAATAGACAAGTAGAATAATTTACACAGATTAAGAAAACATAATAAATGTAATTGAGATTATAATTTTTTCCATATTCTTCTTATTTTGCCCTTGCATTAAATGGCGGTATATAATTCGAAGTGGATTAAATATGGGTAATTTAGTATATTGTTGTATAATTAATACTCTCAATAAAAAAATAAATTTATAAATTGGGATGGACGAAAAAAGAAAGGTGGTCTATTTTTTTTGGGACGGAGGAAGTATAATTTTTTCTCATGGTTTTATTTGTTATGGCAAAAACTTGCGTGAGATCCGTGAGAGAGAACTCTTACACAAAGTTTTAAAGGTTTTTTTTTTCATATTTTATTTTTCTTAGGGTTTATATTTGTTTTTTTAAGGTTTATTTTTAATTGATTTGTGTTTTTAGGATTTTTAGTTTTTTTAGGGTTTATTTTTAATTGATTTGTGTTTTTAGGATTTTTAGTTTTTTTAGGGTTTATTTTTTATTTTTTTGGTTTATTTTTGTTTTTCGGGTTTATTCTTCATGGTTTATTATTATTTTTAAATTTATTTTTATGGTTCATATTCTCAAGACGGAACCATTTGGAGGTGAGACGTCTTACAAGAGACTTGCTCATTTGTTATATATATAGATAGTAAAAACATTGAGAAGTGCGCCAACACTCGCTCACTTTTTCTCTAATTATCGCTGTTGAACAACAACAGCTGATGGGTTTTATTTAGGGTTTAAGCAAAGCCCCCCTAAAGCAATTGAAAATCCAAAAAGGATTCCAATTTTCCTCTAATTTTCTAGGGCTTTGAAGAGAAATGGCAGCAGACAAAGGAAAGAAGCAGAAAACGGAAGAAGTTGAAGAAGGAAACAATGGGGCACAAATTGATGGAGAGCTCGTTCTTTCCATTGAAAAGCTTCAAGAAATTCAAGATGAGCTTGAAAAAGTAAATCTGCTTTCTTTGGTTGTTCTAAAATTTTCAATTTTTATGTACTGTTCAAATATTTGTGCATCACCTGTCTGAAAATGGAGATAACTTTGGAAAAAAGTGTAATTCTTTTTGGTTTATGAAGAGAAACTTGGCCTCACGTAGCTGTGGGAATTGTTATGTGAAACAAGTAAGCTATAATTATTCTTGGATCAAAGCTTTTTTCAGATGAGTCACTGGCTGAGTGTTGAATTAATGACTGAATCAAATTAATTATGAATTGCGTCGTCTCTTCTCGTGGTTTTTTTACAAATATCTGCATCTTATTTGCATGTCTTCGAATTCTAGATTTTATTTAAGATGCTTGATATTTGCTCGGTTAGAACCATAAAATAAATTTACAGGGATTTATCTGTTGTATATTTACAGGGATCTATCTGTTGTTTGTATATTTAGAAGGTAAGGTGCATTGGTTTCCCAAGTTGCTACTTGCTAGTGATAGAAGTTCTGCCGGTGCTTTGTATTGTAATTTAAATTTCTGATTTTTCTTGGCATCAGGTACTCTTGCAGGCAAATTATTTGATAGAATAGATTCTAAAGAGAACTGGTTTTCCACACTATGTAGAAGAAATGTGCCGGTCAATAATTAGTGTTTGATGACCCTCTGTTAGCAATAATTTTTGGACCCAAATTTCAAGTACACTTTTCATCCTAGATATGATCAAATGACAAGTAGAGACAGGTTATGTAAGACATAAATTTCAGTGCTATCATTGACCTCGGGTGTTTATTGATCAGATAGTTAGTGTAGAAGCTATTAATATCTTAAAATCTCATGGCCCACCACGGTGTAAAAGGTTCTTGGAGCCATGGCCCACTATATGCCTAATTGACGCGATGTGCGTAATTGCGGAACTAAGTTCTATATCTACACTCTTAGCATAGTTGTGAAAGGTGCGCCTCAGAGACGTGAGGCGCACGAAGCCAAGGCTTCGCACCCTTTGAAGACCGAGGCGGGCGATGTTGGCCAGGCGCGGTCTTTTAAAATGTTTACAAAACATTTTTAAGGCTGCAAAAATGATTTTTACTATCTTTTTTTTGGGTGGGTGGACGGTGGAGACTGAATACATCACGAAATAAACAAAAAAGGGGCTAGGGTTTTTCTTGAACATCTTCAATTACTCTCTCATATCACAACATTCTCCAACCAAACTTGACGGACAACCAACCCATCAAAATCCGATCGCCGTCGACTGCCGCCACCGGGGCATGGAGTTGGATGATGGGGATTGTAATAATGATATGAGCTTGATGATTGATTATTTTGGCTTATTATGCTAATATACTGTGATATTGCGCTGTTTCTTGTGCATTGGTTAGTGTTGACACGCCGTGTTTATAACAATTAATCCTTGTTTCCTCTGTGCTCAGATCAACGAAGAAGCAAGTGAAAAAGTCTTAGAAGTGGAACAAAAGTACAATGAGATACGCAAGCCTGCCTATGATAAGCGAAATGACATCATCAAGTCCATTCCTGATTTCTGGTTAACTGCGGTTAGTGATTATAGGAACTGGTTCTCTAAGATGTGTACATAGTACTGTAAATGACTTGCCACTGTTGGGAAATATCACTTTTCCTCTGATAACATGCGCTCTCTTCTTGCAGTTTATGAGTCATCCTGCCCTTAGTGAACTTTTGACTGAAGAAGACCAAAAGGTATCGTGTTTGTCCCTTTTCTTTATCTAAGAATAAGAAAACATAATACTCCCTCCGGCCACATCTTCATGCCGCTATTTACTTTTTGGGACATCTACAAATAATCTATTTCCTAAAATGACAATTTTCCTTCTGAAAGTATCATGCAATTAAAGTAATGACCACACTACAACTCTTAGGTTACAAATGTAAAAATAACCAAAACTTCCCGTTCTTCAACTCTTATCTAAAATTTCTTGGCAATTCAAACATGGATGTTCGTTGTGGGTTAGAGGGAGTAATAATTGTGATATGTTCATTTGCAGTGTTCTATATAATATACTCCAATTCATAAAGATTCTTTAATGCATCAGTTGATTTGTAATTTAAACATCTACATATGTTCTTTACATAATTGTTATTTCCTTTTTCTTATGGTAGATTTTCAAGTATCTAAATAATCTTGAAGTGGAAGATTTCAAAGATGTGAAATCTGGTTACTCCATCACATTTGTGAGTCTTCTTTTCTTCCAAGATTTAGATAATCTTAATGTGGAAAATGCTGATTTTAAGTTTAGTCTGCGAAGTTTTTAAGTTCTTGATATTCCTTTTGTGTCCACTCAGATATTCAGCCCCAATCCGTACTTTGAAGATACTAAGCTCACAAAGACCTTCACTTTCCTGGAGGAGGGAATAACAAAAATCAATGCTACATCAATAAAATGGAAAGAAGGCATGGTAAGTTTTACACACCTGGGTAGTCTAAAGGACGTTAGGTTTCCGTAAACTTTGTTTCAACTTCATTATGCATGTCTGGCTTTTGAAGGGCATTCCTAATGGCATTGCTGAGGAGAAGAAAGGAAAGAGATCTCATGCTGAGGAAAGGTTGGTTCTCTCTCTCTCTCTCTCTCTCTCTCTCTCTCTCTCTTCCACACACACACGCATGCTGATATCTCTTTATGGTGGACGAGAGCTTTGTTGCATCATTGCAATCAGTTCGATGACTATAAGCAGGCATATAATATTTCCCAGTACGGTGAACTATCTTCTCTGGTACATTCGAATTATATGGTCATTATTAAGGTTTCCATCATCAAAGCAAAGTATAGAGTTATCGAAGCTCATATGTCAATTCGTTCTCGGACATGAGTATGGGCGTCATTGTATGAGAAATGTGAATCATCAAGTTTTTGGATCTGGGAATCTGTTCAAAATGATAAAATAAACCAGGAAACGAGTAAACTAAATACTCTAAAATGGTTTTTGACATTTTAAGAGACGAAGTAAAATGGAATAGTTGATTTCTAGAAAGTGTTTAAGCTCAAGATTGAATAAGTGGTGACACACTGTTCTTCTTTGCTAGAATGTTGTTGCTGTTTGGAACTTATGCCACCATTGAACCAGGTTCAGCTGCTGTGTCATTATGAGTGTTGTACAGTATCTTAAACCTGAAGGTTAACATGAATGTGATAATTTAGTTTGGCCTCCTTGATCCACATGCTACTTTGTAGTGTCATTGGCAAAAACGGTAGGTGATACCAATCCAATACATGAAAGGTGCCTCCATTTGTTTGGGATTCTACAGTGGCAGACCATGAGCTGGAAAATTGTATTTTCTAATACTGTGCTTCATCTCTACCATTTTGATTTGTTAGCTGTTTAATCATATAGATATGCTTGCTCTTGGACATAGTGTAAGAGTTTGCCAGGAGCAATTCTTTTTTTGTTTTTTCATTTTTATTAAATCTCTCTCAATCTCAAGTTTTTTTTTCTTTCACAAATGTGTGTATGCACATTTGTGTGAGTCCATGCCTGGTGTGCATTTGTGTGTGTTCATTTCTTTTTTGCCCTTGTTTGTTTGTCTCATTTGTGTGTGTATGCATCACTATTTGTCACTTGTGAATATGTGCATCATTATTGAATTTGTTTTTTTTTTCTTTTTGAGAATAAATCTGGTGGTTTATTAGTATTATCATATACGTGCTTAAACTTGCAGAAGGTATTTTTATTTTGTATCGCTTTTGAAGAGCCTGATACTTTGCATTTAGGCGGTTATTTAGATTTTGGACTTTGTTAGATTTATTTTTTTAATTTCACATTTGATTATATATGTTACGTAGTTAATTTTTGCCGGTTGAACTGGTGGTTGAGTCGATCCAACTGGTTGGACTGCTAACCAATAGCAAGATTGGTTTGCTCACGGTCCGGTTTTAGAACATTTACAGTCACTAACTTACATTTATTTGTAGGGTCTTTGCTTCTTCAGTTTGGCTATTTGTACATGTTACCTCAATAATGATATGTATGCATTTCAGTGGATAAAACCGTATTCATGGTGCAGTCTTCACTTTAGTTATTTAAGTGCATTGAAAGTTGTGAGGTACTGTGAATCCCTGTTGTTTGTTGTAGCATCGGTTTCTTACTTCAATTCAACTAAATGCAGCTTCTTTTCCTGGTTTAATGACTCAGAGCATAAAGGTGATATTTTTGAGATTCACGACGAGGTACGTTCTGGCTCAAGTAGATGGATGAGTTTCTTAGTTCTATTTATAAGTCAATGCTTCAAGTTGATGCGCTTCTTAAAATTAATTAATATATTTTCAACCTGATTTTCCCCCCTTTTTAATAGGTGGCTGATATCATCAAGGATGATTTGTGGCCAAATCCTCTTACATACTTTAACAATGTACATTTCATTCCATCACTTTGTTTTTCTCTTGTTCTCTACATATTAATGAACATTATGTGACTTCAACTTTAAATATAAAATATATTTATTTTATTTATCTATATTTTTGTTTTAAACTGCTTGCTGCTGGAGGCTGATGAGGAGGAACTTGAAATGGATGATGACGACGATGACGAGGTAAATACAGAAACTGCATTATATTTACTTGTCTCCATCTTTTGCAGTTATTTAGATGGATATGTTTAATGGATAGTTTCTTTAAACATGGATTACTTTTCCTAAATGCCATGTGTATAATTATTGCTTTCATAATTGATTTCCTGTAATTTATTATGCTTCCATTTGCTCATTTTTCAGAAACTATAAACTATTGCCGCTTGGTCCTTTTATGTTTTCAATATTTTAAATAAATCTTTTTCCATTGGTGCGACTCGTGAGTTACCTTTTTTGGTAGCAATTCTTTAGGTCTTATCTTAATGGAATTATTACTACTTTCAAATAGTTCTTTTTTTTTGTTGGGGGTTGGGAGGGGGGGGGTCCTCTTTTCCATGTCAACCATGCAATTAGTGAACATTCAGCTCCAGACAGGATTGTTAGACTGAAATGCAAGGATTTCGTTGGAGTTTCTTTTGACTGAAACATTTGATTGCAAGTGAAGTTATGTAGAGTAATCAAGATATGAGAGAGCCATGTCTAGTTATTTAACCATCTGGCATTCGCATTAAATATGAGCCTATTCTACATTAAAAATTATATTTGTTTGCCAAGTGAACCAGTTGTAAAGCTTATGGCGGTATTTATAATCCGACTCTAGTGGGATTGTGTTCCTTATGTGCATACCAATTTTCTAAACAACCGAGGTAACTGCATGTATATACACGAGCTATATGACATAATGAGATTCCACTAATGGAAGACTTGTTCTAAAGTTTAGTCATTTAACTGTTCATCTTTTTGAATTGGGTTAATTGCGTCGTTTTTCCTTTTTTAAAAGAAAAGGAAAAAATTGTGGTCATTTTTTAATCTTCTAGAACTTCTTGATGTTTATCTAGTTAATGCACTTAGATATCCATTCTAAGTTTAAATGAATCTGAATTGTACGATAAAGACAACTCTTTCTAACGCTCTTAGGGATTATCATCAACATCAACCACACCTTAATCCCACTGTGTGGGATTGGTGGCATGATGTCAATTAATTGTCTAAAATTAGTTAGCACTATAAATTCATGCAAAAAGCAAAGTGACAAAGTTTTACACTGGATGCCTTCCTGTGGCAACCTTCATACGAAGGAGAAATAAGATGAAATTCCAAAACCATCTTCATCATAGATTTTTCCACTTGCATGGAAAATATCATGAGACGGTGATAAGTTGAGATTGTTGCTCCACAGGATTAACATGTACATATGTGTGTGTATGTGTGTGTGTGTGTATGTACTTGGCGGTTGGTTGACATACTTTTGAATAATTTAAAGAGTTGATGTAATTCTAAATATTATCTTTAATGTTTCTGCAGGAAAAGGGCAGTGATGGGTCTGAAGATGATGACGAAGAGGATGAAGATGAAGATTGAGACGGGCAGACAACTGAATATGTTCAGACAGTTTAAGATCCTTTTGTTGTCACTTTCAGCATTGTCTGAACAGGTTTAGAAGTTTCCAATAGTAAGATAGAAAGATGCTTCTTGACTTTGTTTTGGTCCGTATCGTCTCTCAGCACTTTCAGATTGTTAAAAGTCTAATATTATCTTCTTATTTTTCATGGGGCTATTGACAATGGCATGATATGGCCCTATGATGAACGCTTAAATTGGTGTTGCAATGAGCCATTGATTATACAATATAGCTAGTTTTTGTTTGGTGTAAAGCTGGTTCTTGCAACCTTATTTATCAAAAATTTACTTGGGTCGAGAATTAATTGTCGAAAATGGTGAGAGGGTCTCGTTTGTTACTACTATAGGTTATCATGTGCACTTTCATATATCACTTTATGTTTCACTTTGTAGGATGAATGACACGTCACTATGTGATACATTTATGCTGTTGAATATTTCAATTCATGCTCAGATGTTATTCATCTGATAGTGGAATGCAAAATGAAATAGGAAAGTGCACATGTCTACACTATTGATGTTGAACTTCTTGTTGGAAATTTGGTTTTGATAAAGTGGGCGTCAACCCGACTTTGACCAAATTTTCGGTGGCTAAGAATTTAATTCTGGAGGAATTAAATTGTAAATTGTTAATCTATTTTTCGAGTAGATGTTCGTAGTATTTTTTATTTCTCAAAACTGAATTTCGGTGATGAATGAGAAATTAATACACGAAGTTGGCCGCGCGAATGTGCATAGTTTATCCTAGTAAAAATACTAGAAGGTGTTATTGGTGGATATATTATAACACAAGTGTATGATCACTAATGGGCCTTGAACCGGACCGACTTTTTGAGCTCGGGTTTAGGTTCAATTGGTTTTATCACTTGAAAATGGGCTTGACCCAAATTTAAGTGACTGTTGGGCCTGATGAATCTGGACATTGGAGGTGTCCAAGTTCGTGTGTCTATGAATCTAGACATTGGAGATGTATAAGTTCATGTGGCTTTTGGAGTTTGTAACTCCTCAAGTAGTGGTCATAAGTAGAGGCTTGTAACTCATGAGAGTTACATGTGGTTTAATGCCCACTCTCTTATCTTTATTTCCCTTAAGTGTTGGAAATGATGGCTTTTATAAGCCTAGGGTGCATTGTTGCATGTGGATGAGGATGAGTAGAGTGAGAGAGAGTGAGAAGTTAGAAAGGAAGTCAGATTTTCGCAATTCATAATCTGTCCAGTAGGTGTTACTACCCAGTGTTATAACATCTCGTGTCAGCACTTCCTTTCTGCATTTTCTGTGTCAAGCAAACCAGTTCTCGCACCATTCTAGTTCGATGGGGCTTTTGTGTTAGTGGTGCTACTACACAAAAGACGTAAGCCGTTTTATCTTTGGGGACATTACGTCAAACCGTGAGCACTAGCCGATAGGTATTTGTCTTGCGGATAGAGGTCTTCCTCGACTCGGCTTATAAAGTTCTATCAGATTCATGCTTCTAGAGTTGGAGTCCTTACAAGATTTGTAATAGTTAGATTTTACTTTTCTTGTAATTTTATGTTTCTATTTTGTAAGCCATCTTGAAGGCTTTTCCCATTGTACCATTTAAAATTTTCCAACAATCGCAAGACAAATATCGTACCTTCAAGATGGTGAGGAGAAACAGAGCTTGGAAATGAATCTGACAGAAGACCTTCCAGTGGTTGCTGGAATTGTTGTTGCTAAAAACGCGTTGTGTTTGAAGCATGGGGCTAGGATGATGATTTTCTATGCCGTGACTTTGTCCTTAACGGACTTAGTGGTACACTTTACTGTATGTATCGTGAGGAATTGAGGATGTTATTCCAAAATGTTCATATTTTGAAAAGAAATACGAAATGAGGATGTGATTTCCAAGAGGTTCGTTATTTCTGATTTTTGGATTGAAAAATGGATGATTCCAAGAATCCAAAAATGTGTTGAAACTAGTCTAAAAGTTTCAACTGATCCTGCATGATATTCGTGCTGAAGGAATGTGGTTTAAATGAAAAATTTCAAATGGTTTGCATCATTTAGATGTTGTTACCAGGTTGGAAAATTTTCATGAATTCTTAAATGCATAACTGGAAGGAAATTGGATTAGTGGCCTGATTGTTCGATTGAAAATTGAAAAAAAACAATCGAAGGTCTGAAGCTAAATCCATGAAAGTCTTGGTAAAGACTCGAGAAAATTGTGTTGGAATACTTTTTAAGAATTGTAATGGATCCAGCGATTGTGGGGGTATAACCATACTTTTCTGTCTCACTTTGGCTTTTGAGCTTCAGTTGCAGATTTAAGTGTTACAGAAAGTGTTGTCTGAGGTGTTGTAACACCTGAAACAGACATTGTACCACAGTTGTAGAAGTATTATCTAAGGTGTTGTAACACCAGAAACCGACACTGAAAAGATATTTACAGGAGGTGTTGTCAAAAGTGTTGTGACACCTAAGGCAGTTTCAGAACCAAGTGTGAGGTCTGAAGTGTTGCTGAAGGTGTGACAACATCTAAGGTCACAACTCACTGTAAAATGGTTCGAATAGAATTGTCGGAACAAGGTTTTGAAATTTGTTTGAACGAGGTTCTAACAATATTGTTGGAATGAGGTTCTAATGGTTTTAGAACAACGGAAAGCATTATAATGCTAATGAAATGACCATGAGCTGTCTAAGTTCTGGCGTAATCCGGAGTTGAACAAAGAAACTCAGAATATGTGGGCGGAATCTGTTTTAACGGCTAACCACATATTGAATAAAATCCCACTTAAAGAGAAAGATAAGATTCCTTAAGAATTGTGGAAAACTCGTAAGCCTTCTTATAAATACCTTAAAGTGTGAGGGTATTTATTGGTTATGCACTTAACAATAGTGCATATCGTTTTATGGTACATAAGTCAAAAAATCCGGAAATGACAGTTGCTACCATAATTGAGTCAAGGAATGCTATATTCTTTAAGAATATTTATCTTTGTAAAGAAAGGATAAATAGAAGTTTAAAGAAACAACTGTATTCAGATTTTTCTAGAGGTGTTGCTGTAGGTGTTACTTCTGGTGTTACAACATCCTCGGAATTGTAGGTGTTCTATGCAGATGTTTTCAAGATCTTTGTTTCGGGTGTTATAACGTCTGGAACAACACTTGGTATGACACTTTCTTTGTCACACTTGACAGAGCAGTTAGTTCAACAAGTGGTGAAGAACTAAGAAGGCAAAGTAAACTTAAGGTGGTTAAGTCCTTTGGACCTGAATTTCTAACATTGATGTTAGATGGTGAGCTAAACTCGATTAAAGAGGCTCTAAGTAGACTAGATGATCCGCTCTGGCAAGAAGCAATAGTGAAATCGAGTTCATTCTGCAAAATACGTGGGAATTGGTTGATCTCCTTGCTGGTCATAAGTCTTTAGGATATCAGTGGATCCTAAAGAAGAAATATACATCAAATGGAACTATTGATAAGTATAAAACACGGCTTGTAGCCAAAGGCTTTAAACAAAAAGAAGGGTATGACTTCTTTGACACCTATTCTCCGGTAACGAGGATTGCGTCTATTTGAGTGCTTCTCGCGATTGCTTCTTTGCACAATCTAGAGATTCATCAGATGGATGTCAAGACGGCGTTTCTGAATGGAGAGATAGATGCTGAAATCTACATGCAACAACCTGAAGGGTTTGTTGCACCCGGTCTAGAAAAGAAGGTGTGCAAGTTAATAAGATCCTTGTACGGACTGAAATAAGCTCCAAAACAATGGCATCTTAAATTTGACAATACGATGTTGTCAAATGGGTTTAAAATCAACGAGTGTGATAAATGTGTATATGTCAAAGGGACATCGGGAGCATTTGTTATAGTTTGTCTATACGTAGACGATTTGTTAATCATGGGCAGTAGTCATGATAATATCATGAACACGAAAAAAATGTTAAAGAGAAACTTTGACATGAAGGATATGGGGACTGTTGATGTGATCCTGAGGATAAAAATCAGCAGAACTCCTGATGGAATTATCTTGTCACAAGCCCACTATGTGGAGAAAGTGCTCAAGAAATTCAATGCTTTTTGACAGTTACCGTCAAAGACGCCCATTGATTTAAGTGTAAATCCGGTTGCTGATGAAGCAGAACCAGTGGCTCAGATGGAATACTCACGTATTATAGGCAGTCTGATGTACATCACAAATTGTACACATCCAGACTTGGCCTATCCTGTAAATATATTGAGTAGGTTCACGAGCAATCCAAGCCATGAGCATTGGAAAGTGTTAACCAGGGTGTTAAAATACTTGAAGTATACCCTGGAGTATGGGCTATACTACTCGAGATATCCGGCTATACTTGAAGGGTATAGTGATGCTAGTTAGATTTCGGATTCGAAAGATTCTTATTCCACTATTGGATACATATTCACCATTGGAGGTGGTGCGGTATTGTGGAAGTCCACGAAGCAAACGTGTATAGCTCGGTCCACCATGGAATCTGAGTTTATAGTTTTGGACAAAGCTGGTGAAGAAGCAGAGTGGCTTCGAATTTTTTTTGAAGATATTCCATGTTGGAGGAAACATGTGCCTTATGTGATGATTCACTATGATAGCCAAACGGCTATAGGAAGGGCACAAAGCAATATGTATAACGGTAAGTCTAGACATATTCGTTGGAGATATAATACCGTTAGATAATTGATCTCAAATGGTGTGATGTCAATTGACTACGTAAAGTCAAAAGACAATTTGGCAGATCCTTTGACGAAATGACTGAATCGAGATCAATTGAGTAAATTGCTAGAGGGAATGGGCTTAAATTCCACAAAGTAAAATAACCATCATAGTGGTAACCCAACCATGATGACTGGAGATCCCAAGAACTTGGTTCAATGGGAAAACTAAGCTATGAAGGTTATGTTGTAACACTTGGAAACAATGTTTCAATCCATCCCTAGAGCAATGTCAAGTGTTGAAACACCTGCAAAGTTGTGGTGAGACTAAGTCATTTGACTTTTAATGATTCCTACACCTTGTTGAGGTTGAGTATGGCAGGATACTCGGATCGGAGATCACCTATGTAAGTGAGAAGTGAGGGTCGTTTCAAAGTAACACTTATGAATCCAATGAGGTGTTCATGGCCGAAAGGGACACAAAACGTGAGAACAAAAGGTGTTGAGACCTTACTTTGTTAATGTCGTTGTCTTGGTATACACCGTTGAGGACTGGTTTGCGTGTATTGTCTCTTGAGGACTGGTTTGCGTGTCTGCATTCATGCATGCATTAATTTCCACTCATGTGGGAGATTGTTGGAAATTTGGTTTTGATAAAGTGAGCGTCAACCCGACTTTAACCAAATTTTCGGTGGCTAAGAATTTAATTCTGGAGGAATTAAATTGTAAATTGTTAATCTACTTTTCGAGTAGATGTTCGTAGTATTTTTTATTTCTCAAAACCGTATTTCGGCGATGAGTGATAAATTAATACACGAAGTTGGCCACGCGAATGTGCATAGTTTATCCTAGTAAAAATACTAAAAGGTGTTATTGGTGGATATACTATAACACAAGTGTATGATCACAAATGGGCCTTGGACTGGACCGACTCTTTGAGCTTGGGTTTAGGTTCAATTGGTTTTATCACTCGAAAATGGGCTCGGCCCAAATTTAAGTGACTGTTGGGCCTGATGAATCTGGACATTGGAGGTGTCCAAGTTCGTGTGTCTATGAATTTAGACATTGGAGATGTCTAGGTTCATGTGACTTTTGGAGTTTGTAACTCCTCAAGTAGTGGTCATAAGTAGAGGTTTGTAACTCATGAGAGTTACATGTGGTTTAATGCCCACTCTCTTATCTTTAATTCCCTTAAGTGTTGGAAATGATGGCTTTTATAAGCCTAGGGTGCATTGTTGCATGTGGATGAGGATGAGTAGAGTGAGAGAGTGAGAAGTTAGAAAGGAAGTCAGATTTTCGCAATTCATAATCTGTCCAGTAGGTGTTACTACCCAGTGTTATAACATCTCGTGTCAGCACTTCCTTTCTGCATTTTCTGTGTCAAGCAAACCAGTTCTCGCACCATTCTAGTTCGATGGGGCTTTTGTGTTAGTGGTGCTACTACACAAAAGACGTAAGCCGTTTTATATTTGGGGACATTACGTCAAACTGTGAGCACTAGCCGAGACGTATTTGTCTTGCGGATAGAGATCTTCCTCGACTCGGCTTGTAAAGTTCTATCAGCTTCATGCTTCTAGAGTTGGAGTCCTTACAAGATTTGTAATAGTTAGATTTTACTTTTCTTGTAATTTTATAATTCTATTTTGTAAGCCATCTTGAAGGCTTTTCCCGTTGTACCATTGTAAATTTTCCAACACTTGTGTTGGCCATTGACAATGGTATTTGGCTTTTTATCAATTTATGCTTTCAAAATAGGCACGGTCTACACACTGAACCCTTAAATTCTTAAACTTTTTTTTTTCGAGGAAGAAAACACGATAATATTAAGAGATCAACTCCACAATAACGTTGTCCGCCAACTGATCTGGGAGGCCCCCAACCAATGGTTCATTACAAGATTAAATGCAAAACGAACTAAAACTTTTGAAAGCGTTTTAAATACAAGTTTTTAAAGACTTCTTTTGTTGTTGAAAAAGTTTCATTATAATTTCTAATGTGGACAAAATGTAAATATTTTGTTTTGAGGAAAATAATGTGGACAAAAAATATTGATTAAAAGCGTCACGAGAGAAATTTTAAAATTTTTAAAAGGGATAATTACAAAAACACCCTTAAGGTTTGGGTTAATTACAAAAAAAAAAACTCAGATATTTTGTGTTAAATTTAAGGGGAGTCATGGAGTTTTTTTAAATATTCCCGAAAATCATGGGGAAAATATAAGATATCAAACTTCAAGGGGGTTTTGTAATTTTCAAAGGACTCTGGTTTTTTATTTTTGTATCTAGCCCAAACCTTAGGGGTGTTTTTGTAATCATCCCTGTTAGGAATTTTAACTCCTCGTATTTTGATTTTTATAAAATATTCTTTTTAGAGTTCTGCCTTTCTAGACTTATTTCCAAACTAAGAGTTTTAATAAATATGAGAAAGATGTATTTTGGATTCCTACTTATAATAGGATTCGAATTTCTAGAAGTATTAGGAGTCCTTATATATATCATCTTATTTCCTAACTTATAGGATCCTACTCCTTCTATACTTGTGCTTTCTTTGTTTCCCTATGTGTGTAGGAGTCTTGGAGATCAAGGACATCTTGGATTTCAAGAAGATCAAGGACTCAAGCCCTATATAAAGAGAGAATCGTCCATCACTCTTCCTAACCCCTTGAACCACGAAATTCACAGAGCAATACACGAGAGATACAATCGAGAGAGAAGCAACAAGATTCCGAGTGCTAAAGAGTCAAGCGATCAGTGTTATTCGAAGTGTCTGCAAACATCGAGAATAACACTTTGTCCAGTTTCGAATCTTGTTGAGTTTTTCGTCCATATAAGCTTATCTTTGAGCGTACGAGAGTTCATACACTTGTTTTGTTGGACGAGCTGATTTACAAAGCTACAATCTACTCGATAGGAGTTTGTTTTGCTATACTAGTTGATACATTGAGTTGAGTTGTAATCCGAACATATTCAACTAGTGATTTCGTCATAATTGACACTTCTACAAGTTATTCTTAACTTGTAAATAAATTTTTACTTCGTGTGTTCTTTTTTCGCTGTTTGTTCCGTAAAGTGTTACAACATCTGGTTTAACACTTTCTCTGATATTTACTGAAACGAACGTTTTGGGACCTCAAAAACTTTCAATCCCTTTTAAAAAACTCTAGTTATAAATAGTGAGAAGAGCCAGCCTAGGTCTCATGCCTCCAAGCACGGATGGTTTAGTTGAGAAAGGAAATTGCCCCATTCTTGGCTTGGTTGATTGTTAATCAGCAAAATGGGCAGAGCATAAAATTGTCCTTTTCTTTCTTCAGGCCCACATATATGTACCTAATAATTAACCTTAATCATGTTTACTATTCAATTTTTAATTCCACACCAGTTTTGTCAATAGTTGGGTAGTTGAGGAATTGTCTTTCCAAGGCAAAAGATCAGCTTTTAGAAATTACTCAGCACATAATTGTATGGAACTAATATATAAAAGTGAGCAGAAGCTAGTCATCAATCTTGACTTTTTTTTTACTTCTTTGGTCGATGATTGGCCAGAAGTCGGTTGTTATTAATTAAGGTATAAACTACAAACTGGCCAATTCTATCAATTTTTCGACCAGGGTAGAACTTTAAAATTGGGCTCCTATTTTGTACAAACTACAAGACAACATAAAACAATAAAAAAAAGAACAATGTGCAATATATAGAACAATTCAAATATAGTTAAACTAATATGATATCCATGTTCAAAAATCCAAATAGTTAATTAGATTGAGAAAATTTAATGTTGTGCCTTTAAGGAAAATTTAAATTGACAACTTCATTTTTTTATTAGAAGGTCAAATAGCAGCCATGCCCAACATTATGTGTACTTCATGTTCTGGTTATGACGAATCCGAGGAGGAAAATACTAAGATGACAACAGACCCAACTACCTCCATGGCTGTCATCAAAGAGAAAAAGTCGTTGCAAATCAATCCACTGGGTGTCTCTCGAGGTGTCGCTCGGAATGTTCCAACACCTAACCGGTACATTTTCTCCGACACTTCAGATTTATTTTGCTTAAACTCTATTTTTGTAGATGAAACAGGTATACAGGCTGAAGAAGATTCCGATGGTGAAGACAGAACATTGTAGAGGCCTACCAAGAGTTGTATCACGATTGGCGCAAACATATTCAACAAATTAGATGTCTCTCAAAGGAGAATGAAAGACTCACCAAGGAGAATGAGGAGCAGAAGAATTCTTTAACCCGTTTGGAAGTACTAGTGACGAGAAGGGATGAAGAATTGGAAAAGGTAAAATCTGAACTTGAAAAGTCCCTTGAAACTTTAAAAAAGCTAAATTGCAGTAGGCGAAACTCGATGAAATTTTGTCTTTAGGATGTGAAAATAAAACTAGACTTGGGTATGAAACTCCCGTGTTTTTGAAGGCTAAAGAAAGTGGAGAGTTTTCAAATCATAAAAAGCCATTTTCACATAAGTCCAAGCCTAGAAAACGCCACTTTATTTGTCACTACTGTTTTGCTCCTGGACACATAAAACCTTTTTGTCGTAAATCAAATATGATCTTACGCACAAAAAGGTGTCACATCGATGTCATCGAAATATCACACGAGTCCGCAACACTTCCAAGAACATGTCAGAACACCTCACGTTTTCCAAAATCTGTTTGGGTTCAAAAATATGCGAGAAATTGTAATGTTATTTACACATCCCCGAGGACTAACATTGCAGGTACCTGGTACTTTGATAGTGGATGTTCACGTCATATGACATGTAATTTAGAATACTTTGACAGACTACGAGGTGTACAATGGTGGAAAGGTAAATTATGGAGGTGGAACTCATGGTAAGATTATTGGTAAAGGTACTTTGAATATGGAAGGGCTTCCTAAGCTCCGAAATGTTTTACATGTTGAGGGGCTTACTGCAAATCTCATAAGCATAAGCCAATTATGTGATGACAATCTGTATGTGAAATTTGATAAAAATTCATGTGAAGTGTTTGATGATTCTAACTTGTGTATTCTAGTAGGTATGAGATCGGTTGACAATTGCTACCAGTTTGAAAGAGTCGTAGCATGTCGTCGTGTGCAATTGGATGAAATTGAACTTTGGCATCAAAAATTAGGTCATGTGAACTTTAAAATGCTTGGTAAATTGATTAGATTTGATGCTGTAAAAGGGATGCCTAAACTGAACTTGAAAAAGTCTATTGTTCGTGGTTCATGTCAAAATGGTAAACAAAAAGGGGTGTCACACCATGTGTTACAACACTTTAATACTACTCGATGTTTTGAACTTCTACATATGAATCTTATGGGTCCTTGCGAGGTTGAAAGCCTTGGTGGCAAAAGGTATTTTTTTGTATGTGTTGATGATTTCTCACGTTATTCATGGGTCTTCTTCTTACGTGAAAAAGTTGACACTTTTGAATTTTTCAAGAAGTTCTATAAAAAGGTGTATAAGTTGTACTGCATGAACATCTCTAGAATTAGGTCAGATCATGGTAAGGAATTTGAGAATTATTCTTTTTCATCTTTCTGTGATAGAAATGGGATATCTCATGAATTTTGCGCATCTAAAACCTCACAACACAATGGGGTGGCAGAAATAAAAATTCGAATATTGCAAGAAATGGCAAAGGTGATGTTGAGTTCTAAAAATTTGACAAAACGCTTTTGGGCTGAGGCCTTAAACACTGCATGTCACATCTCAAATAGAGTTTATTTGAGGATGGGTAGTACTATGACTCTTTATGAAATCTTTTTCGGAAAGAAACCAAACCTTAAGTATTTTCATATCTTTGGTTGTGTGTGTTATGTTTTGAATGACAGAGATCGCCTTGCAAAGTTTGATTCAAAAAGTGACAAATATATATTCTTGGGTTATTCATCTGATAGTCATACATATAGGGTATACAATCTTCGTACAAGGATCATGAAAGAATGTGTGAATGTTGTATTTGATGATCTTTCTAGTCTTGCAGGAAACATTGAACAGGACAATTTTGATTACTTGATGGAAATGTCATGGGCTCAACAATCGCAGTCTATACCAGAAGTTGTACCAAGTGATACAACATCTGCAAGCACATCTTCGCAATCTGAATTGGCTATTAATACAGATGTCGTCGAAGATGTTGTCCCAGATGTCATAACATCTGCTAGCATATCTGGTTCTACAACGAATGAAAATAATTATGACCCTCATATTGAAGCGAACTTAGAAGGATTTGACTTAATCACCAATGAAAGACAAGATCCCCCAAGCAAAATTCAAAAGAATCATCCAATCTCTCAAGTCATAGGTGAGGTATCTGAAGGCATAAGAACAAGAAGAAAAGAAAGGGTAAATTATCGAGATATGGTAAGACTAGTTTGTTTGTCTTCTACTTGCATGATGGTAAGCAATTCTCGATGTGTTTCAAATTTTGAGTCCAAGAATGTGTTTGATGTTTTGGAAAATGATCTTTGGATTAATTATATGCATGAAAATTTTGATCGATTCACTAGAAAAGAAAAGGATTTTCTTTGTGATATTTTAACCATTTATTGTGATAACTCTAGTGCGATTGATATATCGAAAAATCCTGTTCAACATTCTCGCACTAAACACATTGACATTAGACACCACTTTATTCGAGATTTGGTTGAGAAAAATATTGTTCACATTGAGTATATTAGTCGAAAATCGGTAAGTGACATATTCACCAAAGCTTTAGATTTTGAGTTCAAATCTGCGAAAATCTCTTGGTCTGTGTGTTCTCTAACATCTGCACACACTGCATATTCTCTCTCCTCCCTTTTGTTCTTTTTTTCTTTTTTAGACATCCTGCATTATAGGAACATATTTGCATGTCCGGAACATCTGTTGTGATTTCAAACTAGTGACTATTGGACTTCACTTGGAAAGTCGATGTGAGTTGATCTTTCCAAATGCATATTTTATTCTTGTTATTTTCCCAGTTGATGAGTTAAAAAATTGCAGATCATGGCTAGAGGTCTTTGAGAGAAACATCTACCTACCCTCTGTGTGAAAGCTATTCCTTGTGACCAATTTTTACATATGTTTAAAAGTGTTTAAAGAGGCATGAACAATGTGAAAAAGAGCTACCTTTGGACTAGTGTGAAAGCTACCCACTGGCTAAATCTGTCATATTTCTCTTATGAAAAACTCGAAAAATCCTTATGCTGGGTACTCGGATGGCAATTTATTGAATCTGTAAGTACATGTGTCTTTCAAAATGTTGCAACATTTGGACCAACAACGACTGTGACAGTCTATTTACACTTTGTGTGCATTTTTATTATTTCTGTATAGGCATTTTTTTTTAGGCTGCATGCTTGGTGATTTTTGAATCTGACTGATTTTTGGGAATAATAGAAGATATGTGATATTTATTTTTCTCTCTCTAAATCTTGTATTACTTAGTATCCTATGAAAGTGGAGTTGTGTGCATTATGGAGACTTGGGTGATTGATTGAAATCTTGTCATAGTTATCTATATCTTTGGTTAATGTTCTCCCATATTATTAGGATTCTATCTCCATGTTGTTTGGAATCCTTATTTGGAAAATCTTTGACTTTTATTTGTTCTTGATCACAATTTTTGATGCTCGTTTTTTAAAATTTTCAAAGATTTCTGATCATTTATTCTCTTCATTATATTAAATGTGAATTGATCTTTTTAGTGTCTAAGTAAGGGGGAATATACACGATTTGATTACATATGTTTTCTGGACAAAAAGGGGGAGAAAAAGATTGTGGATATTTTGATTGATGATTGTTTGTTTGAACATGTTGATTGATCTTGATGATGATACTTTTAATTTAGGGGGAGTTTTTCCTCTGATATCTATATCTTATTTCTGTTGTATTATTTTCTGATTAACATGCAAGTGTTACAGAAAATGTTATGACATTTTTAGTCACATTGTGACTAACATTTGAAACAGGGGTTTTTTAACTTAGGGGGAGTTTTTGATGTGATTTATATTCTTGATTATACTTTATTGGTTTTGTCCAGAAAGGCAAAAATGGGGAGATTGTTAGGAATTTTAATTCCTCGTATTTTGATTTTTATAAAATATTCTTTTTAGAGTTTTGTCTTTCTAGACTTATTTCCAAACTAAGAGTTTTAATAAATATGGGAAAGATGTATTTTGGATTCCTACTTATAATAGGATTCAAATTTCTAGAAGTATTAGGAGTCCTTATATATATCATCTTATTTCCTAACTTATAGGATCCTACTCCTTCTATACTTGTGCTTTCCTTGTTTCCCTATGTGTGTAGGAGTCTTGGAGATCAAGGACATCTTGGACTTCAAGAAGATCAAGGACTCAAGCCCTATATAAAGAGAGAATCGTCCATCACTCTTCCTAACCCCTTGAACCACGAAATTCACAGAGCAATACACGAGAGATACAATCGAGAGAGAAGCAACAAGATTCCGAGTGCTAAAGAGTCAAGCAGTCAGAGTGTTATTCGAAGTGTCTGCAAACATCGAGAATAACACTTTGTCCAGTTTCGAATCTTGTTGAGTTTTTCGTCCATATAAGTTTATCTTTGAGCGTACGAGAGTTCATACACTTGTTTTGTTGGACGAGCTGATTTACAAAGCTACAATCTACTCGATAGGAGTTTGTTTTGCTATACTAGTTGATACATTGAGTTGAGTTGTAATCCGAACATATTCAACTAGTGATTTCGTCATAATTGACACTTCTACAAGTTATTCTTAACTTGTAGATAAATTTTTACTTCGTGTGTTCTTTTTTCGCTGCTTGTTCCGTAAAGTGTTACAACATCTGGTTTAACACTTTCTCTGACATTTACTGAAACGAACGTTTTGGGACCTCAAAAACTTTCAATCCCTTTTAAAAAACTCTAGTTATAAATAGTGAGAAGAGCCAGCCTAGGTCTCATGCCTCCAAGCACGGATGGTTTAGTTGAGAAAGGAAATTGCCCCATTCTTGGCTTGGTTGATTGTTAATCAGCAAAATGGGCAGAGCATAAAATTGTCCTTTTCTTTCTTCAGGCCCACATATATGTACCTAATAATTAACCTTAATCATGTTTACTATTCAATTTTTAATTCCACACCAGTTTTGTCAATAGTTGGGTAGTTGAGGAATTGTCTTTCCAAGGCAAAAGATCAGCTTTTAGAAATTACTCAGCACATAATTGTATGGAACTAATATATAAAAGTGAGCAGAAGCTAGTCATCAATCTTGATTTTTTTTTTTTACTTCTTTGGTCGATGATTGGCCAGAAGTCGGTTGTTATTAATTAAGGTATAAACTACAAACTGGCCAATTCTACCAATTTTTCGACCAGGGTAGAACTTTAAAATTGGGCTCCTATTTTGTACAAACTACAAGACAACATAAAACAATAAAAGAAAGAACAATGTGCAATATATAGAACAATTCAAATATAGTTAAACTAATATGATATTCATATTCAAAAATCCAAATAGTTAATTAGATTGAGAAAATTTAATGTTGTGCCCTTAAGGAAAATTTAAATTGATAACTTTTAGAACCTAAAGGCATCCACAATGCTAAACCACACAAAAACCTTATGCACAATTTTTATGTGTCACATCACTGCCACATCAAAAGTAAAAACCACACACATTTTATAAATCCTTATCCACAATCCATAAACCTCTACCACCATTTTTTATGGACCTCACCATCAATTCACAATTATTAATGCTATACATATTTATTTTATATATTTACTTAATATCCGTATAAAAATATATATTTCTTTAATTATTTAATTAATATGTTATTTTAATTTTCATTAATATTCTGTTGTAATTTATCTTTTCATATGACTTGACAAAATATTGTTAAAATTTTATAAATTCAAAAAGAATAATCAAAATATTTAATTTAAACACTACAAATGAAATACAAATATTAATGCAATTGGAAAAAAGAAATTAAAATCAACTACTAAGGGCCTGTTTGTTTATGTTTTCATGGTCCATTTCAGGTTTCGGAGTTGGAAATAGAATTTTGAGAATTTATTGGTTTTCGTGTGGAAATTGGGATTGTGTTTGGATGAATGAATTGAAATGTGTTTTATGTAGGGTTGGAAATGAGATTGTGTTTGGTTTGAGTAGTTTTGAAATATTATTTTATGTATATAATAATTGAAAAGTTGGTAGTGGTGGAGTCCACTTCAATATTTTAATTTGAATATATAATATTATATTTGTAAGATTAAGTTGGTGGGTCCCATTAGATAGTTATAATTTAAAAATAGTAATATTTTAAGTAGATAAAGTTGATAATGGTGGGTCCCACATATATAATTGTGTTAAAATATGAGAATAGTGATTGATAAGTAATGATGAGTGATGTAGGGTAGTGTATAGGTTTGAGAATAAAAATTATAGGTTTGAGATGTTGTTTTATGTGAAAAATAGAAAATGAAAATGATGATTTCCATTGGAAATTTTATGAACAAACATGATTTCACTTTTATGTATAGTTGGAAACTGGAAAGAGACCATTGGAAACATAAACAAACAAGGCCTAAAGCTTCCAATAACAAAGAATAAAAAATTAAAAAAGTAACGTCATTGACTCATTGCTGCGGTATTGAGTATTTCATCAACTCCCACTCGCGCGTCGCGTTGAATCGCTGGTAAGCAATGGGAGTGTCAGTGCAATTGCTCTCCTGCAACTTCTATTTGCATTTTCCCCTTTCTCCACAAACTGGTTTGTAAACATAAACTATTTTTTGCCATGTCATCAAGAACCATTTACCCACAATGGGGTATGGTTTGTATAAACCAATTTTTTCCTTTATAAACCTTACCACAAACTAGACCTGGCCATGGTTCTGGAACCGCCGGTTCGGTCCGCTCCGGTTCCTCCAAATTGAGGAACCGGAACAGTAACCTTATGCTCACTGCCCGATTCGGTTCCAAAAACCGAAACCGCCTGGGTTCGATTCCAAACCGAACACGGTTCTATATCGATTCGGTTAGGTGCAAAACCTAGGAACCTTTTGTTTTTAATTTTATTTAGATAAAATGTTTAGCAATTTAGTTTAAAATAAAAAGAAAAAAGGAAAAAAACGCGAGCGTGATTCATCTAAAATATTTCCATCGTAGCTAAACGCGTTTGTTCTACTTACTTGTGATTGAAACGGGGCATGCCAAAACCTCTTTTGCGATGATTGAGATGATTGTATAAGGTTGAGTTCTTTGTGACCACCATTTCAAAATATCAAAGTCTTCAATATCTATTTCACTAAACTCGAAAGAAGTAGTTAAATAATTCTCAAGCTCTACATTTGAGAGGAACCCTCGACGCGTTTACTTTTTTCCCTAAGTAATCGTTGTGCAATATTAAAAATATCATAATAAACATTTTACATTTCTTCTAGAATGTATTTACCAAAACAAGATTGTTGGTTTTAACCTTAAAAAAAAAAACGGTTCCATCACGGTTCTAGCTAACCGGTTAAAACCGCCGGTGCCCACGGTTTTGAGACCTAGAAGCCGGAACCGGAACCGATCTCTGCCCGGTTCGATTCGGTTTTGGAACCGATTGACCACGATTACGATTTAGGAACCGTTAACCACGGTCCCGATTCTGGTTTGGAACCCGGTTTCGGTTCTATTTGGCCAGGTCTACCACAAACCATGCATTGGAGGTGCCTAATAAGCTCAATGCTACAAGCCTAAAGAAAAAGAGACATTCATTTTTTGTGGGACCTTTTAATTTTTTTACCTAGAAATTCGAACTCAGGCCACTTGGAGATGCAAACTTTCAACGTGGCAAATTAACCACTGTGCTAGAAGCCTAGAACCATTTTATATTAAACAACTTACAAAAAGAAGAATAAGACTTGAATTAACCAAGGGGGCTTAGTCCACCTGACCACCATAAACAATTGCGGGGTGAAAGTCAGGGGTTCAAATCCCTACTCCATCAAATTGCTCCCTGGAACACATGTGAGTTGGTGAAGATTTGGTGGGAACTCATCTTGAATAAAGATTGTGTGGGTTCGATTCGGGGAGAGATCATTATTATTATATTGGGTGTCGAACATAATTGCTTTCTTTATCTGTGAGGATCTGATTGTCTGTTGACTCCCATCGCACCACTAGTGCTTAATCCTGAAAGCTGAGTTATTTTTTTAAAAAAAAAAAAGACTTGAATCCGGTAGTAACTCTCCAAGACTCATGGATCACCTAGTACTCTGGTAGCATATATTAGATGAACATCTCATTAAAAGTTTAAATAATTAAAAAAGGAAAATACATAACGTTTAGGAATAATTATAAAAAAAATCCCTTGATGCTTCGGGCATTTACAAAAAATTCACAAAGTTTTAAAATTATAGAAATCCTGTTGAGCTTTAATTCCGTCTATTTTATTCCTTCATGATCAAAAATAACATTTGAAACACCACTTATATTTGTAGAATATTACAATTACCCCTTTTACATTTAAGACATAACCAAACCTCAAGGAAAAATATGTAATTAACTTTGTCAAGTTTTATTTTTTTTAGATACACTCGATGCTGATTTTTAGGGCAGATCACTCCAATTCAAGATTTCTGAATAAGTTCAAGTTTTCTCCTTCCCAAGCGGGAAGTCATCCAAGTCTTCTTCTCTGGGAGGCCCAGTGTTTTAAAAATCGCTAGGCGCTAGTCGGGCGGCACTGGGGCCTAGCGCCTTGGTAGAGCCTGGACGGAGTTAGACGGGATCTGGGCGGGGTCAGACGGGGCCTAATCAGAAAAATAACTTAGGCGGCCAAGGATGGCCTAAGCGCGCTGCAAACGACTAATTCGAGAAGCGGTGATTTTTAGAACAAAGTGGGAGATAGAAATATTCTCAACTGGGAACTTGCCTGCACACACGCAAACGTTAGACGGGTCCCGAGGTTCCCAGGAGGCTCATCCGACGCTCAAGTCAATATGGTGATCGGAAGAGAATGTAAAACATAATTGAATACTGAATAATAATTAAGTGAGATTATAAGAAAAATCCCTTACACATAAAGAGGATGAACCTTTATATATCTGGAAAATATTAAAGAATATTTTTGCCCCCCAACAACCCCAAATTTCAGTTTTTTTAAATCATCCCTAACGTTTATAAGAAAGGGATCTACTTAAAACTTTTGAAAACTTCATGGGAGATATTATGTACTTTCTCATCTTCCTGGGGTTTTCATGAAAAAATTATCTCAAATCAAACAGAATCTCCCCTTCCCCTAATATGGAATGTCCAAGACCACAAGAAGACAAGTAGACAACATTGGAAAAAGAGAAAAAACACACACACACCTAGACTGCCACTCTATAAACTGTGTAACCAGCAAAAAAATAATCACACTATAATGTTACAGAAACCTGAAGCAATAATAATGTCTATTGACTCTATTCCCACAGTTGACCTTTCTCCTTTCTTCACAAACAGTGATGAAAATGGGCAGAAAAAGGCAATAGAAATTATCAAAGAAGCCTGCTCAGAATATGGCTTCTTCCAAATTGTAAACCATGGCGTGCCACTGGATCTGATGAGCCAAGCCATTCAACTTTCCAAGACATTTTTTGCATTCCCATATGAAGAAAAGCTGAAATACAGTCCAGGTTCAGATGCACCTCTTCCAGCCGGCTACAGCAAGCAGCCGGATAATTCGCCTGATAAGAATGAGTATTTGTTGATGTTTCAGCCTCAATCTGACTTCAACGTTTTACCAACCAATCCTCCCGATTTCAGGTATGAAAAAAATTCTCCAATGTTGAATTGCAGAAATTACCCCTAAGTTTAGCCTAATTATAAATAAATATAGTTATCTTTTACAAAAACTACCCTGAGATTTGGGTATTTACGAAAAAACCCAAAGGTTTTGAAAATTACAGAAACCCTTCTTAAAATTTGATTTTATGTTATATTTTACCTCTTTCATAAGCAAAAATATTTCACACGTCCACTTTACATTGTAAAAATACTAAAATTATCTCCTCACAGATAAGGTATTACAAAGATTTTTTTTTCTTTACAAAATACTCCTCTCAGTAAGAGCAATTTATAAAATTGAGACAATATTAATGAGGTATTTGTGATTTTCAAAGATAACTGAATTTTTTTTGTAATATTATATTGAGCTTGCTCAATGGTACTTTTTGTAATTTACCCAATTTCTCAATCCTGTTGCTGGAAAAGAAATGGGGAAAGCCTGATAAGATTGAATATTAATTTCACTTGTTTGTTAACATTGTGATAATTAAAGGTTAAACTATAGAAATTACCCTGATGTTTAGTTTAATTACAAATAAATTCAATAATTTTTCAAAATTACAAATACGTCGTCGTTAGGTTGAATTTGGATGGATGGATTTGGATTTGATGAGAAGATTGCGAAAAATCCACTATATCCAAACAAGTTCCGTGGATTTTTGTGAATTTGAAATTCTTACCTTCAATTTTCAAACCCATCCATCTAAAGCTTAAAGTATTTAAAACACACTCTTGAAGTTTGTTAAGAATAACAAGATACTCCCCTCAATTTGGAGCAATTTGTAAATTGAAACAAATATTAGGGGGTATTTGTAATTCTCAAATATAAGCTCAATTTCAATCCAGTTTCTCAATCCAGATAGGGAAAATGGGAAATTTTGAATATCAATTTAACTTGTTTGTTAACATTAATTGTGGAAATTTCAGGGATGTGGTTGAAGAGATGTTCACCTGTTTCAGAAAAACAGGTGAACTTATTGAGAAAATTCTGAATGATTGTTTGGGGCTGCCACGTAATTTCTTGAAAGAATACAATCATGACAGAAGCTGGGATTTCATGGTGGCTCTCAGATATTTTCCGGCGACCGAAACCGAAAACAATGGAATAACTGAACATGAAGATGGAAATTGTGTCACATTTGTAATACAGGATGAAGTTGGAGGACTTGAGGTTAAAAAAGATGGAAATTGGATTCCTGTTGTTCCTACTCAAGGCACAATTGTTGTCAACCTAGGTGATGTTATTCAGGTAATAAAAGCTCATCTTATCCATATTTAGTATAATACACTTACCTTTTGGGATAATTACAAAAATTAACAGTGAAGTTTAATCCAATTACACAAAAAACAGTGAGTTTTCTTTTAAATTAAAAGTACCTCTTTAGGCTTTTATAAATTATACAAATACACCCCTCTGTATGTGCATTTTGTAAAACAAAAACATATCTCTAGGGGTAATTGTAATTTTGATTAGTAATTGAGTATTCGTTTTTATGTAATTAGGCGGACATTAGTATTTACAATGCCCCTTACACTATATTTGGATGGGAGAATTTGAATTTGAGAATAAAATTTCAAATAACTCAATCACAGATGAATTTGAAATCCTTATACTATAAGATTCTGCCTAAAATTACAATAGAAGAAATACCTATTTATCAATAGTTTCAAGAAAAATAAATCTCGCCCTATGTAATCACTGGTTTCTGGCTCCGTCACTGGTTTTGTGTATACAAACTACAACAAACTAAGCTTTAATCCCACTACGTGGGGTCGGCTATACGGATCATATCACGCCATCGTTTATGGTCACTGGTTTTGTGTATGTACAAAATTTTTTATTTTTGCACATGATCTGCTAATACGGATTTCTGCACAAAATCAGAAGACTCGAACTGGTGTTGAATGAATTGGATTCCAATTTCTTATTCCACTTCATATTTCATCATCTGAGGTGAATGACACATGTAGATAAATTCAAAGGATCAACTATACACGTCTATCTCAAAAGCACAGTGTCATTCATCCAATAGAAATGGAATAAGAAGTGAAATAGGAATATAAAATAAGAAATCTGATCCGGAATTAATGGCTTATATACTTGGCTTAATTTTCATCTTTATAAATTTATTGTAGGTGTTGAGCAACAACAAATTCAAGAGTGCTACTCATAGAGTTGTGAGATCCAAAGAAAGAAGCCGTCATTCTTTCGCATTTTTCTTTAACTTACAAGGAGATAAGTGGGTTGAGCCATTGCCTCAATTCACAAAAGAAATTGGGGAGGCATCAAAATACAGGGGATTCTTGTATAAGGATTACCAAGCATTGAGATTGAGGAACAAGACTCATCCACCTTCCAGGCCTCAAGATGCCATCACCATTACTCATTATGCAATTTCTAAAGAATGAAACTAATTAAGGAAAAAAAAGTTTCACTTTGGTGTATCTTTAGCTATTTACTTAAGAAATCTCTATATGTACTCAAGATGGATCTTCTATTGCAAAATTTTATTTCATCATATTCCAACATTATCATTATTAAACGTCTATGTGTATAAAAGTACATATTAATATTTTTTTCTTGTGCAGATTCACACAAGTTTTCGATCCGACAACGAATAAAGCAGATTATGGTCTTCAGTAGGTTGCAGACTGGAATCATAGATATTCTAGACATTAGAATTTTTAAGCCGATTTTTGTTATTAATCTTGCCAACTAAGCCTAGTTAAGACTTAATCCGCCGGAAATTCAAAATTGGGTGTGGATTGTCCTTTAAAACAACAACAAACTAAGCTTTAATCCCACTACGGATCATATCGCGTCATCGTTTACGGTCATAAGCCATATTTTCATGGCGTGACTTGTTCTTAAATTGAGACAAAATCATACATACATGACTAATTTTGCAAAAATATATTCGGAGATGACCAATTTTGCAACTACCCAAAATATATAGGACAATTTTTGCAATTTTCCCAACATGTAATTATTAGGAGGTTATGTATTGAATTTAAGATTCCAAGTGGCTTTAGTTGAACCACCAGATATAATTGTACAGACCTAGAGATCCTACAAATTTGTCAACTATTGCAATAATACGTAGCCTACACATTAAATATGTACAACACGACAATCCATGTCTAAATTGGTTTGGTCCATGCCACCCACTTGGGTGGCACCCAAGTGGGTGGATCCACCCTTAGGTTACACATACACACGACACCCAAATAGGTGGATCTATCTTTGAATTACATATTTGGAAAAAAAAAAAATCTTTGAATTACATATACACACACTCACATAGGTGTGTCTGAATCCAAAGATGGATCCACCCACTTGGGTGCCACCCAAGTGGGTGGCATGGACTACAACGTCTAAATTATTATCGATAAAGATCATATTGACTGAAGCATTCAAAAAACAAAAAAAGATTATCTTAACTGAAGCAGTCAAATATAATATTTGATGAGATCGTTGGTATTAGCAGAGGTGTTCATCGAATCGAATTCCGAATTCTTCGACTTCCTCGAATCGAATTTAATCGAATGAACATTTTAAACCTCAATTCGAAATTCGATCCTAATTCGATTAATTCGAATCGAATTTAAACGAATTGAATTTCTCGATTTCCGAATCGAATTCGAGTCAATCCAAAAATCCAAATTTATCGATAAAGTGAATAAAGTTTCGATTCATAACATAATATTTTTGGACTATATACCCAATAAAATTCCAGAATTTTGTTTTTTCAAAATTACAAATTATCGACTAACCATTTTTTATTGTTTAATTTAACTAAAGACTCATAAATTCATAACGAACTCCCTTATTGGTCGGTACTGAAAATACCACCACCCAATAATCCACGCTCCGCCACACGATCGACCCGAGAACTCGCAGACAACGTTAGAAGGGGAAGCCGGGAAGGGTTTTACGGCGCACTCCACTCCGACGCTCAAGTCAAGATCGGTTTTAGAGAGAAGAAATATTAAAAGTGCAACAAAGTATATTTGAGTCTAACTAGCGGCGCACCTTACTTGTGCCCCTTTTATAGGTTTTGGGATTAGGGTTACGTAAGCATCAAGTCACACTAAAAACCCTAATTAACACACAGGCCTAGGTTAATCACCCGTATTGGGCCGTAAATCTATCAAGCCCGAGAGATCGGCAGGCTTCTAAGTTGATCCATTCTAACATCCGGCCCAACAGGTCGGTAGGCCCTTAAGTTAGCCTAGGGTCCAGCCCAATAGGTCGGTAAACCCTTAAGTTGGCCCAGGGTCCAGCCCAATAGGTCGGCTCAGTCATTGGAGGTCGGCCCAGTCCAAGCCTACCATTAGCTCAGTCTTTTATCAAGCCCATAGAGACAGGTCGGTCTAAATAGACCCCCATCAATCAGTCCCCCTAATTATGTTTAGAGTGGACTTCCTACTCAAAACATAATTAATTTATCGAGCCTCTGGGACCGGCCTAAACAATTAATCCCGAACTCAACACTCAATTTTCTCCACCCGCATTTCTCGAAGTGTTGCCAAGAATAAAGCAACACGTACATGTATATATCTATTGAAAGTATAAGCCCCGAAATAGGTAACGTAAGGGTTGTATCATATAATTTATTAATAATTTCATTTGCTTCAATCCAACAGCCTCCATTTCTTGAAGTTATCACTCTTAATTGGACAAAATGCCACGTGACACCATATGTTGCAAAAATGGTTCCAACATTTTTATTTCTTTCCTACGCCACGTCACCCAATATGTTGCCAAAAAAAATCATGCTCCAGCCCTTTTATTTCTTTCCTACCGAGGAGTTGAGTAAGTGACTATCACCTCGGTACGCGTGTTTCCCGATCTCATATATATTTTGTTACTATTGTAACTTTATCCTCAATAATCACCTCGGTTAACATAGCTCATGGGGTACGCTACCTCGTGCTCATGTCAGTCGTGTCGACAAAAGTTACCTCGGTCAACGCGAACGTTTCATTTTCAGACGCACGCGCTCGGTCATCTTACCTCTCACATCGGCCTTTTACATATTTATTATGAAATCACCTCCGTCTGTCTCGGCTGCCACAATTCTTGATTCACGTGCAAAAGGCTCCCTCATTAACCACGGGGAGCGACAAGACGTGCACTTTATGTTAGATAGGATACTTCGGGCAACGTGCGGCCGCCTCGGTCCGCGTATGTCCTCATTTTTAATCCTCGCCCAGGCGTGATATCCCTTCGACGTCTTTTTCTTAGGGTTTTCGCTATCTTTTCACTCATTTTTCGAGGCATCGACTTTGATGGGACAGCACACTTGACTTCCCTAGATGAACCTCATTCCGTTGGATTAATCCCAGATCAAAGGATCCACATTTTTTCCCGCTATTTTTGCTCTTTATATATAAAGGGGGTTGAGGGGGAACCATTTACCATTTTACAACTCCTCCTCTCTCACAAGGCACTTTCTGGCAGCCCCTTCAAGCGATTTCCGATGAGTATTTTGGCAACTTCCAACGAACTCTTCGGCCGATACACCCTTCCTACTCCGCTCAAGTCTTATTATCCCTTTAGGTATCGTCTCTTTCCTTTTTTGTTATTTTCTCTTATTATTATCTTTTTTTTTCAACAATGGCTTCTTCGTCTACTCACTCGGATCCCTACTTGACCGACCTAGCTAGGTGGTCAGACGAAATAGACCTTTCTCGGGTCAATCCCGACCTATCCGACCCCGAGGCCACAGAATCGGACTCCCCCTCTGAGAAGAGCCTTTCCCCTATAGAAGTTAGGAAACCTGATTCCCGATCTCCTCCCGAAGCGAACCACGGTTTTTCCTACTCAGCTGCGACAGCAGAATCCCTTTATAATATCCGTAGGAATGCGAGAATTCCCCCAAACATTAAACTAATACTCCCGAGCTACACAGATAGGCCCTACCGACCTCCTTCTGGGGGTCTTGCTTTTTTCGTGGGCCAGTTAGATGGTGGCCTTAGGCTTCCTATGCACCCCTTCTTTGCCGACATATCCACTATGTATAACATTCCCCTTAATCAATTTACTCCCAATTCTTTTAGGATCATATCAGGTTTTCTAATAATTACTAAATTCTTGTCCATAGACCCCTCTCCCGAGCTCTTCTTTGCTCTATTCCAAGTCAAACCTTCCTCCCCTAAGGGTTTATTCTACATTACCGCTCACAATGAGACGAATTTTCTAGGGAAGTACCCGACTTCCAATAAATTTTGGAAAGATCGGTACTTCTTCGTGATTTCTACAGAATCTTGGTCCTTTCCCCATAAGTGGATCTGGTCTTTGCCACCTCAAGCAAAAACACGATCACAAAAACGCTCTCCCGAGCCGCAGGATCTCGCCCAAAATCGACCGCCGTAAAATATGATCTTTCCAAAATCATCACCCCCTACTTACTTTCTTACTCGGGTGTGAGCTCCGAGGTCATTCCTCTAAAGCAAGACATCGGTATGCCTCATTCCTTCTCACCTCTATTAGGTTTCATACTTATCTTCTAAACTTGTTTTTTTTTATAGGCATAATGTTGTCCCGAGCTGTAGCCCAGAAAGCCGAAGCTCGCAAGAAGGTGAGCTCTTTAGCCCGACCTTCAACCTCCCAGATCAGCGGAACAATCGTTGGCTTACCGGCTTCTGGGTCCCGATCTCCTCATACCACACGGCCTGACTCTGCAGAAGATGTTCTAGCCGAGTTCTCAGATCCCAGCAGTCAGCCTGTCTTAATAGGCTCCCGACGCGGATCCTCTGATACCGAGCTCCCTCCTCCCAAGAAGACTCGTGTGGGAACTAGCTCGGGTGAGCGCGAGCTGATACGGAGTCCCATCGATACTCCAAACCAGACATGGATGACCGGGAATTCGATCCTCAAGAATACAAATCCCGTCTTTGGCGGGGGTCAAGATATCCAGGGTCATCGCTTACCCCGACCGAGCCGCTCTAGACAAGCTTTCCGATGCCGATCTCGTCAATTCTTTTTGTGAGGATCAAGCCCGAGCTCATGTGAGGCTATCTGCCCTCATTGCCCGAGCTCGAGTAGGTTTTGCCAATCCTGCCTTGGTGAAGGAACTTGAGGCCCTCAAGAAGGACAACAAGAAATTAAGGGCTAAGGAGGCCAAGGCTGGCCGTCGAAGTGCACGAATTAAACGACAAGCTTCGAGCCGAGCGTTGTTGCCAATTCCGACCTCAAAATCCAGGAATTGGATAAAGAGAATGCCACCCTTAAGGCCGAGCTGAAAGATGGGCTTGTTCATGCTCGGGAGGAAGGCATCGAGATCGGTCGCCGTGATTTTGTAAAGTCAGAAGAGGGCCGAGCTTTGATTGGCAAGGTTCGGGAGAAAGTTAAGAAATGTTTCTTGAGTTCAGAGGAATTTATCGACATCCTCTCCACGGGGTGATCCAGAAGTACGAGTTTGCCTTCGATCAAGCTGAGCTTCAGCTCCGCGGCAAAGGGATATCTGAATCCCTAGATCGGGAAGGACCCCGAGCTCTTATGCAAGACCCTGAGGGCTTTATCTTTTCCAAGGTTGCCAATGAAGTCAACCTATCCTCAGATGAGGCCTTTGTCAATTCTCTAGATGATCCCTCTTGGCTGGCCGACCTCAAGGCTGCTGCCGATCAAGCAGCTGCAGACCGAGCTGCTGCATCCCCAACCTCGGGGAATCCTCCTCCTGTTCTTAATCCCGAGCTACCCATTATTCAAGAGACTGGTCCTCCTGCGTCGGCAACCGGGGTGCAAAGTAGCCACGAGCCCGAGCCAAAGATTCGTGACTATGCATCGAAGATCTTATTCTCGATAATTTTGTATTTATCCCGATTTGGGATCTTTTGTAATCAGTTCTGTATTTTTATAGCTATCCCGATCTGGAATTTCTTTTGTAATTTTCCTTCGTATTAATGCAAGTTTACTTTGGACCTTTTTCTTTTCATTTCCATTACACCCAAAGTGTTTGAAGGATTGGCTCGGGCCGAACTCCAAACACTTGCTCAAATTTTCTAATTTTTTGGAGGACAAGTATTCAAGCTCGAGCTTGACTTGCCTCTGGGCTTATCGCGCCCGAGGTGTTTGGAGGATTGGCTCGGGCCGAACTCCAAACACTTGGTCGAATTTTCTCATTTTTTTGGAGGACAAGTATCCAAGCTCGAGCTTGACTTGCCTCTCGGGGCTTATCGCGCCCGATGTGTTTGGAGGATTGGCTCGGGACGAACTCCAAACACGGCCGAATTTTTCTTTTTTTTTTTTGGAGGACAAGTATCCAAGCTCGAGCTTGACTTGCCTCTGGGCTTATCGCGCCCGATGTGTTTGGAGGATTGGCTCGGGCCGAACTCCAAACACTTGTCAGTATCCAAGCTCGAGCTCGACTTGCTTCTGGGCTTATCGCGCCGATGTGTTTGGAGGATTGGCTCGGGCCGAACTCCAAACACTTGCTCAAAATTTCTTAATTTTTGGAGGATAAGTATCCAAGCTCGAGCTTGACTTGCCTCTCAGCTTATCGCGCCCGATGTGTTTGGAGGATTGGCTCGGCCGAACTCCAAACACTTACCGAATGATTTTCAATCTCTTATAGACGCGATCGCTTTTTATTGAAATTCAAAAGAGGAAATTACATCATTACATCATTCAATTCCTACGGATAATATTTTTTCAGATTGCTAACATTCCATGCTCTAAGGCGAGTTTCTTTCCATCCACTCTTCCAACTCATAAGCTCCTCCGGCCCAAGACTTTGATCACCCGAAGTGGGCCCTCCCATTCGGGTCTAACTTTCCCTTATTCTTACTCGCATCCGCCTCCTTAGAACCGGATCTCCCATTTGAAATTTTCTCTTCATCACCCTACTATTGTAAGTCGCCCGATTCTCTCTCTTGTCCTCTCCATCGTCAGAAAGGCCATTTCTCTTTTTCATTAATCAAATCTAGAGCCTCACGTGTCAAAATCTCATTTTCTTTTTCCTCGAATGTCCGAATCTGTGAGTTTCCATCCCAATCTCCGCTGGTATCACTACATCCATCCCATAAACCAAACCGAAAGGACTCTCTCCCGTGGCCTCCTTTGGGTTTGTTCGGTAAGCCCACAACACCGAGCTCACTCTTTGCACCAAGCTCCTCCAGCCTCTTTCCAATCTAGTCTTGAGTCCTTGTACCGAGAATTCGGTTAGTCACTTCCACTTGACCATTAGCTTGCGGATGTGCTACCGATGTGAAATGCTTGACTAATTTTCATCTCTTCACACCAAGCCTTGATACTAGCTCCACTAAATCGTGTTCCATTATCCGAAACAAGGATTCTCGGCACTCCAAATCGGCACACAATGTTCGCCAAATGAACTTCATCATCACATCTTGATAATTCTTGCCAAAGCCTCGCCTTCAACCCATTTACTAAAATAGTTTATTGCTACCACTAGGAACTTACGCTGTCTCCGATGTCGGGGAATGGCCCCACAATATCGATCCCCATTTAGCAAAAGGGCATGCCGAACTCATTGTCATCAGTTCCTCAGCTGGCTGATGTATAAATGGCGCATGTACTTGACACTTCTCACAAGCTTTTACCAATTTCTGAGCCTCATTCTTCAAATATGGCCAAAAGTATTCCCTCAACACCTTCCCCGATCGAATCCTAGCTCCCATGTGATTTCCACAACATCCCTCGTGTATTTCTCTCAACACATATTCTCCTCTGTTTTACCAAGACACCTCAAAGAACGGCATCCTAAACCCTTTCTTAAACAAACTCTCTCCAATCAGACAAAAACGGGTTGCTCGAATTTTTATTCGAGAAGCTTCTCTCCTGTCTCTCGGAGGGTACCCTCTTTTAGGTATGACATGATGGGGACCCTCCAATCATCCTCCTCCTCCAGCACTCCTACCTCAAGATTTAAGGCGGAAGCTCTTGCAACAAGCAACGTAATATGCCTCTCCAAAGCACTCTCAGTCGAACTGGCTATCTTTGCCAAGAAGTCAGCTCTGGTATTTTCCTCCCGAGGTATCTGGCAGATCTGTACCTTTCCCATCCTCTTCCCCAAATCCTTGTATGCATCCACATACTTCTTCATTCGCTCTTCCCGAACTTTAAACTCTCCCATAATTTGTTTATAAACCAACTGAGAGTCCAGATGGATCAGCACATTCGTCGCACCCATTTCTATAGCCATCATAATTCCTCGGATGAAAGCTTCATACTCGGCTTCGTTGTTGGAAAGTTTACAATCTAATCTCACTGCGAAGTCACTCTCCACCCCTTCTGGACTTATCAACACGATGCCGACCCCGCACCCCGAGCTGGCCACCGATCCATCCACAAATAAGACCCATGCCCCTCCCTCATTTGGGGCTTTTGTCAGCTCTTGCACAAAGTCCGCCAAGGCTTGTGCCTTAATTGTTGTTCTACTCTCGAACTCTATCTCATACTCGCTGAGCTCAATAGCCCACTTTACTAGCCTACCCGCGACTCGGTTTGTTTAAACCGACTTCAAAGGGAAATTAGTTCTTACTACAATCTTATGCGAAAGAAAATAAGGCCTCAATCTTCTAGCCGTGGTTACAAGTGCTAATCCAGCCTTTTCAATCTCAGCATACCTGAGCTCCGCATTTCTCAGCACCTTGCTAACATAGTACACTGGCTTCTGAACCGACCCTTCTTCTGTCAATAACACTGTACTAATCCCTTGTTCTCCCACCGAGATATAAAGATACAATGGCTCTCCTGGAATTGGCTTAGTCAACAATGATAACTTAGCCAAGTATTCTTTCAATTCTTCAAATGCCACCTGACATTCCTCATCCCAAGTAAATTTCCTAGACTTTCTTAACACTTTAAAAAATGGCAAACTCCGCTCCGCCGAGCGAGAGATGAACCTATTCAAAGCAGCCAATTTTCCCGTCAAGCTCGCACATCCTTCACATCCGAGGTGGGGCCATTTCTCTAATTGCCCTCACTTTCTCGGGATTAGCTTCAATGCCCTTCTCAGTTACCATGTAGCCCAAAACTTTACCCGACCTGACCCCAAACGCACACTTCTTTGGGTTCAATTTCATTCGATATTTCTTCAATGTTTCGAAAGTTTCTGCTAGATCTTTAGTGTGGCTCTACTTTCACACTCTTCACTAACATGTCATCAACATATACTTCCATGTTTCGCCCCAATTTGGTTTTGGAACATCTTATCTACCAACCTTCGGTAGGTTGCCCCGTGTTTTTCAAACCGGAAGGGCATAACGACATAACAAAAAGTGCCAAAAGAAGTAATAAAACTTACCCGCTTCTCGGTCCTCTTCGCTAGCTTGATCTGGTGGTACCTGTGAAGCATCCATCATGCTAAGTAATTCGCATCCAGTCGAGTCAACTAGCCGATCTATCCGTGGCAATGGATAATAGTCCTTCTGGACAAGCTTTATTCAAATCTCGAAATCCACACACATCCTCCAGTCGTCGATTTTTGGGAACTAATACGGCATTGGCTAACCATTCGGAAATTGTATTTCACGCACATGTCCACCTCCAACAATTTCTCTACCTCGCACGCATAATCGCATCCCTTGGGGCCGAAATTTCTCTTCTTCTGTTTCATGCTGTGCCGGCACGAGGGATTTATATTCAACCCGTGCTCGCCTATACTAGGGTCAATACCCACCAGTTCCTAGCCGACCATGCAAACACATCAATATTCCTCCCGAGAAACTCGATCAGTCCTCCTTCAAGTCCTCCCCGAGGCGACTCCCGATCTTGGCGACTTTACTAGGGTCGCCCAAGACCAACTCTATGGTTAACAATTCCTCGTTCGGCATGACATGCTCCACCGGATCCTCATCTAACTTGATGAGTTTATCCCCGCCCTTGCCATCATCATGAGCCACTCTCTTCTCGCCATTTGAAGACTCTCTACGACAACTTCCTCGCCATGTCCGATCCCCTCAACCTCTCCAACCTGGTCATCCGGCGGGAATTTGATCTTCAAGTGATATCTTGACACAACCGCTTGAAAAATATTGAGGGAAGGTCTCCCAATCATCACATTATACGACGATGGTGCATCAACCACCGTAAATCGCACCATCCTAGTCTCTTCCCGTATGGTTCCTTACCCAAAGAGACGGGTAGAGTAACCATTCCCAATGGCCGGATCGATCCCCGCAAAACCGACTAGAGACGTATCCACCATCTCCAAATCCACCGCAAATCCATCCGCCTATAACACTCAAAAAAAAGTATGTCGTGAGAACTACTGTGTCCACAAAGACTCTACGAACATCGTAGTTTGCTATGGTCGCTGTGATAACAAGAGCATCACTGTGAGGGGTTGCAATGCCACGGCTATCCTTCGGCCCAAACTGAATATTTGGCCCCATAGACACCTGTTCCACCCTCATCCGTTCTTGAGCACGCTCGGCAGCTAGCGGCTCTTACATAGCTTCTTCCGGCCCGTCGTGAGTCTCCACCGGATGGACCCCTATAACCATTTGAATCACCCCTTCCGCGGCGGTGGTGGAGGGAGATCCGTTCTCATCCGCTTCTTCTCGGGTTTCTGCCTCACCTGGTAATTATTGTGACTCTTCCGATAATTACCCTTAGACTTCCTCTTATCCATATACACAAATTCCTTCAGGTGACCCGCCTGGATCAGTCTTTCTATCTCATCCTTCAAGTGGGTACACTGATCCGTGGTATGCCCATACTCATTGTGGAATCTACAAAACTCCTTGCACTTCTCCTTCCTTGGCGTTTCAGCATAAGTTTTTGGCCACCTCAAATCTGGATGGCGCTCAATCGCAATAAAAACATCCCCCTGGGGAGCTACCAAGGGTGTATATCTTTCATACCTAGGCCTCCCTCCCATCAGATCGGATTTGGGGAGGTTAGGCTTCTTACTGGGCACTCTTTCATCTTTCTCATCTTTCCTCTCCTTTCTCTTACTTCCTTCTTCGCGCTTCATCTTCCTGGCTTCCTCCAGATTGATGTACTTTTCAGCCCTTGCCAGGAGCTCGTCAAATGTGCGTGCCGGCTCTATCACCAGGGATTCAAAGAAATCCCCATCTTTCAGACCTTGGGCCAAAGCATTAGCCAAAATATCTTGGGTCGCCGAAGGCACCTCCAACTTCGCCTCTGTAAACCTCTTAATATAGCTCCTCAAGCCTTCATCATCCCTTTGCTTAATGCTGAACAAAGTCAGCGGTGTTTTCTGGTACCTCCTGCAGCTGGTAAATTGGTGCAAAAACATAGAGCTGAATTCATCAAAACTCCTGATCGAATTCGGCAACAACTGACTAAACCATTGCTGGGCTGACTTAGTCAATGTAGTCGGAAACACCCGACACATCACTCTATCGGTAAACCTGTGGAGCATCGCGACATTTTCAAAACGGCACAAGTGATCCCAAGGATCCGTGGTGCCATCATATTCAAAATTCAACGCACGATACGAGAGAGGGAGTTCATCAGCCATAATCTCCGCTGAGAAAGGAGTTCCCCTCCTCGATCGCCCTGAACCACCTCCGGACACCTTCTTCTTCAACTCTCTCATCTCCCTATGTAGGTCATCCATCCTCTCACTCCAATCTGGATCCGTCTCCGTGGCTGTTTGAGTAAAGGCCGCGGAGGCGGTCTCCTCCTCCAACACATGTGCCCTTCGACCCCGCTCTCCCCCAGTCGGGGGAGGCCTCATCTCATGCCCAGGTCCGGCTCGCCGCTGCGCAGCCGAACCACTTCTCGCATCCGACTATCCACGGCCTCTTCCACAGCGGCCTTGATATAAGAAGCCATCTGTTGGAAGAAACCAGGTCCCAAGCCATTCACTCCCATCATGGTATCAACAACTCCGGCCACCCCTTGCGGAGGGCAACCAACTCCCACACCAGGTGCAAGCGGCGGACGCCCGCGCTCCCAAGTCATCACCTCCGGCGTCTCAATCGGAACCTCGTCCAGATCATTCTCCAAATTCCTTCGTACATCCTCCATAGCTACCTTGAACTCACGTCTTAAAACTCAAAGTTCCCACAGACGGCGCCAATTGGTCGGTACTGAAAATACCACCACCCAATAATCCACGCTCCGCCACACGACTGACCTGAGAACCTGCAGCACAACCGTTAGAAGGGAAGCCGGAAGGGTTTTACGGCGTACCCACTCCGACGCTCAAGTCAGTATCGGTTTTAGAGAGAAGAAATATTAAAAGTGCAACAAAGTATATTCAGAGTCTAACTAGCGGCGTACCTTACTTGTGCCCCTTTTATAGGTTTTGGGATTAGGGTTACGTAAGCATCAAGTCACACTAAAAACCCTAATTAACACACAGGCCTAGGTTAATCACCCGTATTGGGCCGTAAATCTATCAAGCCCGAGAGATCGGCAGGCTTCTAAGTTGATCCATTCTAACATCCGCCCAAATGTCGGTAGGCCATAAGTTAGCCTAGTGGTCCGCCCAATAGGTCGGTAAACCCTTAAGTTGGCCCAGGGTCCAGCCCAATAGGTCAGCTCAGTCATTGGAGGTCGGCCCAGTCCAAGCCTACCATTAGCTCAGGTCTTTTATCAAGCCCATAGAGACAGGTCGGTCTAAATAGACCCCCATCACTTATATAAATTTTAATAAATTATTTTGTGCCACTTTTATACCAGCATTAATTACTTGAAAAATAACTTTTATACTCAAATATGAGGTATCAAATTGACAAAGTGTATGTGTGTAGATAAAGAGATATAGTTTATGTATCATATAATTTATTATTTTAATATGATCTGAAGATAAATATATGTAATATAGTGTACAAATATATAATGTATAATGCATATTGAAATAAGAATTTAAAACAAAAGAAAAAAGTCAAAGACTATATTGTATAAATATATAATGTATGTTGTATAGTGTACTTTTCCATACAATGGACATAGCTGGTGGAATATTCTTATAGATTATTTTACCACATCCCCTCCACGTGAGACTGTAAGAGCGAAACAGTTTTTACCTAAAATATATTTTTAGCACAAAAAATGATTATATGAATATGCTCTAAAGATAAAAATTTGAAGTAATGTAAAATGTATTTCATACACTATTAAGTATAATTATTTCTAACAAAAACTAAAAAAACAAGAAGAAAAGAGCATATATTTATAATTTTACATTTTCATTTAAACACTAGTGTTTTATTCACACACACACACACACATATATATATATATATATATATATATTATAAATGCATGTGTATAATTTACATATATACAATAAATAATTATGTATATGTGAAATATATACATATAAATTTCGAATTGAAATGCGAATTCGAATTGTAATACGAATTCGAATTTAGTCGAATTTCACCTCGAATTAGGATTTTCGAATAGAATTCGAAAAAAAAAACCTTAATTCGTTATTCGATTCAAATATTCATATTCGAAATTCGAGTTGATTCAAATTCGATTCAAATTCAAAAATCCTAATTGAAATTAAAATTGAATTCGAACCGAATCGAATTTCGGATCCATTCGAAAAATGAACACCCCTAGGTATCAGGAAAGACTAGATTCCTAAGGCTCGATTCCTCCTACCCGATGCACGTGTATTAAAAAAAATAAAATTAATAATTATTTTATTTTGAATATATTAATGCGTGTGATATCAAAAGGCAATTAAAAACTAAACATAAATAATTACAAATGAGAAAATAAAACAAAAAAAAATCATGAATAAGCACAAATAACTTACAATTCACTAAAACAAACAAATAAATTAAAAATGAGAGACTTAATTATAGAGTTATCAAAATAAATTATTATAAATTTCTGATTATTTCTTTAAATGCAACATTGGTTGTTGAATTTTTACGAACACGTTCATTATCATTATCACAAATTAAAATTATAAGACCCTAATGATTGATAACTCTAGACAAAGCAACATATAATTGATCGTAACTACTAGCTTGTAGCTCAAGTAGTATCACTGACCCTTTATAAGAGTGTTAACCAGGGTTCGAACTATGTATCTTTCAGTTTCTTTAAAATTTATCTCCCCCCCTCCAACCAGTACTCCCAACTTATTAAAAAAAATATATAATTGATCGTGACTAAAAATAAGTTTTTTGTCATAGTAATTCTACATTAGATAGAGAATGACCTTTTAATAGATGAATTATTAAATAAAACATAAGAAAATAGATTTTTTCTAGGATAATAAAGAGAGACTCATATTACATAAAAATATTAAAGCCCAACTGAAATATACACATATATGCATATTTTGTTGAGTTAAAATTGAATATATGAACATATTAATAAATAAAATAGTTTTTACTTCTTGTTATATTTCTTATTTCAATACACAATAAAAAAATAATTAGAAAAAATGATTTTGTATTATATTACAAAACAATAATAGTAAGTACATACCAAAAATATTATTAGAAAGATAAAACAATTATTTTTAAATAATTATGAAATTTAACATTACAAATATATATTAACAAAATAATTATTATAAATTTTGGGAAAACTTCTTTAAATACAACATTATTAATTCGTTGAATCCGTACAATTATTATCACTATCTCATATCACAAATTCACAATCTAAAGCCTTTTCGCGCGGATTAGTAATTTTAGAAAGTTTGTATAGCGCTGTAATTATCTAATGAATGTATATAGTTATTTTGTATTCACTGCAGGCTTGTTGTATTACAAATAAATTTCAAAAGGCAAAACTTATATAAGACCATCTCATGGGTCTAAATCAGTGAGACGGAGCCCCATATGGTCATATCCATATCCATTTCAATAGGCGGTGGCTATTTTAAAATTATAAGCAAACTTGAGGGCAAATTTGGAAATAGAGAAAGACATTACAAACCCACCTAATTCTCAATTCTTTGCACCGAGTTGACCAGTTTGGCATTCTATCTTCCGCCGCTTATCGCACCACCGCCACGACACCACACTACCGTTCATTCCTCAAATGATATACAATATGGGCTCCATTCAATCCTTCAACTTCTGGTATATTGTCCACTTCCATTTTCTTACACATGTGATGATAATCATTGTGCAGTGTTTAGTGATGAGAACACAAGTAGTTGTTCAATTATGTAATGACAAAAAAATCTGTGAACTTATCAAACTAATTGACTTAGTGTTTTTTTCTTTTAAGGTGGTTGTATTAGTTTTGAAAGTTGCTGATGTTGTTTGCATTTTATTTACTATTAGTGTCCTCTAGTTTTGTTCACAATGTTTCCCTTTGTTTTAGGACTGATGACTTGATCTTAGGCTTGCGAATTTCAATAAGATGGATCAACCACACTCTTGTGAATTAAATAGCATAATTATCAGATTTGAGTCTATTTTCTCTACTTGTTGCTTTTTATTTAAAAAGTATTTATTGTTCATTATAAAAGTATTATATTTTACTCGAAAAGTATTATTTTCTATACGAAATGTTTTACGTTTTTAATTAAGTATCTGATTTGACAATGTTACTTTTTGATCAAAGAGTAACAATTCTTAAACATAAATAAAAGTGTTGTTTTTTTGGTCAAAGATATCAAGTATTACTTAAATCTAGAAGTATGAATTTCTATTTTTTGTCGAATATTTTTCTTTTTATTAATAGAAAAGTGTTACAAGTATTATCACAATACTAGAAAAAAATACACTACCAGATCTTGATGGCCACTTGGGATTAATTTACTTAACTTTTATTTTAATTGAATAATATCATTTTTTACTCTAAAAATATAACTTTTAATAGAAAAGTATTAATTTTTAACCCAAAAGTATGGTTTTCTATTTCTTATAGAATAATTTTCTTTTCGGTTAAAAAGTATTACTTTTTCACCAAAAAGAATGACTTTTTAACCCAAAATTAGGATTTTCTACTTCATGCAGTTTTTTTAATAGAAAAGTGTTTAATATTCCACTATATATTATGATGTCCGCTTGGAATTAATTTATTTAATATTTTCTTTTTCGTTGAAAACTATTACTTCACCCCAAAAGTACAACTTTCTATTTCTTGTAGAATAATTTTTTCAATGGAAAAGTGTTTTAATATACCACTAGATATCATGATAATCAAGAAGTGTTATTTTTCTTGAAAAGTATTAGATTTACTCTATAAGTATTAGTTTTTAAATAGATATTTTTAAGGTAAATACTGATATTTTTACAGCAAACACTGATACTCTTTAGGTCTCATTTGAAGTATTATTTTTTACTAAAAAGTATTATTTTTTATTGTGAAAGTATTACTTACAACATCTTTAAAAATTATATAATATTTTGTATTTTTACTTGAAAATGAATACTTTTTGTTTTAAAAGTATTACTTACTATATTTATTAAAATTATTTATTATTTTCTTTTAAAAATGATACTTGATACTTGAAATATTAATTTTCACTAGAACAACAATATTTACTATATCTCTTATTTGCCATATTCGGCTCCCTAAGCTACGGAAGGTGCGAAATGACATGAGTACCTAAATGCATATCGGGTTTGATAAATCAATCTACCACAATGAAAATATCCTTGATGATGAAGTAATTGCTTTATTGTTGCTCAGCTCGTTACCTGATAGTTGGGACACGCTTGTGGTGTCAGTCAGTAACTCAACCCCAAATGGTGAACTGACTATGCAGATGGTCAAAGATTGCCTTCTTAATGAAGAGTCCAGAAGAAAGGAGTTAGAATATTCTTTCGAGTCAAAAGCCTTAGTAGTTGAAAATTACATACGAGGAAGAGCAAGTTTAGAGGTTCTCAAAATAAAAGAGACAAATCCAGGGGGAGGTCCAAATCCAAGAAGGACTTCAAATGTCATTATTGTGGTGGTCCAAATCACTATGAGAGAAATTGCAGAAAGAAGAAAAGAGATCAAAAGAATGGAAATAATGAAAAAATCGGATCGATGACAAAGACACAACCGCCGCTGCAGTTGATAGTGATGTTGTCATCATTTATGATGATGCTTGTATCAGTTCTGCATGCCAGCAGACAGACTGGATTATTGATTCAGGAGCTTCATATCATATCACACCTCATCGTGATATGTTCACATCATACATCGGTGGCAGCTTTGGCAAAGTCAGAATGGCCAACCATGGTATGACAGAGGTCGTTGGCATAGGTAGCATCATATTGAACGCTGATACAGGAATCAGGCTCGTGCTTAATGATGTCAGACATATTCCTGATATTCGGCTCAATATTATTTCCACTGGCAAGCTTGACAATGCAAGCTATGGCAATCACTTTGGTGAAGGAAAATGGAAGCTCACCAAAGGCTCTCTCATTGTCGCTAAGTGATGAGCGAAATTCTCTTGTGCACCGATGCAGCGATTATCCAATGGAGAGGTGAATGCCATTGATAAAAGTTCCTCCATTGAGCTATGGCATAAAAGGCTCGGACATCTAAGTCGGAAGGGCTTGGAAGTTCGACTAGAAAGAAACTTCTCCGGAGGTAACAAGATGCCCCTAAAAACTTGTGTTGATTGTTTAATTGGAAAACAACACGAGTTGCTTTCAAGAGTTTTTCACCTTCAAGAAAATCTCATCCTTTGGATCCGATGCATCGATTTGTGCTACATGAAAGATAGAAGTCTTGGTGGTGCAATATATTTTTCACATTTATTGACGACTTCTCTAGAAAAGTCTGGTGTTTTGCTTTGAAATCTGAAGATCAAGTTCTGGGTATCTTTAAGAATTTTCAAGCAAGTGTTGAAAGAGAAACAGGAAAAAGCTGAAGCGTGTTCGTGCTGACAATGGTGGTGAATACGGGGGTCCATTTGAGCAACATTTCAGGGATCATGGAATCAAGATTGAGAAGAGTGTTCCAAAAACTCCTCAACATAATGGCGTAGCAGAAAGAATGAATATGACAATTTGTGAACGAGTTAAATGTATGATGTCACATTCCAATCTGCCCAAATCCTTTTGGGGTGAAGCAACGAGGACAACAGTTGATCTTATCAACCTTTCTCCATCAGCTCCTCCGGGTGGTGACATTCCAGATAAAGTTTGGACTTGAAAAAATGTTACCTACAAACACTTGAGAGTGTTTGGCTGCAGGGCATTCGTGCATATTTCAAAAGATGAACGATCCAAGCTTGATGAAAAGACCAAGTCATGCATCTTCTTGGGCTATGCACATGAAGAATTCGACTACAGGTTATGGGACCCAGTCAACAAGAAAGTTATCAGAAGCAGGGATGCTGTATTCCTTGAGGATCAGACAATTGAAGATGCCAAACAGATTGAAAAATCTGAATCAAACAAATATGTTCTTGATGACGTAGATCCAATTTATTCTCCTAGAAACCAGAATCACGGGGGAGGTGCGCAAGAGCAACATCATGATGCAACTTGCGATATCCCTCCAGTTCCACCACCAGAAGATGTGGCTAGAAGGTCCACCAGGCAAAGACAACCTTTTACCAGATATAGCCCACATGAGTATGTAATGCTCACTAACGGGGGAGAACCACAAAGTTTCGAAGAGGCCATATTACATGATCAAAAGGATATGTGGATGGAGGCCATGAAAGAAGAGATGAACTCTTTGTAGGAAAATCATACCTATGATCGGGTGAAGCTACAGAAAGGTAAACGTACTCGAAAAATAAATGGGTGTACAAAGTTGAAGATCAAGAGCAAAGCTTACAACCAAGGTATAAAGCTAGTCAATTTGGTTGTGAAGGGTTTGATCGGAAGAAGGGTGTTGATTTGAAGAAATTTTCTCACCGATGGTGAAGATGTCCTCAATTACAGATTGTTCTCGGGATAGCTGCCAGCTTGGATCTGGAGACCGAACAACTTGATGTGAAGACTGCATTTCTTCATGGAGATTTGAATGAAGAAATCAACATGGAGCAACCAGATGGATTTAAAGTCAAAGGTAAAGATAACTTGGTATGCAGGTTGAACAAGAGCTTGCACGGCTTAAAACAAGCTCCAAGACAATGGTACAAGAAGTTTGACTCTTCATGGTGACCATGACTACAATAGGACCGGTTTTATCATGTGTAATCTCTGTTGAAAAAATCCCTAGCCCCGATTAGTCCCCGCCAGCGCTAGGCCCCCTTGTCCGCCTACGATTTTTTTTTTTTTCCGATTAGTCCCTTTAATCCCGCCTGTGTCCCTTTAACCCGCTAGGCTCCGCCTAGGCGCTAGGCCCTGATCTATCGCTTTGCGAGCGCTAGCTTTTTACAACATTCTTTGTTTATTCTTTAAGAAATTCAGTGATAATGATTTTATCATACTATTATTATATGGGGATGATATGCTGATTGTAGGTCATGATGCAATCAAGATTGAGAAGCTGAAGAAAGAACTTGGCAAGTCTTTTGCGATGAAAGACTTAGGACTGGCTAAGCAAATCCTTGGGATGAAAATCTCAAGAGACAGGGCAAGCAGGAAGCTCTGGTTATCTCAAGAAAAGTACATCGAGAAAGTTCTTGAGAGATTCAATATGAGCAAATCAAAACCAGTCAATACTCCACTTGCGGGTCACTTCAAGCTCAACGCAACGCAATGCCCCACAAGTGAGGAAGATAAAGCAGAAATGCAAAAGGTACCATATGCTTCTGTAGTTGGCAACTTGATGTATGCTATGGTATATACTAGACTGATATTGGTCATGCGATTGAGCGTTGTTAGCCGTTTTCTCTCTAATCCGGGGAAAGATCATGGTCTCCAGGGGAAATGGATATTTCGGTATTTGAGAGGTACTTCTAAAATATTGTCTAAAATTTGGTGATGACCAAAGCTGTCTTTAGACGGATTCACGGATGCAAATATGGCTGGTGATGTTGATTCGGGAAGTCCACATCCGGATACCTAATGATATTTGCAGGGGGAGCTATCTCTTGGCAATCGAAACTTCAAAAATGCGTGGCATTATCCACAACTGAAGTCGAATACATTGATGTAATCGAAGCTTGCAAGTAGATGTTGTGGTTGAAGAAGTTTCTGCAGGAACTAGACTTGAAGCATGAAAAGTACACGATCTACTGTGACAGTCAGAGTGCGATTCACTTGAGTAAGAACTCATCATTCCACTCAAGGTCAAAACACATTGATGCGAGATACCATTGGATTCGAGATGTACTTGATGAAAAGTTGATGCAACTTGATAAGGTTCATACTGATGAAAATGGTGTGGATATGCTGACAAATTCTTTATCAATAGATAAGTTTGAAACTTGCAGAACCAAAGTTGGTCTGGTTGAACCCACATAAGGTGGAGGGCAAGAATTGTTGAAAAGTCCACCTTTTGTGGTAGTAGTTAGCAAAACAAATTTGACAACTTCGGTTTCAAATTTGTGTTCAAATTTGCTACCTAATTTTTGTCCACAAATATTGAATTTTTTGCCATGAAAATTGCCTATAAATAGGCAGCATACGGGAGTGCAAAATCACACCAAACATTCAAGCAATTAGCAATTGCTTAGAGAAGAGAGAAAAATAGAGAGTAGAGAGATTTCTATAAGTGTGTATTTTGAGTGAAGAAAAAAGGAGAAACATTAGCAGTAATTTTTCATTTTCACCCAAAATAGCAGTCCTATTTTCTCAGGTATCCAAGTTAAGTGACTTGAGATAATTTGTGTATCCCCTATTTTTTAGGGAGAAATATTATAAGCCTACTATACATTTAGTGGAGGATTTATCCGGACTACGGTCTCGTGGTTTTCCCAATTTGGGTTTTCAGCGTAAAAATTCTTGTGTGTTATTTTTATCTTTGCACTATTATTTGGTATTTTTAGTTTGGTTCCCATTTGTTGGAATTGGTCTTTGAGAAATGGGTGTTGACCGATTTTAACCAATTAATTAAGTGGTTTCCATTTGTGACAAATGAAATTAAATTATTTGTAAAAATTCTACTAAGAGAGTAGATGAGAATTGCATTTGGAATTTCTCAAAACCGATTCCGGGTGAATGAGAAATTAATGTTACAAGTTAGTCACTTAATACAAATAAATGATATGAAAATGGAAAATGTGGGGAGGAGAGATGCTCCATCCCACATAGGAAAAATGAGGTAAAGTTGCACACTTTATTTATCCCAAGGCTGGACAAATGGGTTTGGGCCCTGGGGGCACCCAAGTTTTTAAAGGGGAGAGGACCTACGTCTTGTGGGTTTGGTTCAAAGACACACACACGCGCGCGCCAGCCGCCCGCCCAACCTTAAAAGTGCGGGTCCGGTCGCGGGCCGTGGGCTTGGAGGCCCTTATTCTTTTGGAACAAAAACCTTTAAAAATTAAATATTTAATTAATTTTGTAATTAATTAAATAGATTTAATTAATTTTCGTAATTAATTAAAAAAGAGTTCAATCGGGAAATGTTTCGGCCCAAGACGGCGCAGGCAGGAGCACGGCCCGTGCGGTCGGCTCGTGCTACCGCCGAGAATCTGCGCCTACACGCAGGCGGGCTCATGCCCGTGCGTGCCTGGGTCGTCTTTGAGTGCCTTAGAAAGGTCCGAGCCACGCGACGGCGGGCGGCACGCCGCTGTGCGTTAGGCCGTGCTCTCTCGGACAGATCGATCGTTCGATTTCGGTGCAAAGGTGCTTTTTCGAGCCTACAGACGCGATTTTCCGTACGGGCACTTCGTTGTCTATATTAATGAAGCCCCTACTGATAAAATAACACACGAAAAACTCAGATTAAAATCGGTCATTTGCATTAGAAAGCATATTGATCCTCCCATTCCTTCAATAGCTTGAAAGTCAAAACACTACGTTTGTTCACTTTGTTTCGAGTTTGCAAGTGCTGTAAACTCGAGACGTAAAAGTCGTTGTATCTTGGAGGCGAGCGCCGGAACCATAAGCACTCGGTGTACGGGGAGTTTTTGTCTTGCGAAGACTGATTCGAAATCAGGCCTCGACTTAATCCCAAACACTAAGCCATTTTCTTTAAACAAAAACCTTTCTTCCAATATAATTTTACCAACAATCACAAGACGAAAACTTTGTTTCGTTGAAGACGATGGCATCCAGTTCGATCTCGTTCACGCCCAAGTTTTCTGGTACCGACTTCAAACGTTGGCAACAGAAGATGTTGTTCTACCTCATCACTTTGGGGTTGGCTCGTTTTTTCAAAGACGACCCCTATTATTGGGTTGGAGAAGACGAAGTTGACAACAAAGGAGAATCGCTATGGATGCTTGGCATAACAACGATTTTCTATGTCGCAACTACGTCTTGACAGGAAGGCGACACTCTCTACAACGTCATAGCATGTTCAAGATGTCCAAGGAATTGTGGCAGTCCTTGGAGAAGAAATACAAGACGGAAGATGTCGGCACAAAGAAATTTGTTGTCGGCGAATTCCTGGAGTAACAAGATGGTTGACACCAAGACGGTGATCAGCCAAGTTCAGGAGATTCAAATCATCCTTCACGACTTAGTGTCTGAAGGGATGCTTTTGAATGAATCTTTTCAAGTGGCTGCAATTATCGAAAAATTGCCGCCATTGTGGAAGGATTTCAAAAACTACCTCAAGCACAAGCGCAAAGAGATGGGGCTTGAGGATCTGATTGTTCGGCTTCGCATCGAAGAAGACAACCAGAAATCAGATGTTAAAACCAGTAAATCTGGAATGGAGGCTAAGGCCAATCTTGCCGAGTCAAGCACTAGCAAGAAACGTAAGCACTCCGGGAAGGAGAAAGGCAAGGCCAAAAAGTTCAAGGGAAATTGCTACAATTGTGGCAAACCGAACCACATGGCGAAGGATTGCCGACACCCTAAGAAGGGCAATCAAGGTGGCAACCAACAAGCCAATGTGACGGAGGACAAGTCGGTTCAAATAGACTTGTCGGAGATCGATCTCTCCGCCGTTGTGTTTGAAGCCAATATGGTGGATAACCCAAGGGAGTGGTGGATAGATACCGGGGCTACTCGTCACATTTGTGCCGATAAGGAGATGTTCTCCTCCTACACTCCGATCAATGGAAGAAAGTTGTTCATGGGGAACTCCTCGACTTCCAACATCGTTGGGCTTGAAAAAGTGGTGCTCAAGATGACTTCCGGGAAGGAGCTTACGCTTGTAGATATGCTGCATGTCCCAGACATTTGCAAGAACTTGGTTTCCGGTCCGTTGCTTAGCAAGGCCGGATTTAGGCTAGTGTTTGAGTCCGACAAGTTTGTAATGACCAAGAATGGTCTGTTTTTGTGTAAAGGCTACCTTGATAAGGGCCTGTTTAAAATGAGTGTAATGTCTGTTTTCCGCCAAGAGGCGAAGAATAAAAACGTTACTTATGTTTACTTGTTGGATTGTTCTAATTTATGGCATGATAGATTAGGACACGTAAACTTCAACACAATTAAAAGGTTAGTGAATCTGGAATTAATACCTATGTTTAAAACCGATTCACAAGACAAATGCAAAATTTTTGTTGAAGCAAAATTGGCCAAGGCACCGTTTCATTCGGTAACGAGAAGTACCAAACCACTCGAGTTAATTCATACAGATGTATGTGATTTAAAACTTGTGCAAACCTGAGGTGGGAAAAAGTACTTCATAATGTTTATAGACGATTGCACAAGATATTGTTATGTATATCTTTTGAAAAGCAAAGATGAAGCTTTAGTAGCTTTTAAAACTTATAAGAATGAAGTTGAAAATCAGCTTAATTTGAAAATTAAGATGATTCGAAGTGATAGAGGCGGAGAGTATGTTGCTCCATTTGAAGAATTTTGCTCGGAAGCGGGTATAATTCATCAAACGACCGCACCTTACTCACCTCAATCAAATGGTGTTGCGAACGTAAGAATCGTACTCTTAAGGAGATGATGAATGTGATGTTGTTAAGTTCTGGCTTACCCCAAAACTTGTGGGGAAGCCATACTTTCGAACTACATTCTTAATAAGATCCCACACAAAGGTAAAAACGAAACTCCATATGAGTTATGGAAGGGACGAAACCGTCATACAAATACCTCAAAGTGTGGGGGTGTTTGGCTAAAGTCGAATACTAAGCCAAAACAAGTAAGAATCGGTCGAAGACGATCGATTGTGCTTTCATTAGATATGCTAACAATAGTAGTGCATATTGCTTTTTAGTGCACAAGTCGGCTATTCCTGATATAAATGAAGGTATGATCATTGAATCAAGGAATGTTGTATTCTTCGAGAATATCTTTCCGAGCAAAGAACGGAAAGAAGAAAGTTCGAGTAAATGGACTTATGATCTTTGCAAGGTTACCTCAAAGTGATGATGAAGATGAACAAGACGCGATAAAAGGACAAAAGTAGCTAAGTCTTTTGGTCCTGATTTTCTAACTTATATGTTAGAAAAGCGAACCCCGAACTATTCAAGAAGCATTGTCTAGTCCAAGCTCCTGCGGAAAGAAGCTATCAATAATGAGATAGATTCCATCATGCAAAATTACACTTGCGAGTTGGTTGATCTCCCACCGGGTTGCAAGCCTTTGGGATGCAAGTGGATCCTTAAAAGGAAGTATAAAACAGATGGATCTATCGGTATAAAGCCCGATTGGTAGCTAAAAGGTTTAAACAAAAGGAGGGATATGACTTCTTCGATACATATTCTCCTGTCACGAGGATTACGTCCATTCGTGTTCTCATTGCTATTGCAGCTTTGAATAACCTTGAGATACATCAAATGGACGTTAAGACTGCCTTCTTGAATGGAGAGCTTGAAGAGGAGATTATATGGAACAACCCGAGGGGTACGTTGCACCCGGTCAAGAGCGAAAGCTGTGTTAACTTGTTAAGTCACTTTATGGACTAAAATAAGCACCTAAGCAATGGCACGAAAAGTTTGACTCGACTATGAAGTCAAACGGTTTCAAGATCAATGAATGTGACAAGTGTGTCTACATTAAAGGTACTACAAATGATTACATCATAGTATGCCTTTATGTGGATGATATGTTGATCATGGGTAGTAGTTATGATTTAATCATGAATACTAAGAACATGTTGAAGAAGAACTTTGACATGAAGGATATGGGATTATCTGATGTTATTTTAGGGATTAAAATCTCTAGAACTTCAGATGGAATTGTCTTGTCACCGTCCCATTATGTCGAAAGCATACTCAGAAGGTTTAATGCTTTTGATAGCGCTCCGGCTAAGACACCTGTAGATCTAAGTCTACACTTGGCCAAGAATAGAGGCGAACCAGTTTCTCAGCTGGAATATGCAAGGGTGATTGGCAGTCTGATGTACTTAATGAATTGTACACGTTCGGATATTGCATATTCGGTGAGCAAACTAAGTAGGTTCACAAGTAACCTAAGTACGGATGTTTGGAAAGCCGTGACAAGGGTACTTAGATATTTAAAGTATACCATGAACTATGGAATACTTTATACGAGATATCCAAAGAAGATTAGAAGGATCTTTGTGATGCCAATTGGATATCGACACAAAAGACTCCAAGTCCACAAGTGGATTTATATTCACAATAGGTGGAGGGAGCGGTGTCGTGGAAGTCTTCTAAGAGGCGTGCATAGCTCGATCCACTATGGAATCCGAGTTCATTGCTTTGGATAAAGCTGAAGAAGAAGCAAAATGGCTTAGAAACTTCTTAGAGGATATTCCTTGTCGGAATAAGCTTCGTGCTCTTTGTTATGATACATCGTGATAGTCAATCAAGCAATTAGAAGGGCACAAAGCGGTATGTATAATGGTAAGTCAGACATATACGTTGGAGACACAATACCATTAGACAGTTGATTTCGAATGGGGTTGTTTCGGTTGAATACGTGAAGTCAAAGGAAAACCTTGCGGATCCGCTTATGAAAGGCATTAATCGAGATCAATTGTATAAACTGTTATGGGGAATGGGTTTAAAATCCACAACTTAAAGAATGTTCATAGCGGTAACCCAACCTTGTGAATTGGATATCCCAAGACCTTGGTTCAACGGGACAACTAAGTTATGAATGTTCAACTGAACACTTGGAAAATGTGTTAGCTCATTCTCGATACATCCAGTGAATGTAAACTGGCCTTGAATGTGGTGAGGTTAAGTTTAAGACTTTTAATGATTCATATCTTGAAAGGTGGAGTATTGCAGAATACTCTTCAATAGGAGATCACCTATATAAGTGAGAAGTAATGGCCGCTTCAAATGAAACACTTATGAATCTAAGATATGGTCCAGGGCGAAATGGACACAACGTGAGAACAACAAGTGTTAGAATTGTTATTGTGTAAATCTTGTTGTCTTGGTTTACACAAACATCGAGTAGTTCAAGACATCACGTCACTAAGCGCCGAAGAAATCGATGCAAGTATTTTACTAAGGAAGGTTCAAGGCCACAAGCTACCTATCCTGATGCAATAACGATTCGCCAAGACTTTCAAGCGAATCTGCATTCACGCATGCATTAATTTCATTCATGTGGGGGATTGTTGGAATTGGTCTTTGAGAAATTGGGTGTTGACCCGATTTTGACCAATTAATTTAGTGGTTTCCATTTGTGACAAATGGAATTAAATTATTTGTAAAAATTCTACTAAGAGAGTAGATGAGAATTACATTTGGAATTTCTCAAAACCGATTCTGGGTGAATGAGAAATTAATGCTAGAAGTTAGCCACTTAATACAAATAAATGGTATGGAAAATGGAAAATGTGGGGGAGGAAAGATGCTCCATCCCACATAGGAAAAAGGAGGTAAAGTTGCACACTTTATTTATCCCAAGTTGGACAAATGAGTTTGGTCCCTTGGGGGCACCCAAGTTTTTAAAGGGGATAGGATCTACATGCTTGTGGGTTTGGTTCAAAGCACACACGCGCGCGCGCGCCGCCGCCGCCGGCCATGGGCCTGGGCTTGGGCTTGAGCTTGGTCTTGGAGGCCCTTATTCTTTTTGGACCAAAAACCTTTAAAAATTAAATATTTAATTAATTTTTGTAATTAATTAAATAGATTTAATTAATTTTCGTAATTAATTAAAAGAGTTCAACTGGGAAATGTTTCGGCCCAGCGCACGAGGCGGGAGCACGTCCCGTGCGGTCGGGTCGTGCTTTACCTCGCCGAGAATCTGCTTACTACACGCACGGCGGGCGCACGCCGTCGTGCCTGGGTCGTCTTGGTGCCGAAGGTCCGAGTCGCACGCACGGGAAGGCGCACGCCCGCGTCTTGTCAGGGCGTGCTCTCTGGGCAGTCGTGCATTCGGTCTTGAGTCTTTTTCGAGCCTGGGCGTGATTTTCCGTGCGTGCGCCGTTGCCTATATTAATGAAGCCCCTCTTGATGAAATAACACACCGAAAAACTCGATTAAAATTGGTCATTTGCATTATAAAGCATATTGATTCTCCCATTCCTTCAATAGCTTGAAAGTCAAAACACTACGTTTGTTCGCTGTGTTTCGAGTTAGCAAGTGTTGTAAACTCGAGACGTAAAAATCGTTGTATCTTAGAGGCGAGCGCCGGAATCGTAAGCACTCGGCGTACGGGGCGTTTTCGTCTTGCGGAGACTGATTCGAAATCAGGCCTCGACTTAATCCCAAACACTAAGCCATTTTCTTTAAACATAAACCTTTCTTCCAGTATAATTTTACCAACACCATTTTTAATCCAGTTAGGTGAGAAAAGATTTTACTATTTTCGCTGTGCCGGTGTCATTTATTTTGGCACTCTTTCCCAACTGATGTCAAAGCTCATTTATTATGCTTACAAAAACTCCAATTTCCAACTTCTATTTTCATCCATTATTATGTGGTGGGCCCCACGTAAATTAATGTGATTGTGTGGTGGCACAACTAACAGATTCTTCGTATTAGGAAGAGGATTTTGGCTGCATTTGCATAAGGATGGCCCAAATATATATTAAAACTGACTCATAATTAGCTATATATATCAACAATTTGCCAAGCAGTCCTCCTGATTTCAGGTGTTTCAAGAGTTAATTTACAGAAATATTCCCCGGGTTTAGGCTGATTTAAACGTTTATAAGAAAAGGACCTGGATCGATCTACTCAAATCAAACAGAATCTCCTCTTCCCATAATATGAAATGTCCAATATTACAAGAAGACAACATTGGAAAAAGACAAAAATAAAAGTAAAAAATGAAAACACACACCTAGACTTTACTCTATAAATTGTGTAACCAACCAAAAAAAAAAAAGCACATTGTAGTGTTATTATAGCCAGCTGAAGTAATAATAATGGCTATTCCCACAGTCGACCTTTCTCCTTTTTTCACAAACAGTGATGAAAATTGGCAAAAAGAGGCAATAGACATAATCAAAAAAGCCTGCTCAGAATATGGTTTCTTCCAAATTGTAAATCATGGCGTACCCCTAGATATAATGAGCCAAGCCATTCAACTTTCCAAGACATTTTTTGCATTACCATCGAGAGGAAAAATGAAATACGATCCAGGCTCGGATGCACCACCACTTCGGCTATAACGAAAGCAAAATGGTAGGAAAATCCGTCGGACAAAAATGAGTGTTTGTTGATGTTTCCACCTCAATCTGGCTTCAACATTTTACCAACCAATCCTCCCATTTTAGGTAATTCAAGAGTTAAATTTACACAAATTGTTAACGAGGTTTAGGTTAATTACAAAAACTACTCATGAACTTTGGTATAATTAGTAAAAAAAGGTCTTATGTGAGACCATGTCATGGATCTAAGTTCATGAGATGAATTCTAAATACATACAAAAAAATGTGGACTTTTTTTCATGGTATGAGTTTGAGTGAAATTCTATTTAAATATAGGATCCATCTCAAGGTTATATCAATGAGAATATGAGACCGTCTCACAAATTTTTTGTGATTATTAAAAGACAAAGTTATCTTTTAAAATTACAAATAATTCAACTTACTTGTTTTTTAACCTACAAAGTCTCATCATTAAAGGCATGAAGATGGGCAAAATCATGATTCAATAATAAGGGACCAAAAATCGAAATATCAAATATTTATCTTATATAATTAAAATTTGGAATATATTTTATATTGGATTAAATACAATGTCAATATTCATCATTAATGCCGCTAACACTACTACAAAACATGCCTTTTACATCGGTTATTTGACACATTTTACATCGGTTTTTAAACCGATGTAGAAACCAGCGTAGTGTGAAAAGGCACCTTTTTTACATCGGTTAGAGAACCGATGTAGGAAATAATTTTTTACATCGGTTAAAAAGGAAACCGATGTAAACCAGTGGGTCATTTACATCGGTTACTTTGCACAACCGATGTAAATACAAACAAAAAAGGAACCCTTTACATCGATTCTTTGTAGAAATCGATGTAGACATTTCCACTTGTTACATCGGCTATATATGAACCGATGTAAATATTGTCTATTTTACATCGGTTGCGAAATTAACCGATGTAAATATTTAGTCTATTACATAGGTTAGTATTACAAACCGATGTAATATTTTCATTTTTTTAAACTGTTTTATAAAACGGAAACCAATCTGCAATTTCGAGACATCAAAATAAAACACGAAATTCCATAAAGCAAAAGAACAAACGACACAAATCCAACCAATCAAATACACACAACAAAAAGATGTTCCCACCACATTCAACAACCTACATAAGTTTAATTTCTCCATTAATGAAAATTACATACAAATATGACACAAAAAGAATTCTAGTAATTGCATATCCCGAAAAGTTACAATCATACCAAAGCATATCATTCCAATACATGAAAAATGTCCCAAAAACAATATTCTGCGCCCGATCGATCCAATTCATCATCTTTCGAGGAAAATGTTGAAACAATCTCATTAAAGGTTGAGAATGCATCTTATCAATACTATTATGGTTGTCTTGATACCTCTTCTTTGGTTGTATAGTGGAGGCCCTCCCATTCTTTGTACAAAGAACTCGTATTGGTTTTGAATGGCATCTTGCTTTTTTTGGAATTTGCAAAAATTGATCGAACCATTCTTCCTCGTCTCTTAAACTCTGTTAACAAAGGTTCCAAATTAAACAACAAAAAGATGCTTAACTATTAAACAATTGAGTGTAATGAGAATGAAATAGGAATTTATGAATAAATTGACAATGACCACTTATCATTTATAACTGCATAATGAGCTCGGGGGATCAAATTACAATCGTAATGCAATAAAATTTCTGGAGATTCCTCAAACATTGAGGCAATCTATGAAGATTTGTATAATTTCATTAAATAAGAAATTTGATCCGATATGATGATTATAAAACTGTTTTTTAATATATATATTATATATATCTTGTCAAAAAATATCATGATATGCTCGAGAAAGAACCAATTCCCAGGTAGAAAACAACAACAAATCAACAAATAATAACCCTTGAACAAGAGTGCAGTAGAACAAATGGGAAACTCTCCACATTTTATCAAATAATAGGATCTCAGACTTTTCAACCCATGTTTCCATATTGTCAACTTATGAATATCAAGAATTGCCCTCAATTGATCCACCCCAGCCAATGCATTTATCGCAACAAGCATATATTTCTCGGATAATTAGCTAAGCATAAAACATAATTCACGGACAGCAAGAAACGAGTCAAACTTGAGTTAAAATGGGTCAAGGAATATAACTCACGGATTGTGCGTCGGGTAAGTGTCGTAGTAGTCACAAGTAATACCTTAATAAGAAATGAAAAAATGAATTTTAGATGCAAAAACCAAAATCGAGTCAAGAAAAACCAATGCAATGTTTGGTCATTCAAGAAATGTAGAGAGGATAAGCAAGAATTTGCAAACAAGAAATGCAAACGAATGCAATATTGAATGTCCAGTTAAAAAAAGTAGCGCAGAGAGAACCGAATCGAGATAAGTACAAAACCTGTAGTTACAAAAATCAATGTTCAAGAACAACTCGTTTGGTCATTCAACAAACAATAGGAGTTCAACATATACTCGTAATTCAATATTACTAAATAAAAGGAAAAACACAGTCAAAATCCAAAAATCTCGTGACACCGAGAAACAAGAAATATGAACATAAAAATATGAAGCCAATCAAATTTGTTGGAAGTATTGACCAACAAATATCAGCTAATATTTTAAGCTTCAAGCACGAAACAAATGAGGGCTATTTACATGCACCAACACACATGCTTCTTCCTTGGTGTATCATGTATCTTAGGGTTAATTTGCTAGAACATGAGCTTTTGCCAAAAGGATGACACTCGCTATATCAAGATCGGAAAATGTATGTAGTCCATGCAACTTAATCACTCATTTCTCAACTTTGACCATCATAAAACATGGTCCAATTTGCTAAAACATGTTTTATCTTGTACAAGAATGTGTTGTTCGATCTTTGGACCAAAAGGGGCTTATTTGGCTTAGAGCTTAAGAAGTTTGAAAAACACTATTTTGATATTTGTTTTGAAGTCATTGGTCTCTAATCAATTAAAATTGTAATTCAACATAATAATTGCAAAAATAAGTCCTCATAGAATCAATTTTCAAGAAATAAAATCATCTATAATCGATCTCCATAAGCTTCACCAGGCACACGATAACATAAAACATTATCCCGATTACCACATCTTTTGCACCGTACACCTTTCTTGCCACACTAATATGATATTTTACTAATTAAAAGCGAAAAATGCAAAGTACAAAATTCAAAAAATTCAGATACTGCAGACATAAAAAATGAGAGTAAAAATTGATGCTATACAGGGGAAAGGGGGAACCTTGAACGGCGCCCATGCTCATGTTCCACTTTCGACTGCATTTCGCGGAGAGCGGCAGTTTCGTCCTCCATCTCCTCAGCCTCTTCTTCGTGTCATCCATTTTTGTACATACACGCATATAAGTATACGTAATAGGAAAAGTTAGGGTTTTTACGATTGAGAAAAACTAAATAGAATGTGAATCAAATCACTCAAATAAAAAATAGGGAGAGATAGAAGGTGATGAAAACATGAACCAAGTGATTGTTTGTTGTGGTGCCGGTAGAGGTGAAAAGTCCGAAATGATGACTTGGGTTGAATGCAGGGGTGGGACTAGGTTTCGCATTAACGCCGGATGGGGGTTTAGGCTAGGGTTTCTTTGGGATTTAGATTTTTGCTTAGGCTATCCAATGGCTATGGCTTGGGCGATTCCAACGACATGAGACTGAGAGAGAAGGTAGAGAGAGAAGGAGATGAAAAAGAGAGACAAAAAGGCAAGATGAAAGAAAATCTACATCGTTTGTATCCCGAACCGATGTAAAGTTTTTATTTTATTTACAATTATGCCACCGTGTTTACAGTTTTACATCGGTTCCTTAATATAACCGATGTAAAGTTTTTATTTTATTATCAATTATGCCACCGGGTTTCTGTTACATCGGTCCGTTGAGGAACCGATGTAAACCTGCGTAGTTAATTCCCTTTTGTGTAGTAGTGTAACTACTGCGATTAGCCTAGTGGCTACTGGCCACGATATTACTCTTTAGTGAATGGGCCCGGATTCGAGTAGAGACAGGGCCGAATTTAAAAAAGATAAATTCACTTCTTTGTTACCATTTATTTTGAAATGAATCCAGGGATGTGGTTGAAGAGATGTTCACCTGTTTCAGAAAAACAGGTGAACTTATTGAGAAAATTGAATGATTGTTTGGGTTTGCCACCTGATTTCTTGAAAGAATACAATAATGACAGAAGCTAGGATTTCATGGTGGCTCTCGGATATTTTCGGCGACGAAACCGAAAACAATGGCATAACGAGCATGAAGATGGGAATTGTGTCACATTTGTAATACAGGATGAAGTTGGAGGACTTGAGGTTAAAAAAGATGGAAATTGGATTCCTGTTGTTCCTACTCAAGGCACAATTGTTGTTAACCTGGGTGATGTTATTCAGGTAATAAAATGTTATCTTATCCCTATTTAGTATAATACACTTACCTTTTGGGATAATTACAAAAATTAGCCAAAAAGTTTAGCTTAATTACAAAAATGATCGAGATTTCTTTTAAAATTACAAAAACCACTTACGACTTGTATTGGTTTTATAAATACACCCTTCTGTAGGTGCAATTTGTAAAACAAAAATATATCATAAAGGAGGTATTCATAATTTTAAAATATATATATATATTTTTAATTATACTAGGTTTCAAGAATAGTAATTTTATAACGATCCCTTATCTTTTTGCCCTTGCTTAGCTTTGGTGAATCACAAAACGGAGCCAAGGGGCCGGGGTTGGCTGCGACGCCCCTCCCCCCACCACTTCAAAATTTACATAATTAATATAATATTTTGTATATAAACTCCCGTAAAAAGGCATTTATTCATCTATTAGTATCAAGAAAAAACTTTGTCACTGATTTTATGCTTTTTTGCACAATATATATCTACTAATACAAGATTCTGCCTAAAATTACAATAGAAGATTCGAACTAGTGTTGATTGAATTGGATTCAGATTTCCTATTCGACTTTTGTATAACACGTTTCCAGGATGAAAGATATTATATATACATTTAATGAATCAATTATACAAATTTATCTCAAAGACACACATGTCGTTCGTCAATAAAACAGAATAAATAAGAAGTGAAAATAGGAAATCGATCCCGAACTGTCGGCTTAATTTTCATAGTTTATAAATTTGTAGGTGTTGAGCAACAACAAATTCAAGAGTGCTACTCATAGAGTTGTGAGATCTAAAGAAAGAAGCCGTCATTCTTTTGCATTTTTCTATAATCTACAAGGAGATAAGCGGGTTGAGCCATTGCCTCAATTCACAGAAGAAATTGGGGAAGCCTCAAAATACAAGGGATTCTTGTTCAAGGATTACCAAGCATTGAGATTAAGGAACAAGACTCATCCATCTCCCAGGCCTGAAGATGCCATCACTATTACTCATTATGCAATTTCTAAAGAATAAAATTTTAAGGAAAATTAACTTGATGAAGTGGATGCTCCTATTAATTACAATCTTCTATAAGTTTCAATTTGTGTTATTTTTAAGCTATTTTCTTAAGAAAACTCTGTATGTACTAAAAGCAGATCTCTATTGAAAATAGTATTTCATCACGTAGTCCAGCATTGTCATCATATGTCTAAGTGTATAATAATATATTTGATATTTTTGAAATAAAAGAATAAAAGATGAAATACTTTGGAATAACATTTTTGATTCTCTATTCTCTACTATGTTTCATTTGGTATGGTATTTCATTGTACTTATATCAGGTGAATGTCATATGGATAATTACGACATAATCTCGTATATGATATTTTAAAATATATATTTATAATATTTACATCATCATATACGTGTACTTTCATATGTGATATTTTAAAATATCAGAAAAAATATCGTCGAGAATAGAAAATTCATGATTCGAATTTTTATTTACATAATATATGTAATTATTTGGAGGTTATTGGAAATAATAGTCCAAGTGGTTGATACAATTGTCCAGACCTAGAGATGCTACAAATTTGTCTACTATTGCAATAGTATGTAACCTACCCATTAAATATGTACAACACGACAATGCATGCCTAATCGATAAAAGAAAAAGAAATTGCAGGTCATGACTGGCATTCAATATATATATTTGATCTTTCTCAAAAAAAAAATATATATATATATATTTGATGAGATTGTTCGTATTAAACACAATATTTTTACTTGTTCTTATTTTTTCTTTTACAAATGATGAATCAATGTTATCTATGTTTTTAAAAGCAAATAGTGATTGCAAAAAGTTTAAAATTGTAAATAATAATTTAATAAGATAATTATTTAGATTTTAAATCATACGATTGAAAAATAAAAAAATAAAATTATTATAAATTATAAAAAATCTCTTTAAATACGAAATATTTGATTGTGGGAATCTGAATTGTATCTATTTATAGACATTTTTATCTATTAGAAAGTAAAAGTATGAAAAATATTTTAACTGCCCCATGCTTAATTATAATTTTTACTACACCAGTGCTAAATATATAATAAATTATCTACAATAAAGTCATTTGAAATTTTAATATTTTTTGGGTTTAGGAAGCTGAATAATAATCAAAATTATTAAAGGAATTAAATAAAAACCATGCTTTATTTTAGCAACACAATTTTGAGCGAAAATAAAATATTTCAAAAATACAAAAACTTTTTTTTTATATATACACATATATAAAAATATTATCAAATAGACAAATTTTATATCTAATTTCAAATGTACTACATTGAAACTTGAATATTAAAATAAGTTGATAAATAAAAAATATTATTTCTATTAACATGAAAAGTATTTTAATATATAAAAAATAAATTTTTATATATAGAATACTATTATGAGTATAATTTCATATTAAATAAATCTTAATTTTCTTCTTACATAAATATATATATTGTTATCATGTTATGTATAGATATATGTGACATAAAATTTCGATACATATTTTTTGAGATTTTTTTCCAATTAAAATAAGTATTTTGTAATTAGATTTACTCAATTTAAATATAATTCTATGTAATTATTAAGATATGGGCTAAGGCCAAATAACAACTATACATATATCACAAATAACCAAAATACATGAATATAGAAATTGATGTCCAATAGCTCGTATACATGGTTTTTAAAGCCCATTACAAATTACAAAATAATGATTGAATATTTCTTATATTTTTTATTTTATTATATTTTTTGTTATTTATATATGCAATTTGGATGTCAAACTATCGTGAAAAAAATGATTATTTTAATATCTTATACGTAAAAAATAGATCAAAAATGAAAAGTTATTAAATTCTTTAAAAAAAAGAAACAAAATTAATATAATAATTAATGAAGTACAAACACAAATTTGGAAAGCTAATTTTACATAATTTTAATTTATATAGAATTTTAAATGTGATTATTTAAAGAAAGTTGACTACCAAAATAAATAAATATCAAATATTTATCAATTCTTATATTTACACATATTTTTATTACTTACTATAGTAACTACAAAAGGGCGGGAAAATTTCAACATACTATTTCAACTTCTTCTCTTTTTATATATACTAGTCTTTTGTCGTGCGATGCACAAGTTTATATCTGTGAGACATATATTTTATATTGTGACATGTGCATTTTCCTAATAGCTCTACGAATTATATCTGCTGCGTTGTGATAATTTTAATATAACATCAAACAATAAGCATAAAATAATATTTAATATTTTTTATTGATAAAATCAAAAATAAAAAAATTTCATACCACAAAATCATAAAAAAAATACAGTCAAGTCTATGTATTTGTCTTCAATCTTTGAAAACTATTTTTTCATAAAACTGCACATGTGTACCTTCATTGCTTATTTCGTTTTAGTCATGTTAGATTCCTAATAAGTGTGAAAATATGTATCATATTTTTCTTCAAAGGTAGTAGTAGTAAATTCGAATGCGAAAGTTGTAGAACCCCGGAATTTCCATTACTGGTAATATATTAAATTATGAACATGTATTTATTTTGTTTGATATTTTCTTATAACATTAAGTTTTAAGGGAACCCGAATATTTATTTTACCCCTATTTGAATTATAAAAGTTTAAATATTTTAGAACCTTGACTGAAAGCTTATCAAATAACTGTGATTTAATCTGATATAACTAATTTCTTAGCAAGTTCAAACATAAATATTACGTAATACACAAGCACTTGAATTTCATATTATAACATATGTGGAACATATGTGGGCCAATCAAGAATAGACTTGTTGCATGGGTGTAACGTGTCCAGATTGCTGCTGAGTAGTGGTATATTGGAGGCTAGGCTAGTTTGATGAAATTATATCTTTATCCAAACAATTTTAGGGGATAATCATCTCACTTAGGAACGTCCAGACCAAGAGAGAAAAATGATAGAACAAATTAGCAGGAAGTAGTAAAGGTGAAGGGAATAAAAGGTGAGTGGTCCAACTTAAAATCTATTCCTTAATTTTTGATAAATCTTTTAACTTTTTTGTTCTTTATGGGTACTGCATTGAAATTCAAGGGGTCTAATTCAAGGGATCTACAAGAATTGTATTTTGTCAGATTTGGTACTTAATAACTTGTACCTAATTTCATGAATAGTGATTAAATAGGACTTTTGTTTGTTGCATTTATCTGTGTACATCAATGACTAACGGAAAATGGTAACTTTTTTCCATGTATAAATAAATTTATTTTTAATAAAATGGTGAATTAAGTTATATACACCTGAAATGGCATTAATCAAACCTAAACAAAACTATAATCGTAAAAATTGGAAAAACAAATTAAGAAGAAAGAAAAAAACTACATAATCTGATTTTATAATATCATAAATGTTTGGAAATAGACCATGATTAGATTAGTATAACTAAGTTGTGTAGTTGCTTTTAATTAGTTCAAAGCTATTTACACCTCATTGCATAAGGATTAATCAGTATAAAAAGTTGAGTATTAAAAATGTTTTCATTTTAGTTTAAATTAGTTAAATTTAGTTAATTTAACTCTAAGACTTGTTATTTTATAAACTTCCAAACTCTCACTACGATTGTACCATATATATATATTCATAAAAAAATGGTTTATTCATTGTTCATGCTCTCTAAACCTCATTAACCTTAAAATAACTTAAGAGTATTGCCTGATGTGCTAAGGAATTTCGTTGATTAGTGTATAATGCTTGTGAAGATGAAGTTTTTGCTTTAACTTAATTGCATGATACTGAGGATATTAACTGATTGTATAATTTTCTTGGTAAGTGTCGGGCCCTAGTGTGGTGTGGATAGGGCTGAGTTCGGCTGGTCAGGCACGGGTCTGCGGTCTTAAAAGGTTCTTCGCTATCCACTACCAAATCCCACCGCCTAAGGACGGAGTGTTACAAGGGTAGAAGTGGGTCGTAGGATCGGTATATTCCGGAATATGACTTCTCCGGGCTTCGCGAGCCCCAGTGTGGAGAGTCGAGCCGTAGTGTGGTGCAATAAGGGGGTAAGACTTTACGCCAACGCAATAAAGGAGTGATAAGGGAGAACGGGGGTCACTTACCGTTAATAAACGGCCCCTTCGTTAATGTGACATTTGAATTAATTGTGTTACAGATTGATTGAGTGCATCTTTCTATTGAATTGAAAATGATTTCACTTATAAAGATTAACTGATTCTTCCTTAACATTAAATATTTCTAAAAGGCCACACCTGCACACCTGCACCCACTCGCAGAGGTTTTTCCCTCACGTATATATTTTCCAAAAAAATATTTCAGGCGATAATCCAGACGACAATGAACGAGTTGAAGGATTTCTCTGATTTGACTAGCTAGTGCTAGGACATAAGCGTTTTGCTAGAGGTCTTGACGACATCCCTTTGTATATATGGCGTATTTTGACCAGAACAATGATTGTAATAATAGTTTTATTTATAGGAGTTTGTAGACTTGGTCAGCTTTTCTTATGATTATATTAAGATATAATTTGCCTTGTAATAATTATATGAATACTCCGCTCTTTCGGACTCGAAAATAGATTTTGGTTATTATAGCTTCATGAGTTCTTGGCGTGACAAAAGTATTCTCCAAAATTGTCTCGTATGGCGTAGAAGAACTAAGTATATTAGTTAAGGAAATAGAGACAGTAAATATAATTTTAGTAATATTACTGATTTTATTATTTTGATTATTTTGGGGATATTTTTATTTTTTGCGGATTTTGTCAAGTATTTTATTATTCACGTTGTTGAGTCGTTTTTCAAACTTTTGAAAATTTATTTCAGGTTTTTTATTGTCGTATTTGAAATTTTCAATTATGTTCTTCAGATTCTCATATTTGGTATTTTCAAATCGTGTGATGCACGAAATGTATTTTAATATTTTTCAGTGACTCCAAAAAGTTTTTGGAATTTCAATAAATATATAAATAAAAATAATTAATTTAATTATATAAATCACACAATTAAATAATATCAAAATAAACTATTATAAACTATGAATAAGACTTTTTAATACAATATATCTGGTTGATATTAAAGATTTTGTGAATGTGAATTGTATCTATATATTGAACATCTTTACTATAAGAAAGTAAAAGTTTGAAAAAAATAATTGCAAATATTTAATATTTAATGTATTATTTTTCAACGCAGTTAATGATAAAGTCATTTCAAATTATAATATTTGTTTAGAGTTTAGAAAGTTGAATAGTTGTTAGAATTATTAAAGGAATTAAACAAAAATCATGTTTATATTTAGTAACACAATGTTATGGGAAAATGAAATAGTTCAAAAAATAAAAATTATTTTATTTTTTTATATACACATATATCAAAAAAATATCAAAGGGACAAATTTGTATCTAATAGTCCAAATATACAATTTTACAAGTCGAATATCAAAATACACTGATAAATATAAAAAATAATTTCTATTAACATGAAAAGTACGTTGAAAATATTTAACAAATAATTTTTCATATATAAAAACTATTATAATTATAAATTTATATTAAAGTAAAAAATTAATTTCTTCTTACATGAATATATCAAATGCAATGTATGAATATATTTAATATATATAATATTTGGATACATAGTTTGAGATATTTCTTCTATTAAAATAAGTTTTTCTTAAATTGAGTTTAATCAACTTAAATACAATTTTATATAATTATGAAGAAAGTGGATAAATCCAATAGTGGCCACAGGTATTACTCAAAAAAATATCAAAGGGACCTGGGTTCGAGTCTCTGCAATGACAGAGCCGAATAGTTTTTTTAAAAAAATTTGGATAAGTCCAATTAACACATTGATGTCCAATAGCCCGAATACATAATTTTTGAAGCACTTTACAAAATAATGAGAAAGTATATCTTATGTATTCATTTATTATATTTCATTTTTATTGTATATATGAAATATCGATGTCAAACCTAAGATCGTAAAAGATGATTAATTATATATATTATACGTCAAAAATGGATTTAAAATGAAAAGGTTATTAAATTTTTAAAAAAGAAAAAGGAAATATATATCTATGTGTATAATAATTAATGCAATACACACAAATTAATAATTATCGAGTCAAACCAGCGCCTAGTAAAAGATTAAAAAAGAAAATCTATGTTGTAGGTAGCTCGATATCTAATTATGTAACTGAATATCGAGTAATCATAACTGGATATCCAGTTATATAACTCAATATCCAATTACAGGATATCCAATTACATTTAACTTGATATATTTCGCTCTACTCCCAGTTATTTGGTTTTTCTCCAAAAAACTTTGAATTCACATAACTTTTTCGTTTCAAATCCATTTTGCATGTATAATATATCAAATTTAATCCTCTTTTCGATATCTACAACTCAACTACAATATTGCATATACAAAAACGAAAAATACTGATTCAAATTTAAAAAATATTTGAAATAGAGAGTAAGAGGATATAAAGAGAGATAAGTGAAAAAGAGAGAAATATACCAAATATCAAACAAATATGCTAGAAGGGTATGAATGTCTTTTGTTATGCTAAAATGACTAAAAAATATTTATTTTCAAAAAATGGCTAGATTTCATTTTTTTTCATTATTGAATTGGTCATATTGACTCAATACCACAGAAAATAAACTAAAATAGAATATGAAATTCATGCCTTCACTGCAATTTAATACATAAATTTTACTGGGTGAGAAGGACCACAATAGAAATAGGATTTGGTCACTTTCATTTGTATAATTTAGGGATGGTATTATGGCAATAGGGCGGGTCGGGACAGGTCGGTCTACAAAATATTATTTACAAAATATTATTTGCGGCGGGCGAATCGACCCGTTCTACCCCGTTTTTACAAAATATTATTTACAAAATTTATTATTATCAATCTATTAAATATTAGATATAATGTAAGAATACATAAAAAATATATTATAATATATATTATATATGCAAAATATATATTAAAATATATTTTATAAATAAAAATACTAAGCGAGGCGGGTACCCACAAGGCGAAAATAATACCCAAACTCACCTTTTCCTGCCCCAAGTCACGAGGCGGGGCGGCCCAAAGGGGAGGAGCCAGGGCAGATACCCACGGGCCAGGTCGAAGATTGGCATCTCTCTCATCCACAAATTCAGATCTAAAATCGAATATTTTACAAAACAAAGTAAGATGTATACTTCTCTTTAAAATGCACGAATCCATAATATATTTTAGGGATGGTTACAAAAAACCCATAAGGTTTGGGTTAATTACCCAAAAAAAAAAGTCTTTGAAGAGTAGAACAAAATCCTTATAGTTTGATTATGTCTTAAATTTAGGAAGGTTTATGTAATATTTTGATAAACGTAATGAGAGTTCTTAAAATATTTTTGCATATGAAAGGAATAAATGTAAGACCAATCAAACCTAAAAGATATTTTTTGTAATTTTCGAAAATTTCTGAATTTGTTTTGACATTTCTAGGCGAGGAAGTGTGCACCAATTTGGGGATTTTGCAATATGCCCAATCGGACTAGCTAGGAACTTCTAGCCTAGAAGTTGGAACTAAGTTTAAAAAAATGAAAGCAAGTTTTATTCATGATATATATTTAAAAAAAAAAATTATAAAAAGTCCCCTCAGATTTGGGTTGATTACAGAAAAACCAAGAGGTTTTAAAAATTAAAAAAAAAACCCTTGAGGTTTGATTGTGTTTTAAATTTAACGGGTTAACTTTAATATTTTGATAAGCGTAAATGGAGCCTTTGAATTGTTTTTTGCATTTGTAAGAGGGAATTGTAAAACATATCAAACCTAAATGGTGTTTTTTGTAATTTTCCAAAATTTCTGATTTTTTTTTTTTGTGTAATTAGCCATCGCCTCATTCTACAATAATAATAATTGTACTAAAAGCTGCAATCTTATCTATCAAATAGGATATTATCTTAGTATCTTATTTAGATTTCATGTATTTGAATCTATATTGTCCATTTAATGTCCACATCCTCTATAAATAGATATATTATACACACACTATCAGTCTTAAATTATTTTATTACCTCAAATGGCCTCATCCCGAATTCATTTATATTTTGTGAACATAGACACCTTTGTCATGTATATATTGACATCACATAAGATTCGGAAATAGGTGCATACCAACAAAAAAAAAAAGAACACTTCTGGAATCGTGTTATGGAGGCCTACAACTCCACAAAACTAAATCAAATGATGTCTGACCGAACCCAAAGATCAGTTGAATGTCGCATGCAACAAATACTCCTTGCTAGCTATTCCAAAATTAAAATGGTGTGTAGAACAAGTTCAATATCAGAATCTAAGTGGATTTTCTATAAAAACGATATTGTAACCATCCTTTATTATATTTTTTAAATTTTTTTTACCTTTTATTTAATTTAACATGTTTTAACATCTCAAAAAAAAAATTTAACATGTTTTATTCATTATGCAGTTCGATCATGCAAAACAACTAATGATGATAAACTCAAAATATAAAAAGAATTCAAGTTTGAATATGTGTGGTCCATTATGAAAGATTTTTCCAAGTTTGAAAGTACTTCATGAAATTTCCGATCACAATAGATTTCATCCCAATCAGATACGATGCTCGAGTCCACAATCTCGCATGATCATGAGTTATCTTTATTTTCTCTGAATTTAAGTGAGGAAAATATTAGTAGTTCTTCATCATCGCATCATCTAGATGGGATGAAAAAAATTAAAGAGAAAATAAAGCGAAGATATATTTGTTATTCTAAACACGATTAGAGAAAAAAACACAAACTCCGAGATTTATGGAGAGTTCAGTCACAAAAAATTGTGTTGTTGAGGTGCAAAAATGAAAAATTAAAGCACAAAGAAAAAATGTTGAAGCAGAAAAACAATTGGCAGAAACAACAACCCAGTGGGAAACAAAAAATAAAATTTTAATGATAGATTTGGATACCATTTCAGATACCAATCTACGTGAGTACTTTCAAAAAGAAAAGATAAGAATTATACTGAAAAGAGAAGAACAACTACATCAACCAAGGGCCAATCACAATTTCGAAATATTTGGGGGTTATTTTAAAGATCTTGGAGGATTGGGAAATGCACTTGGGCTTTACTGAAAAAAAGTAATGTATTGTAGGTTCGAGTTATATTATTGTGCATTTCGTATTTTGTCTCTTTATGTTTATTTTATGAATTTTAGGTTATTGTAATCTTATTGTAATTTGATAATTTTTTAGGTTATTTTTTTACTCGTATATGAAGTGATTTTATTTTATAACAAATATTTTGTTTATTTTATTAGTATATTAATTATATATATATATATATATATATATATATAATATCAAACGAAATACTAGCATAACACTTCGTAAATACATGTAAAAAAATGGATTAATTACAACTTTAAATTAATAAAAACCCAAAAAAAAAAAAAGATGAAGAGGGGGTGAACAGTCACGCCACAATCTGTCACGCCCCCGAATTCACAAAGCTATATATATACCTATTCATACTTTATGGAGAATAAGAAGATAAGGTTTTATCTTGCTAGTAGGTTATTCAACCGACAATTGGGATAGTTGTACTACGTGTCTACTTGAAACTCTTCCTTGCTTCATAAACCTATGCTAGCGTCACTAAAAGGATACCTATTCCTATAAAGAAGCCACGTGGTGTAGGAAATAGTAGGAGCTGGCAAAGAATAAGGAAGCTAGAACAAAAGTTGAGATAGCTCCTGAAACCAGAAACTTTTACAAAGGATAATTACAGAAGAAGATGATGTGAAGGAAAGGAAAAGGGATTCAGGACATGAAGAATTAAATCAAAAAATAGAACTCCTAAATAAAATGTGAGTGGCTTCTTGCAATTCTTAATTATCTTTTGTGCGCATAGAGTTTCTTTTTGCAAAAACAATATATACTTTGATGTCATATCTTGATCTCCTTATAAAAGTGTGTTGGTAATTGAAAGACAAATTTACATACACTGGTGTATCGGGTTGCTACGAAATTCTGAAATTAGCATATAGTTACTGTCAGTGCCGGTCCTAGGTTTCAAGGGCCTGAAGCAAAGAAAAAAAGGGGCCCTCGTGTTTACAAAAAAAATTAAAAATAACAAAATCAATGTTATAAATGTAATCATTTCATTGATTTAACATATAAAAATAAGATCTATAATAATACTCTTTTTGATTTTATTAAAATAAATTTCGGAGAAAATATTGTTCGATATAATTTAAAGTATGCATCTCTTTAATTCTTCATTTTTTTTTGTTTTGCAAAAAACGAACAAAAAATTAGTTTAATTATAAAAGAAATCCATGATCTCTCTTGGTTGTGGAAGCTTGTTTTCAGTATTGAGGAATGTCTTATCAACAACGAGGCTTAATAATAAAGTGCCTCTCTGTTTTGGTTATAAAAAAAAAAGTTCCTCTGTTTTTGGCTTTCAAAAGAAAAAATAAGCATTTACCCAGATTTGAACGACCTTGAAATTTGAAAAATGGACAACACCGCTCTGCCAAATTGCTTTATTGCAAATTTGTGTCAGCTTTTAGTTTACATATGCATTATATATATTATATATATTAAAAAAAAATTCAGGGCCCTTGTCGACGGGAGGCTTGTGCGGCGGCACTACCTTAGCCGCCCCAGGGCCGCCCATTGTAGCATAAAAGCTTTGATATATCTAAACTACGCTTAGTTGACGTAGAGTAACTCTAGTTTGTTCAATCAGTGATTTGCTTAACTTACTATCTCAGTTTCGGTATTATTAAATTAAGAGTAACCAATTTGCATACTCCATTCACACGTATTCAAGTAGGTTTTATATATGCTGGAATTGATACGCTCTCAAATTTAGTATTAGGAATTTGAGGGATTTCCCTGATCGAACTAGCTAGTGTCAGTTCCAGGAGTATTTTGCTAGATGTCTTGACGACGTTCATTCCTATGTATATATGACGTGTTTTGGCCAGAACAATGATTATAATAATAGTTTATATATATGACGTGTTTTGGCCAGAACAATGATTATAATAATAGTTTATTTATAGGAGTTTCACAAATTGGGTAGGCTTTTCTTGTAATTTTATTACGATGTGCATTTGGCTTGTAATAACTATATGAATATTCCACACTTTTGTTAATAGAGAAAAGATTTTGGTTATTATAGCTTCGTGAGTGTGGGCATGACATAAGTGGTATCAGAGCGTGAGTTATAATATGGCTTACACCTATGCTAACCAGTAGGGGTGTTCATGGAATTGAATTTCGAATTCTTCGACTTCTTCGAATCGAATTAATCGAATGGAATTTTTAAAAACTCAATTCGAAATTCGATCCTTATTCGATTAATTTTGAATCGAATTTAACCGAATTGGATTTGTCAAATTTTTAATGGAATTCGAGTCAATCCAAAAATCCAAATTTGTCAATAAAACGGGCACAATTGTGTTTCAGATTCCAAACTCATATTTTTCAAGCAAAGTTTCAATTTTTTGAACAAAAGAGTTCTATAACGAAACAATAATATAAGCACACCATACAAATTATCAAAACTATATTGTTACCATAAAGATATTACAAAAACTAAAGAAAAAATACTTTTAAGGCTGAAATCTATTAATATCAAAATCATATTGTTGTTTTTTTGAAATAAAAAACACATTGTTCTTTTAAGTTTAAACACATTATAAAACAATTCAAAAACCACACAAAAATTTTGAGACTTTGAAATGAAAAGGAATTGTGAAATATTGAAACTAGCTATGACCAACGTTATAATTCTACTGCAACAATTTTATTATAGTAGCCATGTGAAATTAAATATTGTTTATACATCAACTAATTATATTATTTTTATTTGCACATGTAATTTATATATGTATAATGTTTAAAATTAAAATATATAATATATGAATTAAATTTGGATTATAATTCGAATCAGTACATGAATTCAAATTGAAATACGAATATGAATCGATATTCGAGTCGAATTTACTCGAATTTCACATTGAATTAGGATTTTCGAATAGAATTCGAAAACAATTCCCCAATTCGGTATTCGATTCAAATATTTATATTCGAAATTCGAGTTGATTCGAAATTCGATTTGAAATTCAAAAATCCTAATTCAAAATTGAGATTCGAATTCGAGTCGAGTCGAATCTCGAATTGATTCGAAAAACGAACACCCCTACTAACCAGGATATGATCCTTGGAACATAGTTAAGATAAGTGGATATTGGAATTACAACCTGAAAACTTGAATATAAAAATTTCTATAATATTTTTAATATATGATTTTAAGTGACTTGTTTGATTATTCTACTAACGGAGCAGGAAAGTGGTAGAACGGAGCATAAGCCAGAGTCATCCGCTAGTGCTAATCATCGGACTACTACTAAGGACAAGCCTAACCGAAAATCGGATTACAAAAGCGTCACTTGGCAGTGGAAATGGCTCGTGTGTTATTGCAAAAAGATCAACTTAAGAACATACTGCACCAAGTTAGAAATAAAGTAAGGAAGCAAAGAGAAATGCTGAGGGATGCTACGGATGAGGCAAAAATGCAACAAGATAGAATCGATGTATTACAAGAAGAAACAATTCCTGCATTAGAAGAGAATTTAGAAGAGTCTAACGATGCGAATTATCATTTAACTCAGGAGATACAAAGACATGAGTACCTTTTACAACAACAAGAATATCAACTCGAGGCATTACAGGGGCAGATTAAAGAATTACAAGTCGAGTTATATCATATGCAAAATGTCCGAGATCATGATCATTTTTTAGTTGCTGCGGAAATACAAGCAAACTTGCATCATCTTGCGGTTATGCATGCTCACATAGTGAACATGGCAAGAGCTACCCCAGGAATTTAAGTGGAGGTTAACAACTCTATACCGCCAAATGTACCGCCGCCCGCAGTGTTAGAAGAAGAAGATGTTGATCCTGAAGATGTCGATAGGATTCAATGATGATGATGAAATGGGTGGTGACGCGGAAAGTAATGATGACGATGCACGTAGTAACGTGACTAATGAATAGGTTCTTAGTAATATGGGGCTCAAAATTTTGTATACAAATATCGGATGGGTGATATGTATATATAGTAATTGCTACTGGATATAAATAGTAGTACTATCTAGCTGTAGTGTGATAGGATGGTGTGGAATATTGTATATAGTACTATTATCATGAATGTAATCGTCCCATTTTGTGTATAAATGATGATTACTTGTGACTATTTGATTTAGTTTAAATGTTGTGTTCTTACATTTTACTGGTGCATTAAAATAATGATGACGATTACCAGTAAAATGTAAGAACACAACATTTAAACTAAATCAAATAGTCACATGTAATCATCATTTATACACAAAATGAGACGATTACATTCATGATAGTAGTACTATATACAATATTCCACACCATCCTATCACACTACAGCTAGATAGTACTACAATTTATATCCAGTAGCAATTACTATATATACATATCACCCATCCGATATTTATATACAAACTTTTGAGCCATATATTACTAAGAACCTATTCATTAGTCACATTACTAAGTGCATCATCATCATTATTTTCCGTGTCACCACCCATTCCATCATCATCATTGAATCCTATCGGCATCTCTTCAGGTTCAACTTCTTCTTCATCTTCTAACACTGCGGGCGGCGGTACATTTGGCGGTATAGGGTTGTTACCCTCCACTTCAATTCGTGGGGTAGCTCTTGCCAGGTTCACTATGTGAGCACGTATAACAGCAAGATGATGCAAGTTTGCTTGTATTTCCGCAGCAGCAAAAAAATGATCATTTGCATATGATGCAACTCGACTTGTAATTCTTCAACCTGCCCCTGTAATGCCTCGAGTTGATATTCTTGTTGTTGTAAAAGGTACTCATGTCTCTGTATCTCCTGAGTTAAATGATAATTTGCATCGTTAGCCTCTTCTAAATTCTCTTCTAATGCATGAATTGTTTCTTCTTGTAATACATTGATTCTATCTTGCTGCATTTCCGCCTCATCCGTAGCATCCTCATCATTTCTCTTTGCCTCCTTACTTTATTTCTAACTTGGTTCAGTCAGTTCCTAAGTTGACGTTTGTGCAATAACACACGAGCCATTTCCACGGCCGAATGTCGCTTTCTTTAATCTGGTTGTTGGTTAGGCTTGTCCTTAGTAGTAGTCCGATGACTAGCACTAGCGGATGACTCTGGCTTATGATCCATTCTACCACTTTCCTGCTCCGTTAGTAGAATAATCAAACAAGTCACTTAAAATGACTTATTAAAAATATTATAGAAATTTTTATATTCAAGTTTTCAGGTGAAATTCCAATATCCACTTATCTTAACTACATTCCAAGGATCCTATCCTGGTTAGCATAGGTGTAAGCCATATTACAACCCACGCTCTGATACCACTTCTGTCACGCCCACACTCACGAAGCTGTAATAACCAAAATATATTCTCTATTAACAAAAGAGCGGAATATTCATATAGTTATTACAAGCCAAATGGACATTGTAATAAAATTACAAGAAAAGCCAACCCAGTTTGTGAAACTCTTACAAATAAACTATTATTACAAATACTGTTCTGGCCAAAACACGTCATATATACATAGGGACGTCGTCAAGGCTTCTAGCAAAAACTCCTGGAACTGGCACTAGCTAGTCAGATCAAGGGAATCCCTCAACTACTTCGTTGTCGCCTGGATTATTGCCTGAAATATGTTTTTGGAAAATATATTCATGAGGAAAAAAACCCTATGTGAGTAGGTGCACGTGTGTAGGTGTGTGGCTTTTAGAAACTTTTAATATTAAGAAAACTCCAGTTATTCTTTATAAATATAGTCATTTTAACTTAATAACACTATGCACTTAATCAATCCGTAACACAATTAATTCAAATGTCACATTAATGGAGGGACCGTTCATTAATGGTAAGTGACCCCCGTTCTCCCTTATCACTCTTTTATTGCGTTGGCGTAAAGCTTTACCCCCTTATTGCACCGCACTATGGCTCGACTCTCCATTCTGGGGCTCGCGAAGCCCGGAGAAGTCATATTCCAGAATATACCGATTCTCCGACCCACTTTAACCCTTACAACACTCCGTCTTCAGGCGGTGGGATTTGGTTGTGGATAGCGTAGAATCTTTTAAGACCACATGCCTTTGTCTGGCCATCCGAACTCAACTCTATCCACACCACACTCGGGCCCGACATTTACCAAAAAAGAATGAAATAATACATGCACTTCACGTTGTGATGAGACTATTAGGGCATTACATTATTATATTACATGCAGTAGAATTCAAGATTTGCAAAATAAAATATTATAATAATAATGTACTGAATATTGAAATGAAAGGAAACTTCACATTCTTATCATTTTACGCAAGTTAATCAGATATTATTGATACATATTAGGTTAATGAAAATTCGTGGGTTTTTATTTTTATAATTAATCAAAGACAACTGTGGCAGAGAGACTAAAATTTTAGTACAATCATCAAAAGAAGCAATGTTATGATATAATTAACCACTACCTCCGGATTATACATGTTTGGTTAAATACAATTGATGTTTTTAATAATAAATAGTAGCTTGGTAATTACATTAAGCCCAAAGAATCATTTTTGAGTTTAAAGTGATGCAATATAATAAACATTTTAATTTATTGGTAACTATTCCAATAATGCAAGTTTAACATATTACTAAAGTGCACTAGACTACCTAAGAGACTATCTTTCACGATTTCTAATAGAAAAAAAAAACAAGATTCATGGTGATGAGTTAACATATAACATCATAGAAGTCTGACTAATGTAAAAGAAAACTTATTTGTTATGTTTAAGATGAGATGAAGACACACTAATTCCTAACATTGAAATTTGAATAGACTAGAATCTAAGAGATGAAAGTTGAAGTGCATAATATCAACTTGCAATAAATAGTAAACACGGAAATAATATATTATGGCTTTTCTGAGAAAAATTATAAATACTCAATATTTTCAAAATCACCATTAGATAGTATTTACTGGAAGTACCACTCACTTTGAACTCAAGGTTCACTTCAGCTTTCAAATTGGCCACAAAATTCTCCTACTGATGTTTTTCCAGCACGAATCCTTTCTTGATTCCAATAAAGAGTTCTGTCACTCTTTTCTATATTTTCCTCTCATTATTAATTCTCCTTTTGAACTCACCCCTCCAAGGTTTGAACTAATGCTCCTTTATAATCTCCTTTTTTTTCTTGCTTTCTGCCAGCTCCTGTTGTTTTCTATCACAGTTGGCTTCCTTGTAGTATTACATAACAAGACTCTTAACCAAGAAAGAATCTTACGTGGACAACTAGTGCAATTAGTCTCTATTGTCAGTTAAGGTGACTTAATAATTAAGCCACAATCCAACTCTATCTTCTCTTTTTAATATATATGTATTTGTATATACTTATCTAACTTAGCCAAGATATGCATATATATAATACATATCAAACTTTTTCATTCTATATTGTATACGTATGTATCTATATTATGTTTGAACTCTTAAAGTTCAAATTAGGATTTAAATAGGTATATGTTTTCTGTTAAGCCCGTAGAATATTCGAAAATTCAATAATTAAAGTAAACTATGTGATATTCGTAATATATACTCTACCATAATTATATTGTTGCACTCAAATTGTAAAATTATGAGAAAATGCCATACAAAATAAATTAATATACAAAATTATGTACATTACGAGTAGTCAAAATTTCGGGGTCCTACACAATCAACGTTGAACTGTTCACCACCTTTTGTTTAACGTTAAATATATAGGTGGGTTGGAGCACCCACCTTGATTTATTATCAAGGTCGTCTTCATTTTAAATTATGATTGGAGATGCTTTTAGACACCCAGAATGATGTGTGCATTTGTTACAAATTAACAAAAATTTGTAGGTTTCTTAGTTCACATCATCAATCAAATATATCACACTCCTAAATATCCCACATTACGCAATTAAATATCTTACCAACCACATATTTATGGATCCCGCTATTACTTCATTAAAATTTACTTACACATGTTAACATTATCTATATTAATATCTTTAAGTTTATATTAAGCTTGTTTACATATTTTGACAATTATCTTGTATAAATAAATTTAATATAGAAATTTATTTTGATAAATTTAAATGGTACAGCATAGTAGTATAAACGTTTGACAAAGTAGAATTTAAATTAACTGAATACTTCAGTAGTTGATATTTTTTTACTTCTTCGATCACTGCAATATATTTCCCCAAATGTGTTCTACCAAGTCGTGACGAAGCTGATAATGTACTTAACTATCACGTAGCTCAAAATTTCACAGAATGTATTCATTAAATTCTGGGGTTGAGCCTTGATTCGCTATGAAGTATGTCTTTCGTCATGATCCCAAATGGATATTTCACCCCATCGTCCTCAATAATCATGTAGTGTAAAATATGCATGTATATATGATTTCTTTGCACTTATCCATAAATCAATGTTGCCTTGGACCTCTGATAATTACCCAACGAGATTGGAGCACCCTAAATGCCTGTTCCACATCATTTTTTGCAGCCTTTTGTCTATCCTTATGCAAATTTCTTTCTCTTGTGATCCTGGGGACATGAGAAACTCTTCACGAAAGTTGCTCATTCTGGATATATTTCATCCGTTAGGTAATATCCATTTGTATATTATGTACCGTCACAACAAAAATAACCTCTGGTGCATTTCCTTTCAAGACATCATTAAAAAGAGGCGATTCATTAAGCACACTAATGTCAAACGACTCCAAAAAAGGCACGCCACATCCACAAGTCTGCAGATGCAACGATTTCAAATACAATTATTGGGTAGTGATGATCGCCTCGTGTGAGTTGTACCCTCCATGCCACTGGACGGTTTTTTCAGGTCCAATGCATACATTTAAGACTTCCCAACTTGCCATGGAACTCGTGTCTATACTCATGTAGTTGAAGCAAACGATGGGTGTCAGTAGCATCAGGTTTTCTTAAGTATTCACCTCCATATTTTCCCATCACAACTTGGTAAAAGTTGGACAAGCATTCAAGGGCATTTGTTTCACCCATGCGTAGATACTCATCCAATTAGTCGGCGGGGCCTCCATAAGCCAGTTGGTGGATTCTCAAACCGTCCATTTTTGAAGGGGCACAAATATTTTCTTCTCGCTGCATCTACCCTCAATTTAAAATATCCGCTAGGATGATTTTCCAAATCATTGACTATGTGCAAAAGTAACTATTTTCTCATTCGAAATCGTTGTTTGAACATATAATCTGTATACACCGGCTCTATAGAAAAATAATAATTGATTGATTGATTGTGTCGCGCGTTCTCTATTGTTTAACCTTCTATATTGTTCCCTCCCATGAGAACTGTTAGTCCAAATTGGCTACGAAAATCTAGGGGGGTTAATAGATTTTCCCCGATTTTTCGATTTACTCCTCTTTTTTGAAGAGCACAACCTATGAAGAGCACCAAACTCTTCCAACTCGAAGATCACCAAACTCTTCTTCACCTCTCGAAGAGCACCAAACTCTTACAACTTCGAAGATCACCAAACTCTTCAACACCTTGAAGACCATCAAATTCTTCAACACGAAAAGCACCAAGCTTTTCAATCAATCACCTCTAATCAACCAAACATGTTCTTGCCAAAAGAACATTAACAAGGATTTCTTATTTTGGATGATGTTAGAAATACAATCAAGATTACACTTTAAATGAAATATTACAACTCCAAAGTACAAGTGTAATCAAGAAAGAAAGCCTAATAATCAAGATGTGAAAGTGATAAGCTTATGTTATTACAACAAGAATGTTGAAAGTGAAAGCTTTGAGAATTTTGCTTAATATTTCTTGTTGTGATGTAGAATAATGTGTTTTCCTTGATCCTTCAATTCTTCATGTATTTATAGGAGAGATCCAAGACGTAAACCCCAACATAGGCTCCTCCTAATTTCAATTTGTCTGCAAAAGAAAGATCAAAACAACTCCAAAAATTGTTAATAAATGAAAAACCACAATTTTATGAGAAGTGTCTGCTGCGACGGATCGTTTCAGTTGTCAAAAACATATAGCGACCGGTCGCTATGTTGATATTTCGAATTTTAAAGCCATTGAAAAGTGTTTGATACATGATGACATAGAGGGCGATCGGTCACTGTCCATGGCGACCGGTTGTTGTAGATAGTGACCGTTCTCTCGAGAAACAGAGAAGAAAAAAACCAAAAATATTTTTTATTCATGCACATAGGGCGACCGGTCGCCATCCTAGTTTCCAGCACCCTATTTGTTTTCACTTTTAATAACATTCAAGTACAGGTCTCCCTATAGGGCGAAGGGTCGACCTCTTCATAGAGAAGTTGTCCGATTCTTGTAAAAAATAAAGTTCAAGAAATACTTCAAAAGCTTAGTTAAAATCAATTAAAATGATTTGAAGTATTTGGACAACATTTGAAAATATTATTTTGGTATAAAGTCGTTTATATGAAATCATCAAAATTAAAATAAAAACATTGATCTAACAAGAACTATCCATTAATTCTGTTAATCTTGTTGATTTTGTGGTACCATCACGAATAATGCTTCACCAGAATCTGGCACTGTTTGGCGATTTGGAGAATTCAACAAATTCCTAAAAGACCCACTATAATTTGTGTCCATTTCGGACAAAAATCAAAATATATAATACAAATATGATAAGAAAAAGAAAAAAATAACACATGTAAAATTGAAAATGTTGGAATAAATGAAACATTGTTCCAAATAGTTATAGGCAAATTTTCAAAAAAATAAAAAGAAAAAGAAAAAAATTCAAACGTTCATAAAAATAATTGTTGCAATCAACGGCTAAAATTTCAATAAATTACAAGTCTTTTTTCTTACTATTTGCATAGAATTGTTTCAATTTTTTTTAAAAATAAAGCAAAGTGTTGCAAACTTGAAAGCAATAAGAGAGTGGGGAGTGCACAGTGCTCCACTTAGGGTTGTGCATGTGACTTAGAGATTCTCGAAACCAAATAAATATTCGGACCAAAAAATATCCGAACCGAAAATATCATATGACTTTTTGAGCTTCACCGAATCAGACCATCCCAAAAATATTTTGGTACGGTTTGGAGAGTTTTAAATACCCGCACCAAGAACCGCACCATACATCTTGAACCATTTGAACCAAGGACCCGGAAGCTAGAACCAATTTTAAAGATTTTGTATAAATACAAATACATTATTTCTATTTTATTTATATTTTGATATTGAATGAACTACAAATTAATTAAAATTAAATATAAAATATATTTCTAAAAAAATTTAATACTGCACTTAAAAGAGAAACATACTCTAAACAATTAAGAGTTAATTCCAACTTGTGAAGGAAGCTATATTGTCTACTAGTTGTCCAATTAAGAGATAATTCCAATTTTCTAGGTTGAACTTACAATAATTATGGAATTAATTATAGTAAGTATTTGAATGTGACACAGTATATTGTAGATACAATTGTAGGTCCCAAGGGGTGTGGTGTAAGGTTTAGAAGGGGGGTTGAATAAATCTTACCAAATTTTCACTTTTAGTCTTTTTAAGAATTTCAACAGAGTTGACTCAAATCAGTTGTGTCCTAGGGGGCAACTTGGTTGGCTATGTTCAACTAAGTTACCCACACTCAATGTTGAGACTCGATAGAGCTGTTGATAGTATAACTTGGCTGCTTAAGCTAACACTTAACTGTAGTTGATTTAATTTTTAACAGCGGAAGACTTAACACCCTTTTGATTGATTAAAGCTCGTTTTTAACACTTGTTTTAGCACTTGTTATTTATCAGTTGGATTAGCAAATTAACTAACATCATATATAAAAAGATATATGCGAGAAAGTAAATGTTGAAAGTAAAATGACACAAGTAATTTTTATAGTGGTTCGAGGATGGGGTAATTCGTCTAATCCACTCTTCTCCAACTCCTGGAGGAATCCACCAAGTAACAGATCAAGTTACAAAGTAGTTCTCAGTCTAGAGACAACCTTGATCACACAAAGTGGCTTCTCCGCGACTCGCCTTCTTCACAAGACCAATTTGCTGCACTTCTTGACTTTCTTCAAGTCCTTAGATTTGTTCACACAACCCTCCAACCAGTGTTGTAAAAATCGGCCTAGGCGGCCGCCTAGACGCCCCTAGGCCGATCCAATTTTCCCAAAATCGGCAAAACAAATCGGTCCAGGCAAAAATCGGCTTAGGCGCCGCCTAAGCGGGCTAGGCGGCCAAAAAATCGGGAAAAATCGGGCAAAAATTGGCCTAGGCGGTCTAGTCGGAATATATAGGCCAAAAATCGGCCAAAATACAAAAAAATGAAAAAAAAAGATAAAAACTTGGTGTTTCTAGGCGCCCGGCTGTCGCTCGACTAGCGCCTAGCGATTTCTGCAACCTTGCCTCCAACAAACTTGAATCTCCTAGTTCGATCTTGAACGTTTCTACAACTCCTTCAACTTGGAGAGTAAACCCCTCTTTATTCTTCAAATGTTTCCTCTTCAACTGGTTGAAGTTATCTTTCCTTCACAGCGTGTGTTGGATCAAGTTTCTTCGAGTTTAGGCTTGAGGAATTATGTAATAAGCTTTGAGAAGTTGCAGGTTACACTTCCTTAACAATTGTTTGATTCGTTCGTGTAAATCCTTACCTTTTCTCCAATGCTTCCTCAGCCTTTTATAGTGCTCATTTGAAAATTTGCCCATTGAAAAGATAGGCTATTTTCAAATGACACTTCTTGTTCGTTGGCTTGTCTTTTCTTTGTCTGCAGCACTTCTGATGTTGACCCTTCCTCGTATTAAATGGTTCTGCAGCTTTACAGGGCCTGACACAAGTTTCAGTGTTTCCCATTGGCTTATTCCTTTTGTATGTTTCTGGGCCAAACACTTTAAGACCTGGTAGCTTGGACGTACTACTATATCGATTAACATTCTTGACTTCCTTCCAGCGGATCAATGTCAGTTGTCTTGATCTTTGCGCTTTACCCTGTGACTTGAGTCGGCTCCAATCATAAGATTGACTCAACTATCACTTCAACCGATAGACTTGGCTCCTTTTATCGACTTGACCGACACTTCCTCAAACTTCACACGAGATGTTCCTCGGTGGCTCTCCTTGATCGAGTCCTTGTCTTCTTCTTGGCCATACTCGGTGACACACATCATAGTCTTCACTCTAGTCTGCAGTTGATTTCTTGCATTCTCGGCTTAGCTGACTTCACTCAGCTCTTTCAGTCCTATCTATTACAATACATAATTACAAGAAAAATAGGATGCCAACTTCCTAGTCTAAGTTGTACATGGTATCATCAAAATCTAACAAATAAATTTTCTAAATAAAAATTAAAATTAATATAGATTATGATTTGATACAATAGTAATATTAAATTTTTAAATATTTGATGTGATGTTTCCTTAGCATTTGATACTCTTAACTGCTAATCACAAATCAATAGGTTTTCTTTCATTTTACCGACTAGCGAGCGAAGCTTCATTCAAGAAAGATTGGATACGAGAAAAATTTAAGTTATTATTTTTTTATTATATTATATTAAGAAAACTATCTTTATACTTTTTGATTGCATTTTTCACGTCCATGAATGACATCGATATTCAGTATGGTCAATGAGATTAATCGAACGAAAATACTTTTGGCACTTACTTCATTTGATAATTTGTAAATTACACTCCTTCATAAAAAAACTTTTAGGGATAAAAACAGTTTGCCCCCTAAACTATACTATTTTTTACACTTTGCCCTATGAACTTTAAAACTGACACTTTACCCCTTGAACTTTGAAAAAAAATTGCACTTTGCCAAAAGATCCGAAAAATGGCTCAAAAATTCCAGATTCACCCCAATAATACCATAATTTGTTTTGCAGTTTTCCCTCTGAACTTTAAAGTTGTTGCACTTTACCTCTTATTTATCAAAATCATTATATCTTTTATATTTACTCCTACTGGGTTTTGGCGATCCTTAAAATTGATATCAAAGCCTACGTTTATTAAGAACTTTAAGTTATATTTATTACATTTATGTCATTAACAATTGGTGAGGAGAATGTTTTCTAAGAAAATGGATCTGGACGAATGTCCAAGATGTACACCTTACAGGATATCGTCAAATTTTGACGATGTTTGCACAAGAACACCAGGACAAGATAACATATTAGAACAATCAATATGCTGAAAAAGAACTAGTAGGAGCCGATAGGGAAACTTTGAGACAATGCGGTAAACAAGCAAAGATATATTATCTCGATTTTATTCGATAAATCAGATATTACATGTCAATCCGATGAATCGTCAGGAAACAACCCATCAAAATTATGAGTCCTGATGGAATTCCAAAATGGAACGAGATACTTCCAGACACATCTAAGTTCTCAAAATATCTTAGAGAAGTCCAGAAGACGGTGCAGAGTTATGACAACCTCCATAATCATCTACCAAAACATGTGCATCAGATCCAAAACCAGATGTAGAAAATGGTGATAATTCAAGTGTCAAAGCTTTTCTAAAAAATAAAATTGAATCAAAACCAGAAAAGGCTAATTACTTAGATGGCAAGCTGAATGTCAATATTATAATTATGATATTGTCATTATAAAATCTCATGAAAATGTTCTTGCAGATTTCTTGACACGAGATGTAGGGACGCACTGTTGACGAGATTCTTAAACGAGTAAGATATCTCAGGGAAAACCCAGAGAGTCTAGAGCGAGATTTTGGGACGTTATGTCTTAATGAAGAAGTTGCTGACGACTTCAATAGGCTGACCATAAATCTATTTCTAGTCAAATACGAGCATGCCATTTCGCTCAAGGACAATTTTTTTTAGCACTACAAGGGCCTCTCCTCCAGGCCACATCTCCAACGATGCAGAAAGGGGAGATTAGAAGACGTGGCTCTAACCGGAGGTTATAGATTCAAATACCATAATCACAAGTGTTGCATGTGATGCATCCCCTGAGGGTGTATAAACTGTAACGAATGTTGAAGCTCCGGTGTCACAATCCGAGTCTTCAAGTCAACCCAGCCTCTGGGGTTAAAGAAGGAGAGTTGAATCTTAGGCCACAGATAGACAAATTAAAGATTCAAACTGACGAGATTAAGATTTCTCCAATGCAGGTTTATCAACGACAATGAGAGAAATCGGTTACAAGAAAATGTATTAACCCAGAAAAATAATGGTTGATATCTCTGGCAAATACCCAAGAGTTTGGATGAAACCAGGAAGTCATCCAAATGAAGTACAAGAATGGTATACTTTTGGAGCTTTAGCTTCAATATATACTATGTCACCAGGATTCCCAGAAATTTCAAAGTTACCTAAATGGATTAGGGAAGCTGTTTACGAGACTTGGGCTAATAATCCACATTTGGCCAGAGGAGATATTTTGGAACTGTATTTCATCAGTGCAGCACCAGAACCATCAAATAAAGGCGTCAATGAAGCTTTTCATTTCATCAAGCTTAGAAGACCAAATGGAAATGCTTTGAAATACATAAAGGTAGCTTCACCGGAAGAAGTACCATTACTGGTAGGAGCAATCTCAAAAGACGAAGCTTTTATACGACGCGCATGGGGACTTTGGGTTTGTCTAACAAAAATGGACAAAGTCAAGTATCCATTCAAGTTCTTTCAGGATTCAGCAAATAGATATTTCCTTCTAAATTCAATGACAGGATCAACAACAAGATTTGCATAGGAACTCGTCGAGACAAAGAGAAGAATTTTCTGGGAGAACAAGATTCTGGTTCGCAAAGAAACTTACCGGAAGTTCTGTAAAATAGCGTATGTAGGTTGTTGGATCAATTGGATCTGTCGCCCCGAACAAAAAGAACCCGAGTTTGGGAAAGAATTTCGACCCAAACTCGACCGACAATACCATACAGCTGGAAAAGACAAGGGACTGGCTCTGAAGACGCGTTATCCTCGGGGACCACGCAAACCAAATTTTTAAAAGATTCCCCGACAACCATCACATGGGCTGAGTCACGCGGAAGAAAAAAGAAGACAGCTGGTGAGGCAATAATTCAGGATGAAGATGTAAACAGTGACGTCTAATATTTCAATAAGCTTTGGAATCCGCATTTCAATTCCGGATTCAAGCCTATAAATAACGAGAGTTGAAGGAAGCTGAGGACATCGAACATTTTCCTTAGTTTTCTTAAGAATAAAAATTTGAGTGAAAAATTTGTAATATATGAGTGTTTTAGTTTTCTAAGTCTTATGTATTTTCGAGTGCACGCCTCATTAATGGGAGGCTAAACAAGTATTTTCCTCCCAAAAAGAGATTACTAATGTAATAAATATTTCTTCAAGTTCTTAATAAAAGGAGGCTATTTGCTTCAACATGTGTTTATAATGTTCTATTAATTTATTCTTTTGAAGCATTATCTTATACGCTTGGAGTAGGAAATGAACCAAGGATATGTTGAGCAGTTGCTGAAGGAGTTGGATAACTTGCAGATCATCTTCACTGATTAGTTGAAGTTAGATGATTGTGATCATCTATCAAACGATATGGGGGCAGTAATTTTCAACTGGTGGTGCTGCGAACCATCTCACCCCGTGCTATTTTGGTCAAAGAAATGTATGAATTTTAGGGGATATTTTAATTTTACGGAAGCATGTTAGGTCTGATATGGTCGTAATGGACTATATCCAATTTTAAATCTAAAAAGCTAGTTTGGTTCCAATTTCCTGATAAATTCAGGAACAAACTGCTTTGGAGTTAAATTAATATTTATCAAATTATGTGATAATTTTATAAATTTTGGGGGTCAGATGCAATAATTTAGAGCTTAGATGGATTCTAGAACTATTAAAATAAATTGATAAAACTATAGGTGCAAAAATGTCCATATATGGTACAGTGTAAAATTTGCTTAGTACAGGAGGCAAAGTGTAACGAAAAATAGTTTAGTAAGCAAATTGTAAAATTGGGTATAGTTCGGCAAGTTAAGTGTTTTATCCCTAACTTTTTTATGAAAACATGATAAATTTATATCATATTCTGTTAAGAAAAAATTTGATTAACAATGTGAAGTATTTTTTTTTTCAACAATACAAGTTCTTATAAAAATACATGTTTTACAAATATATACATGTATATATATAGAAAATTGTATATAGAGAGGTAGAATGCATGAGGGGAGGGGGGATAGTGAGATAGAATAGTAATATAATATAGAGATAAATATAAACGAGATGGATTTGACATTTATGTTTATAATTGAAAATATAACTTTGAATATTTGATAGATAAATTTTTGTTTTTATTTACCTTATATGAATATTATAATATAAATAAAGTAATCAATACTCATTCACGTTAATAGATATTTTTATTATAAAAAAATATTAAAATAGAAATATGCGTGCAACGCATGAGGCGGATTACTAGTATTTGTTCTAAGTCAATAGAAGAACAATTGCCCAAGATAATAGAATATTATTGTATTATAGAGGTTATTAAGTTTAGAACTTAGGATTGTATTATCTATTATGGCTTTAATATTTATTTTGAGTCTACAATAAACAAAAACTGAAAGTATATCGCTTTGTGATCTTTATATTGATTTTTTTTTTTTTCAAATTCGTATGTTTTATTTATGACTAATCTCCGACTCTCCATCTCAAACTGAACTATACCGTACTCTCCCATTAGAATAGAATCTCCATCCAAAATCGTCCCAAACTTTCGGTACGGTTCATGATGGAGATTTTTTTCTATGGTTCAGTTCTGAAGATTTACTTTTAGAGTCTCTGAACTTCGGGACGATTTTAGAGATTTCTAAATCTCTAAACCGTCCACCCCTAGCTCCACTTATTCAGTCTTGATTTTCACGCGTGGTGGGTGATTTTTTTATTTGATAGATAAATGTCGAAGCATACTTTTTGCTTCGGACGTTTTTCAACTCAACAAAATACTCTCCCCGCAATGGTGGTTGAGTATTTCATGAGGATAATTGGAAAAATGCCCCTCCAAATATCCCCTACTATGGGTGCTCTTATGAAAAAGCCAGATACCCTTTAAGGAGCTGAAAACATTGTTGAAGAAAAAAAATATAAAAATGCATTAAACTTATTTTAAATGAGCATTAATATTGTTATATAAATATAAATTCTCTCATTTATCTATTTCTCTCTCCTCAATTAAAAATCAAAATTTATCTATTTTTTCAAAAACACACAGCTTTCTCAAAATAAATGGCACCATATTATTCCTTGCAACTTAGAGAACAAAACTCATACCATTTTGCCCTACAAAATTGCGCATTTAAGCATTCAAATTAAAGTTGTTTCGAAAACCAAATTCACGAATCAAAAAATTAATGCACATTTAAAATTCCTTGATGTACACTTACAAGAACAATAATATTATATTATATGTTTTGTTCCTCCATCAATAATAATAAATTTGTCTTCTTTAATCAAACAATCTCCAACAATTTTACTAGGCATTTAAAAGTTCGTTGTTGCACATTTGGAGGTCCATTGATGCACACTTAGAAGGACATATATATCACAATACATGCTTCGAATTCGCATCTATTATATTTAAAATTATTGGATGACTGTGATTTGACCCTACAATCTCATGTTATCAATTTTTTTAATTATCCAGACTATGGAAAACTACATTACTGCTCTAGGAAATTAGAAAAATAATACAATATTTAATTATATTTTATTGTAAATAAACAAACGAAGTGCGTGTACATGTGCTAACTTTTCAATAAATTGTAACAAGCAAATATATATTTCTCATAATCAATCAATTTCGTTTTTTGAAAGGAGAATCAATAATCAATTTAAAAAAAATCATACAATTGATATAAATTAAAATATAAAAAAATTTAAATCTATAAAAATCCAATTGATCTAGTCTGTAAAATATCAAAAGGCTGGACAAATCACGAACCCGCATCTCTCACTAATCTTTCTTTAATGGATCATCTGAATATTCTCCGCAAGTCTCTCAAAAGAAATTAATGAGAAGTGTCACAACGACAAAATCTTCTGAAAGAAATATCATCATGTGGGAAAAAAGCACTTATTTAGGAATATGAACTCCCGCGAGGGAGACTCGATAACTATTGTAAAAAGAGAGACACAACCAAATAAATATAAAACAAGAAAAACAATATTACTTCTCCCTTACTCTAATGGTGGAAAGAGGACGGAAGAAGATAAAGAGAAAGAACGACGTCTAGATTTTTCATGTGATTTAATTTAGGGATTTGGGGGTGAAAAAGATGTTGAATATAAAAGTTTAAAAGAAGAAAGATAGATGGTCAGTTGGGAGATCAGTAGAGATGCGGGGAATCCCCATTCCCAGCGGGGATCTGCCCCGAACGGAATGGGAATTCCCTGAAAATTTCTCTCATAGGGACAGGGACGAGGGATTTTTTCTCCCCGTTGGTGGGGAGGGGGATCTATTTCCTGCCTTGTTCCCCGCGGGAACCGAATATTAAATATGCAATGTAATATTTTAAATATATAATAAATATATACACATTAAATATAATAAATAAAAAATCTTTAATTTATTTTATTTATTTTGTATAATGAGTGTTTTATTAGTTTTTTTAATAAAATATTAGTTTTTGCAGAAAAAAAAATCAAAATGAGGGGTGGGGGCGGGATGGGGGGAAGTTCCTGAGCTAAAGATCGTAGTTCTCGAACGAGCAATCAAAATGATTCGGGAGCACTAGATGGGTCATAGTTCTGCAATACACTCTTGCACGCCGATTCCCCAGAGTTGTATAACTATAGAACTCTAATTCTGCTTGGAATGTTTCCCTGTTATCATTATGTGGTGAAAGCGAGGAAGGGGACGTTTACGGAGATGGGCATAGGTTCCCGATCCCCGCCCCTCCCCGTTGACATCCCTAGATATCAGAATAAAAATCCACAATGTGGATTATAAAAGTGGCCATCTTTTATAACGAAACCACGAAAACTAGCCATCTTTTGAAAATAAATATTTTTTATCCAGTTTGGTAGAACAAAAGATATTCATACCCTTCTAGCATGCTTGTTTGATGTTTGGTCTATTTCTCTTTCTCTTTCACTTATTTCTCTCTCTATATCCTCTTACTCTCTTTCAAATTTTTTAAGAAACTTCCAAAAATATTGAAGTCCGTTTACGGGTATCTCGAAAATAGCATTAAGCTCTTTCGTTATTTCGTTTATTAGACAGAAATTGGTATAGGTATTAAACTTCTCTGTCCAATTTTATGATGAAAAAAGAACAGAAAATACAGAAGACTAGACATAGAAGCTCGTTACTCATCATCGAGTTACATGTAATTCGATATCGAGTTACGAGCTACAGTGTCAAGTTACAGAGCTATAGTGTCAAGTCACTGAGCTATAGTGTCTTGGCATAATTAAATTGGCTCAAGGGCAAATTGGGGTTTTTTACGTAGTCAAATGGCTAAAAAACATGTGTTTTAAAAAAGGTTAAAAAATATTTTGACATCATGGGAAGTGTTAAAAAACATAGGCGCTCATTCAAAAAAGAAGAGGAAAAAACACCAAAACCCACAAACTTTGTGGTTTTTGCACTTTATGATATGAACTAACTTTTTTTACACTTTACCATGCATACTACCAAGTTCTGTACTTTTCCATACAGCGGCTTTCACCGTTAGAATATTACGGCACAAACCTTTTCACATGAGGGCAAAATTGTCTTTGCTAAAAATTCAATTAGAAGTTGTTACACTTTAACATATAAACTTTGTTAAGAATTTCAATTTGTCATACGAACTTTACACAATTTCACTTTGCCATATCAATTTAAGAGAAAATTATAAATAATTATGTGTATATACATGTTTTTATCTTTTTTTTTTTTTTTTCAAATTTTTATTTGTAAAAGAATAAATTTAATTAATATCTATCTTAGTAAAATATACTATCAATGATATTATTTTAGGGTTTAGATTTATGATTTAGGTGGGTACAAATATCATTGATATCGATTTGTTTTTGGCGGCTTAGACATCTTTGAATTATTCTAAGGTTTAGATATTTGATTTCATCCCAATTTCTAATGTGATGTTGCTTTAGATATGCACTTTTAATTCTTAGTTCAATTCTTAATTGCATATTCAAAACTTGATTATAGTGTTAAGGAATTATTTCTGTTTTTAATAAATTCAAATAATTATATGCTTGACTAAATTTTTCTTGTCAGACAACTTTGGTCAATTACCACACTATATTGCTCTCGTTCTCTTACAAGTAGAGGTTAAACTTAATAGGTATTTGTTGAACAAACAAAATCCATAATTGAACAGAAAATTTGGTACGTATCGGTGTGCTGAATATTGTACCAAAATAATCAGTTCGGCTCAAACTTTCATCGTACTTTTTTTTCCTGTATTTCGGTCGGTGTTTTGGTAAAAATCAAATTGTTTTTAAAAATAATACATTATACTAAAAAAAAGTAAATTTATACGAGAATATATATATATAATATAAAAATAAATTTGGTATGTCTACTTCGATTCGCTCACTATATGGTTTAAACTAATTTTTGTGATTTTTATGTATTAAATAAGATAAATAAATGTATATACACATAATGTTTTTTAAAATTTTTCTTAAATAGACATGACAAAGTGAAAATTGCGTAAAGTTCATATGGCAAAGTGAAATTCTTAACAAAGTTTAGATGGTAAAGTGTAACTACTTCTGTTTGAATTTTAGACGGTTTTGCCTTCACATGGAGGACACATGCCGGAATATTTAGAGAATATTCCACCGGCGATGGCCGCTATGGGGCAAAGTGCAAAAATTGTATAGTTTGTATGATAAAATATAACAAAAAATTAGTTTATATGGCAAAAAGCAAAAATCACATAGTTTGGGGGTTTAGTATTTTTTCACATGAAAGTCACGTCTTCCCTATAATTTAATCCTTAACTTGACACTACTTTTATTATTCGTTCCAACGTCAATTTCGTTTTCTTTATTTTCGAGCGTACCAACTTTAATTCCTTCTATAGTATTAATACTTGGTTGATTGACTACGACCTTAGAATATTAGACCCTCGATAATTTAGGAGTACATTCCAACCCTTATTCAAATATTTCACCTTATTCTGTAATACACTCCCAACCAACTTCCAATTTATTTGAGAAAATACACATTTGTTATTTCACATCCTTAATTTTAAACTTCTAAATATTTAATTATGGATACTTATACATTTTATTTTCCCTCAATTTTATAAAAGAAAAGAAAACAAATATTTGTTTTTCTCTTTTCCTAAATTTCGACTTAATCACTTAAAATGGGGAAAATAACTCATTTTTCTTCTATTACTATTTTTATTATTTTGTATCTCCCAACTAGATTCTTATGAAACAAATTTTTTTTTGGCAAATTCCTCCCTTAAAAATCGACCGAGAGAGAAATTGGGGAGCTTGTTTCATTTTTTTTCCCCCCAAAGCCTACAACATTTTTAACATAAAATATTAACTTACTAATTCCCCACCCCAATAATTACCAAACAAAAACAAAAAAATAATCTCTCCCCTAAACATATATTTCGGTCATATGTCCCTAGGAAATGAGTCTAGTTCATTTTTTATGTCCTAATTCGATTATTTTCCACTAACTTATCATTTAACTCAAAACAAAAAATTTCTCCTCCAAATATACCAAAGTTTTCGGGTCCTACTAGAATTAAAATAGAAAAGTTTGGGGACGGTGTGTGAAGACAATACCCAGAATAATTTTAAGAGGAATTTGGGGATCAAATTCTTTTAAGGAGGGGAGAATGTGAGGCCCCGACTTTTTCCAACATAAGATACGTTGTTGTATATATAGTGATGTATTAATTGACTTAGTGTAACAAACTTAATATTTATGAAACGTGACGCAACTTTTATTATTCCTTCCAACGTCAATTTCGTTTTCTTTATTTCGAGCGTACCAACTTTAATTCTTTCTCTAGTATTAATACTTGGTTGATTGACTACGACCTTAGAATATTAGACCCTCGATAATTTAGGATATCCAAATATTTCACCTTATTCTATAATACACTCCCAACCAACTTCCAATTTATTTGAGAAAATACACATTTGTTATTTCACATCCTTTATATTAAACTTCTAAATATTTAATTATGGATACTTATACATTTTATTTTCCCTCAATTTTATAAAAGAAAAGAAAATAATTTTTTTCTCTTTTTCTAATTTTCGACTTTATCACTTAAAATGGGGAAAATAACTCATTTTTCGTCTATTACTATTTTTACTATTTTGTATCTCCCAACTAAATTATTATGACACAAAATAAAATAAAATTTTGACGAATGATTCCCTTAAAAAATCGGCCAAGAGTGAAACTGGGGAGCTTGTTTCACTATTTGCTTTCCCAAAGCCTACAACATTTTTAACATAAAAAATTAACCTACTAAATCCCCACCCTAATAATTACCAAACAAAACAAAAAAATAATCTCCCCTAAACATAGCATTTCGGCCATATGTCCTTAGGAAATGAGTCTAGTTCATTTTTTATGTCCTAATTCCCCAATTATTCTCCACTAACTTATCCTTTAACTCAAAACAAAAAAAAATCCTCATCCAAATACACCCAAGTTTTCGGCCCCTACTAGAAGTAAAACAGAAAAATTCATCTCATCCTCCTACAACTCACAAACTCTCCCAATACACTCTCATTCAACACTTAAACACAAAAACACAAAATTTTCTCTTCATCTTGCTTCCATATGACCGGAAATAACATCAATTAAGGTAAGAAATTTTTTTTCTTTCATCCTGATTTTATCTCCTTGAAACTTCAAATCTATACCTCCAATTTTTAACTTGATGAATCCTTCTTATCAAAGTACTCCTAGAGGAATTTTCTTGAAGAATTAAGATACCTAGACTTGACTACAAGCTTGTAGAAGAAATTCAAGACTACACACTTTAAGGTAAGAAATTGTGGTTTGAGTACTTTATCCTTGACAACATGAAGAATTAATTTTGACTGAAGGATATAATTTTTTGGAGAATAGGGGCTGACCTACACCATCTCAAGTTGAAGTTAGAAGCTTGAAGAAAAAAATTTCATTTTTAAAGACTACTTGAAGACATTAAGGTAAGTAGTAGCCATTTGATATTAAATTCCTTTAAATTTGAGACTTTAATTTTAATACCAAAATATGGTTTGGATGCCATATAAGGGCTGACCTTCAAGAATTTGAGTCAAGAAGTTGATACCAAGAAGAAGACTCCATTTTAGATCACAACCCGAAAAGCTACTACGACGTGGGTGATTTTTTTTTTCGAAAATTGGCAAATGATTTTGATAAAATGCATGTAGTACATGGAAATATTTTATTTACTATATTTATATTACATGCATAATTTTGATATGTATCAAGTTCAAGAAGTTTCAAAAAATGGGCATGATTTTCATATCTTGCACAATAGGGACTCACATGCATATATATTTTAATTTCTTGCTCATCTCTTGACTTATGTGTTATATGCTCAAAATAATGTTCTATACTTGATATATATTCTTAAAAATATGACCTTGTGCTTGAGTTTGAACAAATATGCCATTTATGCAATTTTTGCTAAGTTAAGGACTAACCCATAATTTTGAAAAACTGTCCAAGGACCAATCTGTAAATTTCAAAATTTTGGACTGTATCAATTGTAATATTTAATATTTTAAGTTAATAATAAAAGTTTAAAGGTTTTGAGATAAGAAAACCCATCCTTGGAATTTTAGGGACTCAAATGTGGAAAGTTGAAAGTTTAAGGGCCAAAAATTAAATTGTTAAAAACTGGTCAGGGACCCCTCTGAATAATTCGAAATTTTGAATTCTCCAAACTGAAAAACTTATATTTTGAGAAATTTTAAAAGGTTAAAGTGGTTTGAGTTGAGAAAATCGACTTTTGAAACTTTAAGTACTAAAGAGTAAAAATTTCAATCTCTAAGGACCAAAATGAAATTTCCAGAAAAGAAACGTTCCAGACACCTGAAAATTTCATAACCCTAATTTTATAACATTTTGAACTCATGGTTCAAGTTTCATAACAAACGAACACCAAATAAACCCTCAAGGGCAAAAACTGAATTTTGGACTAGAAATAGAATTTGTAAAACTTAAGGGACTTAAACCGACCATATTTCAAAAGTGCTTTTGTCCCAATATTCTACTGTTACACATGATATTTTAAAATTTAAATCACATCAAAAGCCCTCCCAATTTGTGAGATCCAAAATTATTAAGTTCGGGTCCGAAAATAACAATTTTGACAAAAGAAGGGACCAAACTGAAATTTTCTTAAAACTAGACCTACACCCTTTGAAAAATGGAATCTTTGAATAATTTGGAGAATTTAGAAACTGACCTTACATTTTTCCGAGGTCGACACTTGGACTTATTTAATTTCTGACTCGATAAGTACTTTTTTCAAAAAAAAAAACGGGACTATTTATAAAATTTTCCTTTTATCAAGGACCCCAAAATAAATTATTTTCTTCTCTGCAGTCCTAAAACTGATGTAATCATGTTTTAATTATACATCAATAATTTTCTCGAAAATCTCTGGCCCTTACGCACTATGCGTGGCGACTTCCTCGCCTTATGATAAATTTAAACTTAACTTGTTGATATTTTATACTACTTTATATGTACCGCCATGTCTTTATTCAACTGCCTTGTTGATATGATATGAACTTCGTCAATCTAATTGCGCTTGAGTCAACTTGATTCGTCGAACTCACAGTCGGAGAGGACTAGTCGTATTTTGGAACTGAGCAGCACGGCTGCGATTCCTTACCGGCCCCCACCATCCTAATCCCACAACTGCGGATGGCGTGTCCAAGGGAAGTGAGTCGTAGAATGGGTATAATCAAGATTATGATACTCTGGGCCTTGCAAGCCATAATGGTTGGAGTTGTCTCGCCCAGGTAGTAATAAGGTAGATATGGCTATGTGTCAAACGTGCTTGAGGAGTCATAACGTAGAACAAATGAATCATTGTCTGATCCACACGGTTCCAATGTTACGTGCTTGGGTTGGCGTCACATTACGTGCGCAACCATTACTTTCTTGGGTTGGCGTTACACTTCGTACGCAACCATTACTTGCTTGGGTTGATGTTACACTCTAAAAAGGCCTCTTGGGGGAGACCTTCTCAAGATCCCAACCTGATCTTCAGCTAGCCTGCAAGAGACTACCGGAAATAACTCCGGCGTTAGCACTCCGACGATCAAGTTAGTTTCAAAGGGAAAAAATGAGTGTTTAAAAATATGGAAAAGATGAATGTAAAAAAAGATCGATGAAATGATGATAGTTTACTCCCTTTTATAATGTCCCATAGTTACTCTTTGGTAGGTCTACCTCCTTAGCATTTACTTCTCTGCAGCTTTACCATACCTTTATGCTTTATGTTACATCAATGTCTTTCACATTTAATGCATGTCAGCTCTACCATACCTTTTTGCTTTATGTTACATCAATGTGTCTTTCACATTGAATGCATGTCAGCTCTACCATACCTTTATGCTTTATGTTACATCAATGTATCATTCATATTTAATGCATGTCAGGTCTTCTCGTAGAGGTAGGTCAAATCATAGAGGCAGGTCTTACCCTGGGACAGGTCTTCCCATAGAAGCAGGTCTTACCCTAGGACAGGTCTTCCCATAGAAGCGGTCTTCACATAGAAGCAGGTCTTACCCTAGGGCAGGTCTTACCCTAGGGTAGGTCTCCATGGGGCAGGTCTTACCCTGGGGCGGTCTTCCCATAGAAGCAGGTCTTACCCTGGGGCAGGTCTTACCATAGGGCAGGTATTCCCATAGAAGCAGGTCTTACCATAGAAGCAGGTCTTACCCTGTGGCAGGTCTTACCATACTAAATTAACCTTCCTTTGCCAAGTGAAAGGTCTCCCAAATCAGGCCGAATCAACTACCCCCCCTACTCTCCTAGTTTGGGCCGATAGGCCTAGACTAGGGGAGTAACAATTGCAGGTCTTCTGAACCAGGCCGAATCAACTCTACTCTTCCCATGCTTAAACTTCAAATTCACAGCTTGGGACCTAAGGTGTTTAGAATTCAGCCCTACCCCTCAACTTTTAAATTTTTTTCTTACACCCAAGCTTGAATTTCCAATTCATTGCTCGAGACCTAAGGTAGTAAGAACTCAGCTCTACCTCTCAGGGTTTTGAGATTACTAACTCAGCTCTACCCCTCAGGGTTTTGATGGTACTCAAGATAGGAGCTCAGCTCGACCCCTTAGGGTTTTGATGGTACCCAAGGGTACGAGCTCAGCTCAGCTCGACCCCTCAGGGTTTTGATGGTACCCAAGGTACGAGCTCGGCTCGACCCCTCAGGGTTTAATGGTACCCAAGGTACGAGCTCGGCTCGACCCCTCGGGGTTCGATGGTACCCAGTGACGAGCTCATTTCGACCCTCGGGGTTTTGATGGTACCCAGTGCACGAGCTCGGCTCACTCGACCCCCCGGGGTTTTGATGGTACCATGGCAAGTGCGAGCTCGGTTCGGCTCGACCCCGCCGGGTTTGGATGGTACCCAAGGCACGAGCTCACTCGACCCCTCGGGGTTTGGATGGTACCCAGTGCACGAGCTCGGCTCACCGACCCCTCAGGGTTTTGATGGTACCCAAGGGTACGAGCTCAGCTCAGCTCGACCCCTCAGGGTTTTGATGGTACCCAAGGGTACGAGCTCAACTCGACCCCTCGGGGTTTGATGGTACCCAGTGCGAGCTCGCCGACTCGACCCCCTCAGGGTTTGGATGGTACCCAAGGGTACGAGCTCAACTCGACCCCTCAGGGTTTGGATGGTACCCAAGGGTGCGAGCTCAGCTCAGCTCGACCCCTCGGGGTTTTGATGGTACCCAGTACGAGCTAAGCTCATTTCGACCCCTCGGGGTTTTGATGGTACCCAGTGCACGAGCTCGGATCGACCCTCGGGGGTTTAATGGTACCCAGTGCGAGTTATTTCGACCCCTCGGGGTTTGGATGGTACCCAGTGCACGAGCTCAACTCGACCCCTCGGGTTTGGATGGTACCCAGTGCGAGCTCAACTCGACCCCTCGGGGTTTGGATGGTACCCTGATGTAGTGCGAGCTCGGCTCATTTCGACCCCTCGGGGTTTTGATGGTACCCAGTGCGAGCTCGCTCGACCCCTCGAGGGTTTAATGGTACCCAGTGTACGAGTTATTTCGACCCCTCGGGTTTTGATGGTACCCACGAGCTCGGCTCGGCTTCGACCCCAGGGTTTTGATGGTACCCAGTGCGAGCTCGGCTTAGCTCGACCCCCGGTGTTTGATGGTACCCAGCGGCACGAGCTCGATTCAGCTCGACCCCCAGGATTTGGATGGTACCCAGTGCGACGAGCTCAGCTCGACCCCTCAGGGTTTTGATGGTACCCAAGGGTACGAGCTCACCTCGACCCCTCAGGGTTTTGATGGTACCCAGTGACGAGCTCGGCTCGACCTCTCAGGGTTTAATGGTACCCAAGGGTACGAGTTCAGCTCGACCCCTCGGGTTTGGATGGTACCTAAGGAGTGACGAGCTCGGCTCGACCCCTCGGGGGTTTGATGGTACCCAGTACGAGCTCGACTCGACCCTCAGGGTTTGGATGGTACCCAGGGTACGAGCTCAACTCGACCCCTCGGGGGTTTGGATGGTACCCCAGTGCGAGCTCACTCGACCCCTCGGGGTTTTGATGGTACCAGTGACGAGCTCGCTCGACCCCTCAGGGTTTAATGGTTCCCAAGGGTACGAGTTCAGCTCGACCGCTCAGGGTTTTGATGGTACCCAAGGGTACGAGCTCAGCTCAGCTCGACCCCTCAGGGTTTTGATGGTACCCAAGGTACGAGCTCGGCTCGACCCCTCAGGGTTTAATGGTACCCAGGCACGAGCTCGATCATTTCGACCCCAGGGTTTGGATGGTACCCAGTACGAGCTCACTCGACCCCCGGGGGTTTGATGGTACCCAAGGGTACGAGCTCAACTCAGCTCGACCCCTCAGGGTTTGATGGTACCCAAGGGTACGAGCTCAGTTCAGCTCGACCCCTCAGGGTTTGGATGGTACCCAAGGGTACGAGCTAAGCTCAGCTCGACCCCTCAGGGTTTTGATGGTACCCAAGGTACGAGCTCGGATCGACCCCTCAGGGTTTAATGGTACCCAAGGGTACGAGTTCAGCTCGACCCCTCAGGGTTTGGATGGTACCCAAGGGTACGAGCTCAACTCGACCCCTCAGGGTTTGATGGTACCCAAGGTACGAGCTCGGCTCGACCCCTCAGGGTTTGGATGGTACCCAAGGGTACGAGCTCAACTCGACCCCTCAGGGTTTGGATGGTACCCAAGGGTGCGAGCTCAGCTCAGCTCGACCCCTCGGGGTTTTGATGGTACCCAAGTGCACGAGCTCAACTCACTCGACCCCTCGGGGTTTAATGGTACCCAGTGCACGAGCTCGGCCACCGACCCCTCGGGTTTGATGGTACCCAGTGCGGCACGAGTTCGGCTCGACCCCTCGGGGTTTGGATGGTACCCAGGGCAGCGAGCTCAGCTCGACCCCTCAGGGTTTTGATGGTACCCAAGGGTACGAGCTCAGCTCAGCTCGACCCCTCAGGGTTTGATGGTACCCAAGGGTACGAGCTCAGCTCGACTCGACCCCTCAGGGTTTGATGGTACCCAAGGGTACGAGCCCAGCTCGACCCCTCAGGGTTTGGATGGTACCCAAGGGTACGAGCTCAGCTCAGCTCGACCCCTCAGGGTTTGATGGTACCCAAGGGTACGAGCTCAGCTCGACCCCTCAGGGTTTTGATATCCCACACAAGTTAATACTGTGTATTCCTCCAAGTAAACTCCTGCAAAAAAATATATTTGCACTTTCTTTCTGTACATCCTTAAGATCTACGAATGCACTTAGACAAAAACATAATATTGAAACAAAAACAAAATTGAAGTCAATCAGAGTTGACTGATCAATCTTAGACCCAATTTTATTTATAGACAGAACTTTGTGATTACTGTTGTACCACTTCAATCTGATAGATATAAAGATAATTGCTAGGCATACTCTTTTACAGGTCTTAAAAAATCCATAAACTAACAATCATGTTTCCAGTTTTTGTCATTAATTTCACTCCTGAGAATAAACGGACTCAATTTTTCTTAAGCTAAAGACTCGCAAATCATAACTTGAATACAATCATCTAATCAATTTTTGATTCTAAAAACACCTAGCCTCAGCTATGGCCTACTTATCCTCCTCTTTTTTTTTAAATAATAATATATCAGATCTTACAATCATATTTACGCAAAGCCAATTAGTAGAATAGTAGATCTACTACCCCTGACGTCATATTAATGTCCGTATTTCAGCTTAAGAAACAGATATACTAACTATTGAAAAAGGTGATGAACTCAAACATAAATTACTTCTAGGTAAAGAAATACAAATACATGTAATCTTCACGCAACAAACCCATTTACGGATAACCCAACTTATTTCAATTTCCAAAGTCAAATTCAAACTCAATTTCACTACCTAATCTCTTCCACCACACACAACATTCATACAAAATATATATATATATATATATCTTTCTATCTATTTATTTTAGTTTTTCCTCAAAATTATCAACTGAACCGGCGAAAGTTAACGGGGACGATGCCGGCGCGTTACTGATTTAAGCTATCTTTTAAACAAAATAATTCAAACAAACTTTTGGAATTTGAATTAACAGTGAAACGCTCATTATGAACAAACCTTTAAAATTAGTATCTCGACAAATCATTAAAAATATAGACAAGAAAGAAAAATTAAGAATCCTTACGCTTCTCGTGACTCCCCTTTCGCCATTAGTCATTTCCCCATTTTTCCTTGGATACAAGTCCCCAGCCGACATAGATCTGCGCAAAGAAAAAAACAAAGACTAGCTAGGGATAGAACCAAAGAAACTCTCGCGGGGTATCGCGAGCGAACGGCGTCATCGGCAAGGAAAGGAGGGAAGGTTTTCGGACGGTGACGTAAGCATTTCGGTAGTCCTCAGGCAATGCTGCGAGGATGAAAACTTCTCCGGCGTGCCAAACGAGTGGCGCGAGTGGTGGTCGGAGAAGTCATTGATGTAGAAGATGTCATTCCGTTGAGCTCGTCTCTGGCGGCGGCGGAGGGGGATGGCCACGTCGGAAGAAGGAGAGGAGAAAACGCCGATGAATCCCCGGAGGGCGGCGACCGCCGATGGCGGTATCGTGACATTGTTTTGATCCATTTTTCTCTTTTGATCCCAGTCCTCACCGACTTGTGGATGAAGTCGAAGAGGTTTCCTCACGTCTCAGCTCAATGATTTAAAAATCACTCTTGTTCCCACAGACGGCGCCACTTGAAAAGGCCTCTTGGGGGAGACCTTCTCAAGATCCCAACCTGATCTTCAGCTAGCCTGCAAGAGACTACCGGAAATAACTCCGGCGTTAGCACTCCGACGATCAAGTTAGTTTCAAAGGGAAAAAATGAGTGTTTAAAAATATGGAAAAGATGAATGTAAAAAAAGATCGATGAAATGATGATAGTTTACTCCCTTTTATAATGTCCCATAGTTACTCTTTGGTAGGTCTACCTCCTTAGCATTTACTTCTCTGCAGCTCTACCATACCTTTATGCTTTATGTTACATCAATGTCTTTCACATTTAATGCATGTCAGCTCTACCATACCTTTTTGCTTTATGTTACATCAATGTGTCTTTCACATTGAATGCATGTCAGCTCTACCATACCTTTATGCTTTATGTTACATCAATGTATCATTCATATTTAATGCATGTCAGGTCTTCTCGTAGAGGTAGGTCAAATCATAGAGGCAGGTCTTACCCTGGGACAGGTCTTCCCATAGAAGCAGGTCTTACCCTAGGACAGGTCTTCCCATAGAAGCGGTCTTCACATAGAAGCAAGTCTTACCCTAGGGCAGGTCTTACCCTGGGGTAGGTCTCCATGGGGCAGGTCTTACCCTGGGGCAGGTCTTCCCATAGAAGCAGGTCTTACCCTGGGGCAGGTCTTACCATAGGGCGGTATTCCATAGAAGCGAGTGTCTTACCATGTATGTGTCTTACCTCGTGGCGGGGTCTTACCATACTAAATTAACCTTCCTTTGCCAAGTGAAAGGTCTCCCAAATCAGGCCGAATCAACTACTCCCCCTACTCTCCTAGTTTGGGCCGATAGGCCTAGACTAGGGGAGTAACAATTGCAGGTCTTCTGAACCAGGCCGAATCAACTCTACTCTTCCCATGCTTAAACTTCAAATTCACAGCTTGGGACCTAAGGTGTTTAGAATTCAGCCCTACCCCTCAACTTTTAAATTTTTTTCTTACACCCAAGCTTGAATTTCCAATTCATTGCTCGAGACCTAAGGTAGTAAGAACTCAGCTCTACCTCTCAGGGTTTTGAGATTACTAACTCAGCTCTACCCCTCAGGGTTTTGATGGTACTCAAGATAGGAGCTCAGCTCGACCCCTCAGGGTTCTGATGGTACCAGTGCACGAGCTCACCACTCGACCCCTCGGGTTTTGATGGTACCAAGTGCACGAGCTCGGCTCGACCCCTCGGGTTTAATGGTACCCAAGGTACGAGCTCGGCTCGACCCCTCAGGGTTTCGATGGTACCCAAGGGTACGAGCTCAGCTCGACCCCTCAGGGTTTTGATGGTACCCAGTGCGACGCTCACTTCACTCGACCCCTCAGGGTTTTGATGGTACCCAAGGGTACGAGCTCGGCTTAGCTCGACCCCCGGTGTTTGATGGTACCCAGTGCACGAGCTCGATTCGGCTCGACCCTCAGGTTTGGATGGTACCCAAGGGTGCGAGCGAGCTCGGCTCGACCGACCTCGGGGTTTTGATGGTACCCAGTGCACGAGCTCGGCTCATTTCGACTCCCCCAGGGTTTTGATGGTACCCAAGTGCGAGCTCGGCTCGACCTCTCGGGGTTTAATGGTACCCATGGTGCGAGTTCATTTCGACCCCTCAGGGTTTGGATGGTACCTGAGAGTACGAGCTCAGCTCGACCCTCAGGGTTTGATGGTACCCAAGGGTACGAGCTCGGCTCGACCCCTCAGGGTTTGGATGGTACCCAAGGGTACGAGCTCAGCTCGACCCCTCAGGGTTTGGATGGTACCCAAGGGTGCGAGCTCAGCTCAGCTCGACCCCTCAGGGTTTTGATGGTACCCAAGGTACGAGCTCGGCTCGACCCCTCAGGGTTTAATGGTTCCCAGTGCGAGTTATTTCGACGCTCGGGGTTTTGATGGTACCCAGTGCACGAGCTCGGCTATTTCGACCCCTCAGGGTTTTGATGGTACCCAAGGCACGAGCTCGGCTCGACCCTCAGTGGTTTAATGGTACCCAGGCACGAGCTCGGTTCATTTCGACCCCCGGGTTTGGATGGTACCCAAGTGCGAGCTCGGTTTCGACCCCTCGGGGTTTGATGGTACCAAGGCACGAGCTCAACTCGGCTCGACCCCCGGGTTTGATGGTACCCAGTGCGAGCACGATTCGGCTCGACCGACCTCGGGTTTGGATGGTACCAGTGCGAGCTAAGCTCGACCCTCAGGGTTTTGATGGTACCCAGCACGAGCTCGGATCGACCCTCGGGGGTTTAATGGTACCCAGTGCGAGTTCATTTCGACCCCTCGGGGTTTGGATGGTACCCAGCGGTACGAGCTCAACTCGACCCCTCGGGGTTTGATGGTACCCAGTGCGACGAGCTCGGCTCGACCCCTCGGGGTTTGGATGGTACCCGAGGAGTGCACGAGCTCAGCTCGACCCCTCAGGGTTTGGATGGTACCCAAGGGTGCGAGCTCAGCTCAGCTCGACCCCTCGGGGTTTTGATGGTACCCAGTGCACGAGCTCAACTCGGCTCGACCCCTCGAGGGTTTAATGGTACCCAAGTGCGAGCTCGAGCTCGGCCACCGACCCCTCGGGGTTTGATGGTACCCAAAGTGCACGAGCTCGAGTTCGGCTCGACCCCTCGGGGTTTGGATGGTACCCAGTGCACGAGCTCACTCGGCTATTTCGACCCCTCGGGGTTTTGATGGTACCCAGTGCGAGCTCACTCACTCGACCCTCGGGGTTTGATGGTACCCAGTGCACGAGCTCGGCCGACTCGACCCCTCGGGTTTGATGGTACCCAAAGTGCACGAGCCCAACCTCGACCCCCCAGGGTTTGGATGGTACCCCGGTGCGAGCTCACTCGACCCCCAGGGTTTGATGGTACCCAGCACACGAGCTCATTTCGACCCCCGGGGTTTTGATATCCCACACAAGTTAATCTTGTGTATTCCTCCAAGTAAACTCCCGCAAAAAAATATATTTGCACTTTCTTTCTCGTACATCCTTAAGATCTACGAATGCACTTAGACAAAAACATAATATTGAAACAAAAACAAAATTGAAGTCAATCGAGTTGGTGATCAATCTTAGACCCAATTTTATTTATAGATTTAACTTTGTGATTCTTGTTGTACCACTTCAATCGATAGATATAAAGATAATTGCTAGGCATACTCTTTTTACAGGTCTTAAAAAATCCATAAACTAACAATCATGTTTCCGTTTTTGTCATTAATTTCACTCCCGAGAATAAACGGACTCAATTTTTCTTAAGCTAAAGACTACGCAAATCATAACTTGAATACAATCATCTAATCAATTTTTGATTCTAAAAACACCTAACTTTAGCTATGGCCTACTTATCCTCCTCTTTTTTTTTTAAATAATAATATATCGATCTTACAATCATATTTACGCAAAGCCAATTAGTAGAATAGTAGATCTACTACCCCGACGTCATATTAATGTCCGTATTTCAGCTTAAGAAACAGATATACTAACTATTGAAAAAGGTGATGAACTCAAACATAAATTACTTCTAGGTAAAGAAATACAAATACATGTAATCTTCACGCAACAAACCCATTTACGGATAACCCAACTTATTTCAATTTCCAAAGTCAAATTCAAACTCAATTTCACTACCTAATCTCTTCCACCACACACAACATTCATACAAAATATATATATATATATATATCTTTCTATCTATTTATTTTAGTTTTTCCTCAAAATTATCAATGAACAGGCGAAAGTTAACGGGGACGATGGCGTTCGATTTAAGCTATCTTTTAAACAAAATAATTCAAACAAACTTTTGGAATTTGAATTAACGTGAAACGCTCATTATGAACAAACCTTTAAAATTAGTATCTCGACAAATCATTAAAAATATAGACAAGAAAGAAAAATTAAGAATCCTTACGCTTCTCGTGACTCCCACTCGCCATTAGTCATTTCCCCATTTTTCCTTGGATACAAGTCCCCAGCCGACATAGATCTGCAAAGCAAAAAAACAAAGACTAGCTAGGGATAGAACCAAAGAAACTCTCTCGAGGGTATCGCGAGCGAACGGCGTCATCGGCAAGGAAAGGAGGAAGGTTTTCGGACGGTGGCGTAAGCATTTCGGTAGTCCTCGGGCAATGCTGCGAGGATGAAAACTTCTCTCGTACAAACGAGTGGCGCGAGTGGTGGTCGGAGAAGTCATTGATGTAGAAGATGTCATTCGTTGAGCTCGTCGGCGGCGGCGGAGGGGATGGCCACGTCGGAGAAGGAGAGGAGAAAACGCCGATGAATCCCTCGGAGGGCGGCGACGCCCGATGGCGGTATCGATGACATTGTTTTGATCCATTTTCTCTTTTGATCCCAGTCCTCACCGACTTGTGGATGAAGTCGAAGAGGTTTCCTCACGTCTCAGCTCAATGATTTAAAAATCACTCTTGTTCCCACAGACGGCGCCACTTGAAAAGGCCTCTTGGGGGAGACCTTCTCAAGATCCCAACCTGATCTTCAGCTAGCCTGCAAGAGACTACCGGAAATAACTCCGGCGTTAGCACTCCGACGATCAAGTTAGTTTCAAAGGGAAAAAAATGAGTGTTTAAAAATATGGAAAAGATGAATGTAAAAAAAGATCGATGAAATGATGATAGTTTACTCCCTTTTATAATGTCCCATAGTTACTCTTTGGTAGGTCTACCTCCTTAGCATTTTTCTCTGTGACTCTACCATACCTTTATGCTTTATGTTACATCAATGTCTTTCACATTTAATGCATGTCAGCTCTACCATACCTTTTTGCTTTATGTTACATCAATGTGTCTTTCACATTTAATGCATGTCAGCTCTACCATACCTTTATGCTTTATGTTACATCAATGTGTCATTCATATTTAATGCATGTCAGGTCTTCTCGTAGAGGTAGGTCAAATCATAGAGGAGTCTTACCAGGGACAGTCTTCCCATAGTTGAAGAGTCTTACCCTAGGGACAGTCTTCCCATGAAGCGGTCTTCACATAAGAAAGTGTCTTACCCTAGGCGGAGTCTTACCTCGGGGTAGGTCTCCATGGGGCGGAGTCTTACCCTAAGGGCGGTCTTCCCATAGAAGCGGAGTCTTACCCTCAGGCGGAGTCTTACCATAGGCGGAGTCTTCCCATAGAAGCAGGTCTTACCATGTGGCAGGTCTTACCATAGAAGCAGGTCTTACCATGTGGCAGGTCTTACCATACTAAATTAACCTTCCTTTGCCAAGTGAAAGGTCTCCCAAATCAGGCCGAATCACACTCTGTACACAACCACTACTTGAACTACTTGCAACGCATTCATAGTGTATGAATGATCATGAACTATTTTCATCAAATTATATCAAACAGTATTATTTTGAATACCATGTTGCTTGTGAATCGCATGTGACGCACTCATCACGAACCATGCATTCTTCATATAACTGTTTTCATGTATCTATATAAGCCACACTTACACACGATCACCCATCCACTGAGAATTTTTATCTCATCCCCGCCTTTTACAACGGCCAGTTGTTGATCCACCATATTATGAAGACGTCAACGATGAAGACCAAGTGACGGAGTAATTCCTAGATTTAGTCCGTCGATCTAGGCTTAAAATTGGTTTATGCTCTGTTAACGGACAATTTATTTTGTTTGATGTAATAGAGGGGCGTAGGACCCCTTCGCATGGATAGTTTGTTTGTATTAGTATTTCCGATGCGACTATTAATTCTGTTTCCGAGAAGTTATGATGAAAAATATCTATTGGGAATTGTGAAATTTCTAATCAACCATCACGAAGAAAACGAGCTGGAGAGAATTTTCTAATTCTGTTACTTGCAGAGTAATGTATCATTTGTAGGTTACATTCAGAAAGGTCTATTTATACTGAAAATAAAGAAATGAAAATAAGAAGCATGAAAAAAACGTGTGCCACTAAAACACGCTTTATCCAAGTGGAAATATAACTTCAACATCCCCCCCTCAAGTTGGGCACCGATGCAAGTCAAGCAAGCCCAACTTGGAAAGAAGTGTGGAAAAAATGCCAGGTCCCAAAGCCTTAGTAAAGAGATCCGCCAGCTGCATAGTAGAACCAATCTTCTGAGGTGACACCAGCCTGCCTTTCATGCGATCTCGAACGAGATGACAATCGATCTCAAGTGTTTTGTGCGCTCGTGGAAGATGGGTTAGCAACTATATAGAGTGCAGCCTGGTTATCACAAAGAAGAGGAATAGGCTTGGGAATGGAGACATGAAAATCATCAGCTAAGTAAGAAAGCCACAAGATTTCACACACAGTAGTACTTAAGGCTCGATACTCCGCCTCCCGAAGACAGGAAGCGATTTATGCCGCTTCTTGGTTTTCCAGGAAAGAAGAGAAGAACCAAGAAAGATCTGAGACCCTGATGTGATGACTGCGAGTGGTGGGACAAGAAGCCCAATCGGCATCGCAAAGATCTGTGATAAGATGCGATGAAATATCGAGCATAAAAAGACCTTGAGATGGACACCCTTTCAAGTAGCGTAGAAGATGGACTGCTGCATCCCAGTGCGAACTACAGGGGCTGTTCATGAATTGACTCAGTTGTTGTACACTAAAGGTGATATCAGGCCGTGTCATGTTCAAGTAGAGTAACGTCCAACAAGCCTTCTATACTTGTCCTGGCTCGAGGTAAGGGAGAAGCAGACCGACCTTGAAGCTTGATCCGTGGGAAAGGAGTGTCTTTGGCTTGCTTGACCTAGAAGTCCCATGTCTGTTAATATATCAAGAATGTATTTTTTGGTGAAGATAAGTACCGATGTCCGTGCGCGCACAATTTCAACTCCAAGAAAATACTTAGCGGGGCCTAAATCTTTGATAGTAAAAAGTCTATCAAGATAATCCTTCACAAAGCAATAATATCGTTAGATTAGAACCGTGATAAGTACATCATCAACATAAATGACTAAAGCCAAGGAGGAAGGGGTGTGCTTGAGGAACAAACAATGATCATGAGCGGATTGTTGAAAACCAAAGGCAACTAACTTCCCACAAAACTCGTATTCCTTTGTCGGGATGCTTGTTTGAGGCCGTATAAAGCTGCGCTTCAAATGGCAAACCTTACCCACTGGCCGAGGTGGATATCCATCCAGTAAAGACATATATATGTCTTCATCTAGAAAACCATGTAAGAAAGCATTGTTGATGTCTACTTGGTGAAGGTCGATACTTTAAAGTGGCAATAGCAATCGAAAAACGAACAAGAACAAGTTTGCATGGTGAAAAATCACAACATAATCAACCCCATATTCTTGATGATAGCCCTTGGCAACCAATCTTGCCTTAAACCGCTCTCTGATCCCATCGGGATTAAGTTTAACTTTGTACACCCATTTACATCCTATTGCTTCTTTCCCTGAGGCAAATCAAGAACTTCCGGTATGATTTTTCAAGTGCTTCCAACTCCCTATCCATAGCCTCAACCCATTGAGGATCACACTTAGCTTGAGCATAAGTAGATGGTTCTTGGATTTTAGATACATTGCCGGAAAAGCCACATAGCTAGGTGAAAAACAAGGTGAAATGTAGTAAGGGAAGGTAGAAATAGAATAAGAGGATACATGACTGAGCACGAGTAGTCGAGAACACTTGGAGGGTTGGTCAACGGTACTGTAAACAACATAGTCTGAAGCTTGGGCGGTAGCTTGGAAGGTCTGGATGGTTTTCTAAGAGCAATGGGAAGAGATGAATCACTAGGAATAGAATCAGAGGAAGGTGTAGGATCATGAGTAGGGGAAGAAATAGAATCTGAATTAGTAGAGTCATCAGAGATGGCATGAGGAAGAGGTGTATCTGTATTTGGAGATGGAGAAATAGAGGGAAATTCATGCTCCAGAAAATGGACTTCTCTTGTAACCAAGAGTTTCTTTGTGCTGAGATTATACAACCTATACCCTTTCATTCCAATTTCATATCCCAGAAATATACATTTATGAGCACGAGGATCAAATTTTCCTTTGTGAGGGAATATATTGGTAGCAAATGCAGTGCACCCAAAAGGTTTTAACATGGTGTAATCTGGTGCTTTCCCATAAAGCACTTCATAGGGAGATTTCCAATGCAAGAGAGAGAGGAAGTCTATTGATAAGATAAGTAGTTGTAAGCAAGGAGAATGGTGAGAAATCAATGGGTAATTTGGGTGAAAAAGAAGGGCTCTAGCCATTTGTGTCAAGCAAGTGTCTATGTTTGCGCTCTACAACACCATTTTGTTGTGGTGTGTAGACACAACTTCTTTGATGTAATATGCCATGAGATTTAAAGAGTTCACTACACCACGATTTATGAATTCCCTCCCATTGTCGGATCTAAAGGCTTTAATGGAAATATCAAACCGAACTTTGATCATGAGAATGAACTTTTCAAGCAAAGAAGGCACGACTTTTATGGCTCATTAAATAAGTCCGGTACATCTACTATGATCATCCACCGAGAGTAAGGAAATAGGGAGTATTAGAAAATAAATTCACTGAATGAAAAGCCCCCAGACATCTAAGTGAATTAATTCAAAGACAGAAGAAAGACATTCAGTTCTTAAAGGAAATGGTTGTCTATCTTTGTTTGGATAGGTGGCATATATCACAATCTTTCAAGCGAAGTTTGATTACAATTATTCGAAAAGGTTTAGGAAAATGTAAGTGAGACAAAGTACCGGAAGAAGAAGCATGTCTAGCAGCTTGTGCCATAGGTCCAAAGACACTATTACAAGTAAACGAGGAAAGAAGAAGAGGTACAAGGTATATGGAATTTGGAAAAGTTACTACAATAAGGATCGAGGACTTGTGGTTAACACATAAAGTTTTCAACGGCCTTGCCAGTTGCTATGACTCTCTCGTCTTGAGGTCTGCACAACACAATAAGAAGGAAGAAAAGACACTTGGAATTAGAGGTTTGAGTAAGTTGTGAAATGGAAAGAAGATTGTACTTAAAGGAAGGTACCAACAAGACATCCGTGAGAATTAAATTCTCGAGATCCTTGCGATGCAGTGTGAGTAACAAGCTTAGATGTACCATCGGGAAGGAACACAAGTAATATAGGAAGCAATAGCTTAAGATCAGTAAGCAAAGAGGGGTTGATACACATGTGCTTACTAAAGATATCTAAAATCCAGGATCCATTACTTATGTGCTCAAACGTACTCAAGGCAAACTGAGGTTTAACAATACCTGTGTACCCCGCAAAGTGTGCAAAATTAGTCCCAGTATCAACAGTACCAGGGCCCAAGGTGGCCATATATTTTGCAATTTCGGATTGGATTATACCAGCGATGTCCTGGATCGCTCTCTCTTTCTTTGATGTCTGCTGCTCCTCCTTATCACCTTCAACCCGGTCAGATTAGCTACCACAGCATTCTTTTGATCCTTAAATTGTTTATACCAATCAGGATATCCGTGCAGCTTAAAACATTCTTGAGCTTCATGTCCACTGAAATGACAATAACTACATTTCAATTTAGCCTTTTCTTCCTTAGTTTTTCGAGAGCTCCCCGCCTTTCACACAGTCCAACCTCCAGTCCAGATCCAGAACTCCTACCACCACCACGGCTTAGAGATATGTGTCATCATATTTTGCATTATCCAACACTTCAGAAACACTTGGTGTACATTCCTCTGTCTCTCAATTCTCGAGAATCATTGAGTAGCAGCTTTATTTACATCAGGTAAGGGATCCATCATGAGTACTTGACTCTAGCCTTCAAAGGACTCATTCAATCCCATGAGAAACTCGGATCGCCTTAACATTTGCATCATTATCACACCATTGTTTCCCGGCACCACAAGTACAATTAGGCATCGGAACAGACTATTATACTCATCCCGAGTTTCTTAGCTTTAGTATAGTAAGCAATGACAATGATTTGTTCCTTGATTAATACTAGCAATTTCTCTCCGCAATTGATATAATTGCGGACCATTACATGACCAAATCATTGTTCAAGTTCATCCCAAAGCTCTTTCGATGTTTGCGCATAAATGAAAGCATCCACAATATCACGAGAGATGAGTTTAATAACCAACTAATAACCATGAAATCAGTTTTACGCCATTTCTCAAAATCCTCGGAGAGCTTCATCAGGTTTAGGAAGTTTACCATTAATGAAGCCGAGCTTCGTTTTCGCTCCAAAGGTGCAATCAACATAGAAACACGCCGTGAGATAGTTGTGTCCGTTGAGTGATTCGTGACTAGCACCATGCCTGGGTGATCGGAACCGTGGGCTGCAGATGGATCCCGGAATTCCCATCCTTCGTCATTTGTTTGATTGGCCAACACCGTATCTCGGATTCGCGCCAAATTGAATATTACCAGTATCCATTCCTGGCCATGGAAGAAGAAGAGCGTTTGGATTCATGATCTCGGCTAAAGAAGGCTCGGATACCATGTGAAATTTCTAATCAACCATCACGAAGAAAACGAGTGGAGAGAATTTTCTAATCATTGCTTATTTGAGTAATGTATCATTTGTAGGTTACATTAGAAGAAAGGTCTATTTATACCGAAAATAAAGAAATGAAAATAAGAAGCATGAAAAAACGCGTGTGCCACTAAAACACGCTTTATCCAAGTGGAAATATAACTTCAACAGAATTAATATTGCTCAAATACTTGGTGGACATGAGCAGCAGGATGTTGAGGTCCGAAATTCAAAGTGAAATTTTGGATTTGCCTGTTCCTTGGGATTATATTCTTAGAATGGAGAACTGATGTAAGTCAACCGTTGTGTCGCGACTCTACTTTTGGGGCGTGACAGTTATGATATCAGAGTTCGGCTAGTAAGAAGAAAACTTACACCGAGCTAACCAAGGATAAGACCCTTCGTCTGTGACGGTTATCACCACTAGTAATAATTGGAAAACGTAGGAATGGAGGAACTATATTATTAATTGTCCACCTGTATTAATATCCTACCTAGTAGACTTGACCAAGTAGGATATTATTAGAATGGAGAACTAACGTAAGTCAACCATTGTGTCGCGACTCCACTTTTGGGGCGTGATAGACGCAGTGAAAATGACCACAATAGAGAGAGCATTTGCCGATTTGGTATTTCATTTGTCAGTATATATATGCTGGCACCATCAATTCAGTCTCTATTTCGAATATTATTTTTTCCAAACAAAATAATATGCACGATTTTATAAATTTGCTAAAAAAATAATAATTAAACGACAACATTGTAAAACTTAAGGATAACTACAAAACTATCCCCAAGATTTGGACTAATTACAAAAAAACCCAACGATATTTCAAAATTACAAAAAGAAAATCATGTTTAATTTTGTTTTAAATTTAAAAAGACAATTGTAATATTTTTATAAATGTTAGAGGGTTTTTTGAAATATTTTTCGCGTATGAAAGGAAAAATATAAAACGGAATCAAACCTCAAGAATTTTTTCTATAATTTTCCAAAAAAATTGGATTATTCTGTAAGTAGCCCGAACCTGGGGTCATAATTATCCCATAAAATTATCCAAACGTGTCAACAAATTAAGTCTGTCGTCTACTCGTCTATGCAACATAAGAAAATTTTAGGTAGAGAAATGGGAAATCTAGCCAACACCATTCCCACAGTTGATCTTTCAGTTTTCTTATTATCAGATGGCGATGAAGCCGCCAAGAAAGCGGCTACAGAAATAATAAGCCGAGCCTGTGCTGAGTACGGCTTCTTCCAAGTGGTGAGCCATGGGATACCTCTTGAGCTGATGAGCCGAGCCATGGATCTTTGCAAGACATTCTTCGGCTTGCCAGACGAGGAGAAGCTGAAAAGCATACCTCGAGCCGGCTCCCCTGTACCGGCTGGCTATGGGAAGCAGCCGGATCAGTCGGCTGACAAAAATGAGTATTTATTGATGCTTCCACCTAATAACTGCAATAATGTTTTGCCAAACAATCCTCCTGGATTCAGGTATTTTAATTATTTGGTTCTTCATCAATATTATGATAATTAATTTACATTTTGAGAAGACATCATTTGATTTTGTGTATGGATGAATTTTCATTTTTTAGTATTTTCAATTAGATTTGTATTGGGTTTTGCGTGAAAAGTGATTAAATAATAATAAAAATAGGGAAAATAATATTTCTTTGTCGTGTAATTTGAACTATTTGGAAATTTAGTATTTTGAATAGTTACATTAATTTTTTTTTATAAAATTCAGACCGGTTATTACAAAGACTCGAATACAAATCTCTTCACTAAAGAATAAACTTGTGGTCACTAGGCTAACCTCAGTGGTTTAGTCAAATTAATTAATATTTTGGTCCAACATCTTTCAAAAACTCATGACATTTTATCCGATTTTTGCCGGAAAGAACTAATTTTGTCTGGAAATGCTGATTTGGCATCAGTATTTCTAGGCGAGGAAGTGTACACCAATTTGGGGATTTTGCAATTTGGCCAATCGGACTAGCTAGGAACTAGATTTAAAAAGATTAAAGCAAGTTTTATTCATGGAATATATTTTAGAAAAAAGGGATAACTATAAGGTTTGAGCTAATTACAAAAAAGCCCAAATTGTTTTTGAAAATTACAAAAAATCCTTTAAAGTTTGATTGTGTTTAAAATTAAGGGGGTAATTGTAATATTTTGATAAAAATAATGGGAGCTTTGAAATAAATTTTTCTTATGAAAGAGGAAAATATAAGAAAGATCAAACCTAAATGGGGTTTTTGTAATTTTCGAAAACCTCTTATTTCTTTTGTAATTAGCCCAAACCTCTGGGGGTTTTGGTAATTATCCCAAAAAAAAAACTGGGACCTTTATGTAACCATGCTACATTTTTTTTTTCTTTTTTTTTCGAAACGATAGAAATATATTCATTACTCAAATAAACTTACACTGCCAACTGGCAAATGACCACCTTGAACATACATACATTGATACATGTCAAGGGGAGAACTCCGTACGAGAGGTAAAACCACCATAATTCGAGGGAGCAAAACAAAAAACTACTAAAAAACAAATAAAAACTAAGAACTCCAAAGGAAACTAAAGCACCTCCGAAAGAAGGACTAAGGCACCCCATTGTTTGGTGTTTTCCAGGGCAGCTATGGAAGAAATGTTCACATATTTTAGCCTGACGGGTGAACTAATAGAGACCATTTTAAATGATTGTTTGGGTCTCCCTACAAATTTCCTCAAGGAATACAATCAAGACCGGAGCTGGGATTTAATGAGCACCAAACATTACTTTCCGGCAACAGAAACAGAGAATGTTGGAATATCAAGACACGAAGATGGGAATGTAATTACCTTCATTTACCAGGATGATGTTGGAGGATTGGAGGTTCTCAGGGATGGACAATGGATTCCTGTTGTTCCTTCTCAAGCCCAAGGCACGTTGGTTGTCAACGTTGGCGATGTAATTCAGGCAAGTTTCGAGTTTCGTTACATTTCTAGTTGGCAAAATTGCAAAATTAGTGCTGTACTAACTTAGTAAATGGCAAAATTAGACCTTTAATTAATGAAATTGGTATTTTCCCCAGAATTTTAAAAATTGGCTCGAAATGTAATGTGCACAACATGTGATGGACGATTTTTGGCTAATTTTTTCAAAATTTTGTCTGACAAAACTAACTATTTACGAGAAGGGGTCCTGATAATTTATCTGTAATTTCAATTTCATAAAAGCCTTGATGTTTTTGAAAATTGATAAGATTTGATTTCATCTTAATTTTTCCTCTTCATAAGCGAAAAAACATTTCGAAAACTCTATTGACATTTATAAAATATTACAGTTACCCCGACAGAATCAAAATTGAATTTTTTTTTTTTTTGTAATTTTGAAACATCTTCGAGTTTTTTCGTAATTAGACCAAACCTTACGAGTGCTTTTGTAACTATCCCTTAATATATACCAAGTGAATATAATGACATTTTTAACATACACTTGGCGTGTATTCGTGATAAATGAAAAGAAGATCAAACACCATTCAAAATACATAGGGGTGTAAACGAATATAGTCGAGTCGAACATAATATTGTTCAAGCTTGTTTGAATTTTTATCGAGCTTCAAAAATTGTATTAAGCTTGGTTCGATTATTAGTTGAGTCGAGTTTGAACAAACTTTTGGTCGAGCCGAGCACGAATAGAGCTCGAATAACTTGATGTTTTTATACATATTATGTTAATTTTTTACTAATCGAGCTCGAGCTGGAGCCGAGCTTTATAGTTTATCAAACGAAAATTTGTGTTCAAGCTTGGTTCGCACTTCGTTGTGTCAACGGACTGAGCTCAAATGAGCTTTTAACAATCGACTTGAGTATCGAGTAGTTTGAATCGATTTTTACCCCTGAAAACATGATATCCAGCCTGATCACAATTTGGCCATACGAGTGATATAAAAAATATTTATGCCAATTTTCTGACATGTCTTTTCAGGTGCTTACTAACAAGAAGTTCAAGAGTGCAACTCACAGGGTTACAAGACCACAAGGAAAAAGCCGTTACTCGTTTTCCTTTTTCTATAACTTGCAAGCAGACAAGTGGGTTGAACCTTTACCCCATTTTACTACACAGATTGGTGAAACACCAAAGTACAGAGGATTCCTATACAAGGATTATTTAGCCTTGAGGATAAGAAACAAGACTCATCCACCTTCCAATCCCGAGGATGAGATTAACATCACCCATTATGCAATCTCCACCTAATGATCAGAAAATTAACTGTTTCAATGACAACCGATCATGATTTTGTTTAGTTAATTTTAATTTCAGACTGTTTCAGGGGATATAGATATTTAAAAATCGCATATTTGTTTTGATGGTCTTTGCATCAGTATGAGATTATGGTGTTTTAGCTAAATCTAATTTCAAGTTACAAAAATTTTGAAATCAAAGCATTTCGCTCGAACTCGATCTCGTATGAGTTAGTGTATTTCCGCCTTTTACAAAAAGAGAAAAACAGTTTCACAGAGCATTTCTCAAAAAGGGCTTCATAGAGCATTTAATGGAAGTTATTGAAAAGAAAAAGAAAAAAAGGAAAAAACGGTGAACAAACTTAATAAATAAGAGGTGAACAATGATAATATTTCCAGGCTAATCACAAAAAAAAAAATCAATAAGTTTTTGAAAATTATAAAAAAGCCATTGATGCTATGTTACATTTTCTCTTGCATAACAAAAAAATATTTCAAAAAACCCCTTGACATTTATAAAGATATACAATTATCCCCTTAAATTTATGACAAAAACAAACCTGGTAGACTTTTTTGTAATTTTGAAACACCTCTGAGTTTTTTTGTAATTAGCCCAAATCTCAGGGGTATTTTTGTAATTATCCCTATTAAATATATATGTTTCTAAAAAAAATGAAATTATGAAAAAGTTAATTTCTCATAAAACCCAATATTTCATAAACTATAAAAAACATTGCTTTTATTCCTCAAAAAAAGAAAAAAAAACATTGCTTTTCGAAGACAACATTCAAGGTCTTAACGAATAGGGAAAAGAACAATATACCCTCCATATTATAGGGGTTTTAACGTTTTTTTACTTCAACTCTTTCTCGTTGCAAGTTGCCTCTTGAACTATGTGGATTTTTCACATTACCACCTATTGAGGGCAAAATCGTCTTTCACCTCAAATTAATTGGATATTGTTGCACTTTGCCATTCAAATTTTGTACGATTTTTACCTTGCCAATTGAACTTTGGGTGGTTTTTGTTAGTCCAAATTGCTACGAAATCTGGAGAGAGGTTGATACGTGTAAAATATACGTGCATTTAGGGGCTTAAAATGGTATATAATTAATACATTAGCATGTATATTTAGTGTATTTTTACTTGGTTTCCTTAGAAGGGCATGATATTGCGTATTATTGTATTTTATTTACAGGAAACAGAGCTTAATTGAAGAGATATCAGTTGGAAGGCCTGTATAGGATTGACGAGTGCAAAGAAAGATAGAAAAGACGAAGAAACCGGACAAAAACTAGTCACACGGCCGTGTGACCTGTCCGTGTGAAGAAGACATGTCCGTATGAAGTTAGGAGAAAACATTGGACGAAACCAAGCTGCACACCGGACCATATGAGGGCCACACGGCCGTGTGAAGTGCCCTTGTGATAGCCACACGGGTCGTATGACTGGCTGTGTTGGATTTTTGTGCCCTTTTCCCATTCAAACTCTACAAATAATCTCTCCAATCACCTATATAAGGGACCCAAGGGGTGCACGAAAATTCATACATTCATACACCATACAACACATCAAAATACACAAAAACACAAGATCAAATGTCTTCTGAGAGAGGAGGGCTAGGTTACGAAGAACACCACAAGGCCTTTCACATCTACGGAAGCACAAGAGCTTCGAAGGCTTGGAAGGAGAATTCATCCTGACAATAAGGGTTTTCTTTCTTAGTTTAAATCTCTTGTTTGTGCTTAAACGATGCCACAATGTTTATTTCAAGTTTGTGTACGAATTTGTTATCAATATTTGGCTAATCTTTCGGATCTTAGGGCATAATCAAAATTGTGGAATCATGTTAAATCTTAATTAATTATATTCTTAATTAATTGATGTTTTCTATTTTATGAATTCGAGTGCTTATTCTTAATTGCTTATTATTTGGCCATAATTTGCATGTCATATTTGTTAGTGCGAAATTCGGAAGAGGAGTTCTAGCAATTACAGAAATCGAATTGAGACATAGACGGGTTTATCGAGTCAGGAGAACTACAACTGTTTGTGGGACGTCATTCAATAAATAGATCTTCTAGGAGTTAGTAATAGTTGTATCGATTCGAGAGACCTACAATTGTTATTAATCTAGTGTTTATGCGCCGTCCGGAAGGGGAAATAGACTAACTTAGGAATTAAACCCATAGAATTGCATGAATTGGTTTTGTTAAACATTAATTGGATTTAATATTGAAGAAACATGTTGAGATTTTGTGCCTAATGTTGCTTTTGATATTCAGTCACTTCAATAAAATTGGAATGCAATGTTATTATAGTTTAAGTGTTTCATAGTCAATCCCGGAGGAATACGACCTTGCTCGCCGTTATCCTATAAACTACACTGTACACTTGCAGTATAGAGATCTAAATATTTTTGGCGAACAGGGGTGAATAGATTTTCCCAATTTTCTGATTTACACCCTCTTTCGAATATGTAGAAGATGAAAAAATAGAAGTGCAAAAATTAAATCAACACACGATGATTTATAGAGCTTCAACCCACCTAGGGTCTAATGCTCTACCACCCGGTATGTCCGAACGGATTTCGAAAAAGAAAACATTTATTAATAGATACCAAATTATTACAACCTTTACCTTGAAGAGTACCACACTCTTCTTACAACACCACGTATGAAGATCACCACAATCTTCTTACAATAATGAATAGCATCAAACTCTTCAACACCTAGAATTAACCAAAGTTTTTCTTATCACAAAAATCACTAAACAAGCATGTTTTGTTTTGGATGATTTGAACCAATCAAGATTATAACTCAAATGAAGTATACAACTCTGAAGTGTAAGTACAATTAAGAAGAAATAGCCTAATAAGAAAAATGTGAAAGTTAAGCTTAGGCTTTTACAACAAGTGTGTTGAAAGTGAAGAACAAAGAAGTTTGATGATTTTTGCTTGTTGTTTGTATTGTGTTGTTGTATTTGATCTTTCAAGCCTTCATGTATTTATAGGAGAGCTCCTAAGTTTAATCACCAACAAGGCTCCTCCTAAATGAGTGATTTCTGCATAAGAAATGCCAAACAATCCAAAAAAATAGTTGTTAGAAGCAAATCCACAATTTCATGAAAAGTTGTCTGCTGCAACGGATAGTTTCTACTGAAAAAACACTAGGGCAACCTGTCGCCCTCTAAAAAATTCGAAATAAGAAAGTCTTTAAACAATATTTAAATACGGGATGCCCTGGGGAATGGACCGGTCAATATCTAGGGCGACCGGTCACCCTAAGGGTGCGACCAGTCCCCCTCGAAACAGAGACATATTCAAAAAAAGACTTCAACTCAGGCACCGGTCGACCCCTAGGTCGACCCACCGGTTGACCACCCCCAATATATTTCTCTGTTTTCAAGTTTTAAGCACGTTCAGGTACAGGTTGCTCGGTCGACCTAAGTACAGAGAAGTTGTCCGAACTTTGTCAAAAATAAAGTTCAAGAAGTACTTCAAAAATTTAGTAAAAATCATTGAAAATGTTTTTAAGTACTTGGACAACATTTGGGGACATTATTTTTGTATAAAACTCATTTATATGAAATCATCAAAATTATGATAACAATATTTATCTAACAAACTCCCTCTTTTTGATGATTAAAAACCAAAATAATTTAAGAGAGTGAATTTTAAAACTAAAAACAGTTTTTTTAGGTTAAAATCAACTATCCATTGTAAGCAACACTTCTCAAGATGAAAATCATGAGGATAGGAGCAATGATTTTTCGAAATAATTTTTATAAGCTCTTCCTATCAACATGATAACCAATAAACAAGCATAGAATCGATCAACTTAAAAGCTAAAAGCTTAGGTTTTGCAAATATGAGTTAAAGCTCAAGAGGTTAAAAGCTCCCCATGTCAAAAATAAGTCATTAGTCACAAGTAATAGTCCATTATATGAGCAGCAATTCATAATCCATCCACAACTTATAGTTTTTTTCTGCGACACCTTATAACTTTTTCTCCAATCTTTTTCTAGCGCATTTGATCTTACCGTAAGCTTATGAGCTCATTCCAAATTTCTTCCCCTTTGAAATCATCAAAAAGACTATTAGCACAATAAAAATATCATAAATAGACACCAAAGTGCGCATTGAACTATATCAATATCATGCTATGAAAATAGGGGTCTAAAAATTCCAAAATGTAAGGATAATCAATACGAGAAAGTATTTAGAAGCTCATTTGATATACAAGAAATGATCACCATGTAGATACCAATCAAGGATAATCAAGGATAAAATCAAAGTTGTATATGACATTGATATATTGACTCATGCCTAAAAAAATCAATATCAATCCTAATTCCACAATCATATATCATCAATATACATAATCCCCATCACATATATACAAGAATTACAAAAATTCATCAAGTTCCAACAAAAATACTTCAGGGTTAAATCAAATTGAGATTAACGGGGAAATTAAACTTACCAATGATTGTGAAAGAGGAAGAGATATACATTATAGAAGCCCAGTATAATAGATATTGCAAGGAAAAATTATTTTTAGTGATAAGTGTGTGAATTGGGCTAATGGATGTTAAGTTTTGAAACTAAAACGAATGAGAAGATAGAAGCTGATTTAAGTGAGTCAAGCAACAGCGGACAGGTCAGGCGATGGGGGCAGGTCCCCGAGCAGTCGTCGATCGACCCCCATGTCGACTAAGACTGCTTCTTTGGTCAGTTTAATTTGTCCGATTTTTTAGTATAAAATGCGATTTTTCACCCTAAGTTTTATAAACTCACAAAATACAAACATAGACCTTATTTGATATGCATTATGCCTAAACGAGCTTAAATTAAAGTAAAAGACTCGGCGGTTAATGGTTTTGTAAAAGTATCCGCGAATTGATCTTGAGATGGAACAACGCACATCTCAATTTTTCGTTTAGAAACACAATCCCTTATAAAATAGTGTTGACCCTCAATATATTTGGTTCAGTTGTGATGAACCGGATTTTGAGCAATATTTATAGCGGAAATATTGTCACAAAAAATAGGAACATTTTCGAAAGAACATTTATAATCCTTTAGAGTTTGTTTCATCCAAAGAAGTTGAGTACAACAAAAGGCCGGGGAAATATATTCGGCTTCGGCCGTTGATAAAGATACACAATTTTATTTCTTTGAAAACCAAGATACTAGGTAATCACCAAAAAAATGACATAACCCGGAAATACTTTTACGATCATCAATATTTCTCGCATAATCCATATCACTATATCCTTTTAAAAAAAATTCATTCTTTAAACTATAAGAAATAGTATGTTTCAAATATCGAAAAAAAAAATTTAACGACACTTAAATGAGATTCTTTGGGATTGCTTTGAAATCAAGCACATAAGCATACGACATGAAGAATATCAGGTCTACTTGTGATTAAATAAAGTAAACTACCAATCATACCTCGATATTGTGTTTCATTAACTGACTTACATTTATCATCCTTGTAAAACTTGATATTTGTTACCATAGGAGTTGCAACTGTTCTTCCTTCTTCTATTCTGAACTTCTTTAGAAGCTCTTTGGTGTATTTTGATTGAGATATATAAATACATTCTTGGCATTGTTTTATTTGAAGCCCAAGGAAGAAATTGAGTTCTCTCATCATATTCATCTCAAATTTACCTTGCATAAGCTTAGAAAATTTATTTCAAAGAGATTCATTAGTAGCACAACAAATAATATCATCTACATAAATTTGAACTAATAAACAATCTTGTCCCTTTCCAAAAACAAATAGGGTTGTATCAACTTTACTTCTTGTAAAACCATTTTGCAAAAGAAAAGAACTAAGTCTATCATACTAAGCTCGGGGTGCTTGTTTTAAACCATATAAGGCCTTTTTAAGTTTATAAACATTATTTGGCCTGGAAATATTTTCAAGCCCATGAAGTTGTTTGACATAAACTTTTTCTTGAATGAAACCATTATTAGAAAACGGATTTAACATCCATTTAGTAAAATTTGAAATTTTAAGGCAAGAGTAGGCAAGTAATATACTGAATAGCTTCTAAACGTGCTACGGTGCAAATGTTTCATCATAATCAATCCCTTCTTTTGAAGATACCCTTGAGCTACTAACCTTGGTTATCGAAGTTTGTTTTGAAATACCCGTTTTATTCCAATGATGGTTTGTGTCTTTGTGATGGAGGACAAGGCACAAGTTCCCAAATTTTATTCATTTCAAATTGATTTAACTCTTCTTGCATCTCAATGAACTAATCTTCATCTTCAATAGTTTTCTTAGCATTTTTAGGCTCTTTTTGAGAAATAAGAGCTTTTCAAGATTTTCTTCTAGTCATTACCTTGTCTAGAGAATCCCCAATTATAAGATCCTTTGGATGATCTCCTTTGAATTTTAATGCCATGGGAAGATCCAAATTATCACCATTATCCTCTTGTTGAACATTTGAAGTTGAAGGTTGATCATTTGAGGTAGAAGGTTGATTATTTTGAGCATCATTTGGAACAATTGGTCCAACTTCATTTTCTTCATCACTATCATCATTTGGAATTCTTTCATCTCCACGATACTTCATTGAATTTGACGTGAATGGACTCCTCAACCACCATGCTAGTCTTATTATAAACCCGATATGTCTTGCTTTTAGTCGAGTACCCCATCAATATTCCTTCATCGGCCTTAGGATCAAGTTTGTCCAATTGATCCTTGGTGTTTATAATAAGGGGTAACTTTACTTTGCCCTCCCCAACTATAGTGTTTTTCTACTTAGCCCACTCAACTTTAAATTGTTCTACTTTACCCCCTGAACTTTGTAAATTGTTACGCTTTGCCTAAATTTACAAAAATACCCCTCTGTATTTGATAGTTTGTTTCCAGTTTACCCCCTGAACTTCAAAATTATTGCATCTTACCTCTTAATTTATAAAATCTTCATATCTTTTATATTTACTCCTACTGGGTTTTCCGATCCTTAAAATTGGTATCAGAGCCCAAGTTTATTAAGAACTTTTAGTTAAATTTATTATATTTATGTAATTAATAATTGGTGAGGAGAAATTACTCCGAGAATATGGATCCGGACCGATGTCTGAGATGTACCCCTTACAGGACATATCATCAAATATTGACGATGTATGCACAAGAACACCTTGACCAGGTTTCATATTGGGAATACCAACATGAAGAAAGGAACGAGGGGAGGAGCCGACGGGAAACCTTAAGGCAATGCAAAATGCGAGCAAAATATTATAAAGTGCGATTCTCGGATGCTTAACTGCACCTATATGTTCACCGATGAACCTTCAAAAACGGTTCATGAAAATTCCCATCGAACAATGATTCACGATGGAGTACCGAGTGGGAACGAGATACTTTCAGACAAATCTAAGTTCTCGAAGATCTTAGAGAAGTCGTAAGACGGTGCGTAATTATGGCAACCGCCATATTAATCTATAAAGACAAGTTCATCGATCCGAACCAGATGGAGATGATGGTGAAATATCGAAGGAAACTCTTGAACTCCTTCATAATATTCAAACGAGTCAAGAACACGGAGGACATGCCGAGTTCTTAGGAGGAAAAAGCGTATAGATTTTGGGACGAAGACCTATTTACACCAAAAAGGGAAACCAATGAAGTTATACGAAAAATGACGGATGAGGAGAAGCTCATTGCTCTAATCAAAGGAAAATCCATCAAAAATAAAAAAAGATGGATATTGAAACGATGAATCTTAAAGATCTACATGACCTGCGAGAATACTTGCGCAGGATTAGGAATTGTAGATTTAAAGATGAACACAGAGATGGAACATTGGTCACCTATGATCCAAATAGGAAGACCAATTCCACCACCACCACCAGATTAATCCTAACGTCGAAGAAAGTACGGGTTGAATCATGGAGCTCGGGACGAGAGGATACCACACGCCAGAGATTTCTCGGCCGGGAGTGATCCACTTTTAGGGACAGGAGGTCGAAACCCTCTTGCAGAACTCGACAACCTACCGAAGGCGAATGTTTATCGTGACGCTTTATGGAAGATCGTACCTCGATCCAATACATCCATATGGGTTGATGTTAAATGCGGACATCCCTGATTTTAAAAATAAAGTTCTCATTGATGAATGGGCTTGACTATGAGAATTTCACAGAACCCTCGATCTTATAAAGGATTCATTCATTTTACTCCTTGAAATGAGTCTTGAAGGATCAGTGAAGATTGCATGGGATATGACCGATGCTAGTACAAGAGGTTCAGTCACATCAGGAGAATCACTTAAAGGAATTGTCGATGGTATGTCAAAACTATTCAAAATCCGATTCATCTACGAGGTTATTTCGAGGATTAGAGGATGAAAAAAGAAAGAGATATAAACAAGCCCTCTATAGCCTCGAGTTATATGATATTTGTCATATTGACGAATATATCAAGTTGTTCACCGAATACTGGTGGAAATCCAAGATCGAAGAAAAGGAAGTTGCACAACTATTCTTTGCCAAAATTCTGAGTCCCTGGAGAGAAATGCTTATCAGGGAATACAAGGATGGAGCGGAAGTAGAAACTGTGGCCAGAAAAATGTGTTTCCTAAAGGCCAAGTTATCTGAATGGTATTACCAAACAGCTCTGTACAGGAATTACAAGAGATTAAGAGGAATTAACAAAGTAGTTCCTCTATGTTGCATGGATAATGACATTCCAACAATTGTGGGAGGTCAGCCAAGGCGGCACAGAAAGAAGAAGGAGCGAAGCCATCCATACCGTCGAGGAAGCAAACAAAGAAAGAAGGGTCTTCATGGAGACCTAGAAGGTTTTGGTCAATACAAAAAGCCCGAGTTACAAAACGGGCAAAGACCGGTACCAAGCGGGAGTAGAGCCTCTTCATCGGGGTCTAATCAAGCGTGTACCAATGAACACCGAGGAAGGAGAACTTTTCGGGCGTGCCGGATCAAATGAAAGTTTCAAAGGCGTAATTGCTGGACATGCGAGCAATAGGGCATATCTCAACGGATTGACCGGACAATAAAAACGAAGTTTGTCTATTATCGAGATTTAATACGGTGTATCAGTTTGAGAATATTCCCTCGGATGAAAGCATCTATGAAGAAGAGATCTATTCTCACGATGGAAGTGACTCGGCTCGAGAATCGAGTGAAGAAGAAATTCTTGAGACGATCGAGGAGGATATGTCGATTCTCTCTCACACTACGGTTTCTCATAAAACTCTTATGAGAATCATGAAGAGAAAAGCTTCAAGTCTATGATGGATTTACAATTGGAGCTATGGAAAAAGTATTGATAAAATTGGGTTTCAGAATAGAAAACACCAAATTATCCACAGGTAACAACCGGAGAATTTGCTATTCGATGGAGTTTACAAGAACTGATCGAGATGCAATTGGTCCCTATTAAAGAAATTCAGGAGATCAAAAACGAGTTAAAGAAGTTGCAAATACACTCTCATGGATTCATATTGGAGCCATAAGAGTCATCATTAAAGCAACATTCAAAGAAGGGATAGATTCGCCACTCAATCTGCCTATCTTTGACAAGCGAATCTCAAACCTCAGGATTCATGCCTTGGATCGATTCTGAGAAATTTGTATCTTTGGAAAATTGGCATTTAATGTCCATCCTAGAAGTGCATACAATCACGGGAGATCGAGATTTCAAGAGAGAGTCCTAACCCTTCATCAAGATTTCAAAAGAGATGATTTGATGAAAGAAGGGGAATAGACCTACCTCGATCACAAAACAAGATATCATATGCTCTCTCGAATACACATCATTGAGTATTCTTGAGAAAGGAATTTATTGAAGTCCCAAGAATTTTGAAGACTTTGCCAGGGTGGTTTTACCGAGAGATTATGGAGTCTCCAAATATCAAGGAGATCGATATGAAAATACAAGATCAACCTTGGTCTTCAACAAAAGCCGGAAGTCTTAGAGTTGAGCGAAGGATGTCTTTCCAACAGGATAGAATGACGAGTAGCGGCCGTTGGGAAGAAAGGAGACCAAGTCTGATTCAGCGTATTCAGATGTTTTCAAAATAGCAGAGAGCTCAAATGTCCGAGAAGGATGGCGAGAAGTTGAAGTAATATTCGACATCACTCAAAAGGATAATATTTTTCCTTGTGATGTTTTATATTATCTCCAACAACCAACGATTGGGCGGTATCAAGGTAGCTTGAAGATAGGCGAAATTGAGTGACTATCACAGAGTTGGGGAAAAATCCTTAACAATTAATACTAGGAATTGAATTTCTTGAGGATCATAAAACCTTGGGAAAGATTACAGAGACGGAATGGAGTTCACACGATGGCTAATAAAAGATACGAGAATCAAATGACCACTAGTCCATTCTCCATATACATTCTATCGGAATGTTATATGCTGAATACAAGGCGAATATTTCGCCGCCTATATTGATTCAGTGCGGAATATGTACGCAAAGCCAAATATTTTTCCTAAGGAAATTGGAGAAGATTTACTAGCTATGCGAGGAAGAGATTTCTCTAAAAGATTCTTATCCTTAACATGGGAATTAAATAAGCGTAAAATCATGATCGAGGCGCGGTGGTACCCCATGGTACAAAGTGAAGATGCCACCAATCTATTTCCATGACACATGTGCGAGATGTTTTGCTAGGAAACAATTTCCTACAAACATTCAAGCGATTCACAGGAGAGAACGAGACAAGAAGACTTATTTTCATAACCTTATGTGATCATAAAATCATTGTCCAGATGCAGGGAAGCATTTTCGAAAAATTTCTATTAATTTTCGCGACTAGCGTGGTGATGAAGCCAAACTCCGAAATCCAAAAATGGCGGATCGAATGAAATTTGGTGAAGCATTATTATCCCATGACAATTCGGTTCGAATTACAAGGATAAGAAAATATGGGATAATAACTTGTATTCATTCGAATACAAGGAGAAGAACAGTACCTCCGAGGCTATTGCATTGATGATGAGCCTAATGGAGAAGTCGCAGGTGATGTTACAATAGAAGAACAAATATCACTTGAGGACATCAAGAAAGAAGATCCAAAGGAATTATAATGAAAATCCTTTGGCATGGTGGGACAAGCACGAGCTCAAAGCCTCCTTAAAGGTTAAACCTGGAAAGGAGTGCGAGTTCGTAAGATTCAAACCAATCCTTATGAACCGGGAGGATCGTGAGGATATGCGAGTTAAGATACTTAAGGAACATCTTGACCTTAAGTTAATATCACCGGAGTTTCTCCATACAGTGATCCGGGATTCTTAGTCGAAAACCATGGAGAAATCAAAAGAGGAAAGCCAAGACTTGTTATTAATTACAAAGGGATTAATAACACTTTGGAGTTCGACGGATACTATATCCAAGTAGAGAACATCCGGTTAACTACATCAAAGGTTCCAAGATATTCTCAAAGTTCGAGTGCAAGTCTGGATTCTACCAGATTAAGATGGAGGAAGAAAGTAAGAAGTTTACAACTTTCTCTACACAACAGGGACACTATATTTGGAACGTGATGCCTATGGGATCGGCTAACGCACCCCAAATATATCAAAAAAATGGATAATCTCTTCAAAGATTATTTCAGTTTCATGTTCGTATATATTGATGACATTCTTATATCATCAAAGAACATGAAAGAACATCTCAAACATTTAGAGATATTTTCAGATGTTTGTCACAAAGAAGGATTGGTGCTTTCAGAGAAGAAGACGGTGACACAACAAGATAAATTGAATTTCTCGGAATTGAAATCGATGAATCTGGAATTATTCTACAAAATCATATTGTAGAAAAGAAACAAGGATTTCGGATACAGCAAAGATAAGAAGCAACTTTGAGTTTTCTTGGAGTTGTTAATTTTGTTGGGATGTTCATTAACAATCGGCATATTACGGGAAGGTGTTTAGCCCATTGCTTAAAAAAAGATCACGATATTCAAATGGGAAGATGAACATCGAAGGAATTAAGCAACTAAAAGAAGTTTGTAAAAAGCTTCCAAAAGCTTGCGATTCCCCAGAGACAAGGGCGATCACAGTTCACGGATGCAGTGATGATTGGTGGGCGGCCGGTTCTTACTAAGGTCACACCAAGCGAGGAAATGCCATGTAGATATTACACGGTTTATTCACACTTAGTGAAGCAAAATGATGGCATATTAAAAAGTTAATTTTCTTGATGAGAAAGGCTTTTAAAAAATGGCCTCTATTTTTCGGCTAAAACGTTTACTTTAAAAATTGATAATTCAAGTGTCACGACTTTTCGAAAAACAAAATTGAATCAAAACCGAAAAGGCTCGATTACTTAGATGGCAAGTGAATGTCAATATTATGATTATGATATTGTCATTATAAAATCTCATGAAAATATTCTTGCATTTCTTGACACGAGATGGAAGGACGCCGTTTCTTGTGAGTCCTTAAACGAGTAAGACATCTCGGGAAAACCTGGAGAGTCTAGAATGAGATTTTGGGACGTTATGTCTCAATGCGTAAGTTGCGGACGACTTCAACAGCGCAGAAATCCGTTTCTAGTCAAATACGAGCATGCCGATTCGCTCAAGGAAAATTGTTCTTAAGCGCGCAAGGCCTCTCTTCCAGCCGCGCATCTCCTACGGTGCAAAAAATAGGAGAGAGTACGGGGCTCTAACCCGGGAGGTTATGGATTCCATCGATGATCACAAGTGTTGCGGATGATGCATCACGAGGGTGTACAAAGCAGCGAATGTTGAAGCTCCGGTGTCACAACCCCGAAGTCTTCAAGTCAACCCAAAGACACCTGCAGGGTAAAAGAGGAGTTGAATCTTAGGCCACGACAGGCAAATCTAAGGTTCAAACGGCGAGAATAAGATTTCTCTATGCAGGTATATCGACAATGGGAGAAACTAGTTAAAAGACAAGGTATTAACCCGAGGAGAAAACAATGGTTGATATCTCGGACAAGTATCCCGAGTTTGGATGAAACCAGGAAGTCATCCAAATGAAGTATAGGAATGGTATACTTTTGGAGCTTTAGCTTCAATCTATACTTGTCACCAGGATTCCCGAGAAATTTCAAAATTACGAAATGGATTGGGGAAGCGATTTGAGACACTGGGCCAATAATCCACACTTGGCGGAGGAGATATTTTGGAATCGTATTTTATTAGTGCGGCTCACGAACCAGCAAAGAAAGGCTTTAATGAAGCTTTTCATTTCATCAAGTTAAGACGACCGGGTGGAAATGCTTTAAAATACACTAAGGCAGCCTCACCGGAAGAAGGACCATTGTTAGTAGGAGCATTTTAGAAGATGAAGCTTCTACCGGATGAGCATGGGGTCTTTGGGTTTGTCTAATCCAAATGGACAAGGTCAAATATCCATTCAAGTTCTTCCAAAAATTCGGCAAATGGATCTTTCCTTTTGAATTCGATCATTTGGATCAACCACGATTTGCGAGAGGAACTCTTCGAGACCAAAAGAAGAATTCTCTGGGAAAATAAGATATCGGCAAGCAAAGAAACTTACAGGAAATTTTGTAATATGGCGCATGTTGGCCGTTGGATCGACCGGATCTATCAAGCATGCCCCGAATAGAAGGAACCCGAGTTTGGGAAAGGTTTTAACCCAAACCCAACCGATAAGACAGGAAGTTTCCGGAAAGGACAAGGGCCCGACTCACAAAACGCATTTTCTCGGGGACCACGCAAACTAACTTTTAGAAGATTCCCTGACAACTTTCACATACGAGTCAGCGGAAGAAAAAGAAAATCAGTTTGGCGAGGCAATAATGCGAGGATATGGCGTAGCAATGACGCCATAAGTATCATCAAGATTTGTAGTCCGCCTTTCAAGTCCTGGACTTACATCTATAAAATGCGAGATTTGAAGGAAGTGAGGACATCGAACATTTCCCTTAGTTTTCTTATAATAAAGTCTCGAGAGAAAATTTGTAATATTTTGAGTGTTTTAGTTTTAAGATTTATGTATCTCTGAGTGCAAGCCTCGGATATAAGAGGCTAAACAAGTATTCTCCTCCCAAAGGAGATTACTAATGTAATTTCTTTAAGTTCTTAATAAAAAAGAGGCTTTTTGCTTCAACATGTGTTCATAATGTTCTATTAATTCATCCCTTTTGAGAATTATCTTATCGCTGGAGTAGAAAACGAACAAGGCGGTGGCCTTTGAAGCGATTCTTGAAGGAGTTGGATAACTTGCGAGATCATCTTCCGTGAGGTTGAAGTTGAACAGTGAGAGATGTTGGTCAAAGATTCGGGGCGATGGTAATTTTTCAAGCTGGTGGTGTTGCGAACCATCTCACCCGGGGAGCATTTGGTCAAAGAAGGTATGGATTTTAAGGGATTTATTAACTTTACGGAAGCATGTTGGGCACGATATGGTCGTTTAATAGACTATATCCGATTTTAGAATCAAAAAACCCGATTAGTTCTCATACCTTGATAAATCCTAGAACTAGAAATTTTAGGAGTCAAATTCATATTTATTAAATTATATGATAGTTTTATTAATTTTGAGTGTCGGACGCATAAAATTGATGATTAAATGGATTGTTCAAACTATTAAATAAATTCGCAAAAAACTAGGGGTAAAATTGTTCATATAGGGTGAAGTGTGAGAATTCGTGAAGTACAGGGGGCATAGTGAAACAAAATAAAGTTTGGTAGGTAAAGTCGAAAATGCGGCATAGTTCGAAGGTGAAAAATATTTAGCTCTTATAATAAAACACTTGCAACAAAATATTTTAAAATAACTAATATTTGGAGTTCTTCCTTTCGGACCTCATAATGGGTTTTACATAGTTTGGGACAAAGATATACCCGGTTTATGGCGTAACAAACGGTGTTGATGGCGGCCCAAAAATATTTTGGAAGTAAAAATTTGTTTAGCATAGACCGACACATTTCTTAAAGGGTCCGATTTTCTTTTGGCTACACCATTTTATTGTGGAGTTCTTGGAGCCGAAAAATTATGAGCATATGCCTTGGTCTCACATAAGATTCTAAAATCACCATCAAATCACCTCCTGGCCACTTTTTATAGACTTTATAGTATCTTCTTTTTTCATTCTCCATAAGTCTACACAAGTTAGCAAACTCATTAGATGCATCACTTTTTTATTAGCAAGATAGATAGTCCAAGTATATCTAGATAAGTCATCGACTATAAAACATGTGTAATATTTTCCACTTAGACTTTCCGTACCAATATCCCTATATAAATCAAGATGAAGAAGTTATAGAGGCTTGGTTGTTGAAATCTCATTTTGGGTTTAAAACTACTTTTAACTAATTTGTTGTTTTGACAAGTGGCACATAAGTCAAGATTTTCAAATTTTAATTTGGGTAGTCCTTTGACAAGTGTCCAAGTCGCCTATGCCATAAACTAGTTAAATCCTTATTGGCGACAAAACAAGAAACATATTGACTAACCATTACTTGTACAAATTTTATAAAGATTGCATTTTCTACAAGCTTCATAAATAATTTTACCATTTTTAAAATAAGACATTTTTCTATATTGAAAACAACATCATAATTTGAATCACAAAGTTGGCTCACACTTATCAAATTGAACTTAAGCCCTTCTAGTAATAAAACATCACGAAGAGAGAAAGAAGAATTACCAATGTCTATATCCAAGGATTTTGCTT